>OX375866.1:31596975-32019931 GCA_947359475.1 Heligmosomoides polygyrus bakeri | reverse complement strand
AGCACGGTAAATAAAAGAGTTGCAACGGACTGCAATTTCGGACCAGGGTAAAGGGTGAGGTTCGATTTTTGCTGAATTTCTCCTCCGAGGCGGAATTCGTACGACTCATTCCTCTCTCTTCTACTGTTTTATTCCTGTTTTTTTAATTTATTTTTTTGATTTCTTCAGGGTTTTATGTGCATTTTGAACCTTTTAAGAGGTTCTTTTTTTTCAGGAGCGGCTTTGACACAATAGAACAATGAAATGGGGTCACTGAACAATCCATGCTTTGATAGCACAATAAATTTCTTTAAACTGTTGAACGCTATTTTTCGACACTTTAGAATAAATAAAAATAATAATAGAATAGAATAATAATAACACATTCGCCTCTACTGGTCACAGGGCGAATATATGCCTTCAATGGTGGACATTGGCCTCTGAAGACGACGGAACGCTGATACGTCAGGCCCTGCTGAATAAATTTGTCCACCTAAAAACCTCGTGTGGCACAAATATACTAACAGTAACAACTTAGAATAAAGATTTTCTGATAGCAGTCTTCCAATCATCATTATTCAATTTGTGCAGGTTTTTCAGGAAGTCACTGATGAACACGACACATTTTCTACCTGAAGGAGCGACGCTGCTTCTGAAATTGTGCTCTGAAATTGTAATGTACAAAATTTCGAGTGTTACTTTCTGATGACAAATTAAGTGTTTCTCCAGAGCGTCTCATCGAATCGACTACGGAGAGGCAAACGAATGGTGGACGATGGAATTGCCATGGAAATAATGTTCCGCCATCCTAAGGATACATCATAAAAATCAAAATGAAGCCTAAAAAACCTAAGCCCTGTGTATCGTCCGGCAAACAAAAACAAGTTTTTGCCAAAAATCGACCAGAAATCGAACCTCCCTGCCGCGCATGAAGAGCGATTTTTTAGAAAGCGTGTTTGTAACCATAAAGAAGGGGTTTTCCTCCATTTTTCGATGAAAAAGCGGAATTTTGAACTTTAAAAAACTTGTGAGTTATGAATGTTTTTGTGAGATCACTCTGATGGCGGCGGTGAAGAGTCGATCCGGTGTTCAGTCCACCTTGCTCATCAGAAAATAAAGCAAAGATGCTTCCTAAACGTGTAAAAACCGATTTCCAAAAAGAGGTCTCCATGGGCGGTGGGGGAGGATTGATTTCGGAGTACGTATTTTCGCGGAACGGACCAGAAATTGGACCCTCCCGCCGCGCATGAAGACTCCTCTTTTGGAAGTCGATTCCTAAATGGTAAGAACGCGCATTTCATCTGTTTTCGAAAAAGCTAGCAAAATTTTGAAACTTCGAAAAACTTACCGAGTTATGAGCATTTTTGTGAAGTCACTGCAGTTTTTTTCGCACAAAAATTGAACGTCCACCGCGCATGAAGAGCTCTTAAAAATGGTTCTTGCATAGTGGAAAAGCGTTTTTTAGTTTGGAAAATCTAGAAGAGTTTTCAAAAGTCGAAAAAGCTTATGGAGTCATGAACCTTTTTGTGAACGTTCAACTTTATGCTTCCATGACGTTGGTGCAAAGTCGACCAAGTCGGTCCAACCTGTTCGATCCCAGGACTTCGAGGTTTTTATGGCTAAATTTTATCCGTATGGGTGGCCTGCTTCGGCCAAAAAATAATTTTTTCATGAAAAAAGAGAATTTTGTATGCGTTCCATCGTAATCATATCTTCATCGCAGCGGTGAAGCTTATTTTTAACTGTATATTAAGCACAACTTAATATTTTATATGGTAGAATTCCACTCCTGTCGTTCTGTCCTTCAGAGGGCAGACATTTTTTTCCGCGAGGAGTCCAACCGTCCTTCAATTGCATTCGATCATGTCAGAGAACGCAGTAGCCGCACGTAAAGTGCTGCAACTCGGAGATTTTTTGGGGCTTGTGAAAGATTCGCAAAGCTTTAATAAATGTGGCTTTTATGCTTTGAAAAAGCAGGTTCTAAAAGTAACAGCTTCCATGTGATTAGTTGGTCGATATTTTTTCGGCAAACGACGCTAAATCGAGACGTCTGATCATACAGACGACCGTTTCAGAAAAACGTAGTTTTACCACCGTGTGTCAAACGGGCTTAAAGTTTTATAGGGTACGATCACACCTTCTGATGCTGTTTCCTGCACAGGAGAGAAATTTCTTTTCGAGCAAGTTCATCTTTCGGTTGCCATTCCGTCATCGTTTCGAAGACCGCTTCAATAATCTTATGGGGAAACACTTAGGTCGTCCTTAGTACTCGACACTTGAAATTTTATAGAAAGCAATTCTGGAGGTAGATGTCGTTCTTTCAGGCAGAAAGCTGCCGTTTCCATTATGTCCTGGGAAAACTTGAAAAAATGAAAACCACTTATTGTTAGTAAATCTGCAGACATGAAATCTTTATTTTTCACTGCACAATAATCGGCATTAATTTTTTGATGTTCAGTCCATTTTTTAACTCCAGAAAACGCAACGCTTGTATGTCTCCGCATTGTTGTAGCCACACCTGAAAGAAACAACTTATTAATAGCTGCAAAGATCTAAGAACCTAAAATTGAAGAGAATCCTCTGCCAAAATCGACGTACGACCCCTACTCCAGACAACGCTACAGCAAGACCCTCCCCCCTTCCCAAACCTCAAGCTTGATCCTGTACCGGTCCTGCCGCTCCACACAGCAAGCAAAAGCAGCGCTTTATGCGCCGGAAAGCGCTGTTTTCTTCATAACCCTTTTACCATTCCATATTTCGAAATAAGAGACATATATTTGAGTTCACCAGCTAAATCTCTTTCATTTTACATACAAATCATAATAGAGTTAAACAACGCATAGTGGCCCAACAGAATTAAACGAGTGTTTAGAGTGAAGCTTGTAGAGTGAACTTACCAGGATCTCAGACGTCTAAATGCAGAATCTCCAACCTTCAAATAGGAGAGAATGTTCCATTTTTACAAAGTTCTTAAACACGGGGGCGTCAAATTTTAGTGTAAGATAACACTGCTAACGTGTAAACGTGCCAAACTACCGTAGTCGGCCAAGTTGGAAACGGATGAAATGTAATCTAGCGCCACAAATAACCACGTTGGGTGAAGCTTTGGCAATTTTCTACCTCTTCTCAGACTTTCGACTTTCGCCTCTTATTTTCTTTTGCCTTCGATGCCTGCAATTACGCCAACTAGGCATAAGCCGGATGTTCCACTTCACTGCTAAATTATTTACACCTGCATGTTCTGATCACGGTAACTTCGTTCTGTCCGAATCATTCCAGCTGTGGGTAGTGGATTTTGTAGGCAGTAAAATGTTCTAGAAGGACGACTAAAGCGCAGCGGTGTAGCTTATGAAGGAACAATGTTATAGCAGTGCGAAGATGCAAGCTCCCCTTGCGTGACGGATTTTTACCCATTTCAGTCGTCCGCTGCAGGAAGACGAAACGAGCCCACAGTTTACAAAGTCATTCGCCCAGACTTGCAATCCTTTACGATGTCGTGATCACAACTCCGCCCAGGTTGCGTTTGTTCAACCTCCTAAGAAGAACTGAACAGGGACTTGTTGCTTCTACGAAAAGGAGTCAATATCACCAGTGCAAGTATTAGCTTTTGCTCAAGTTCCTGCTCGTGGCCGATGTCATTTAGCTTGGGCTTTTCTTGAGAAATTCGAAAGATCACTAAAGTAGCAATGCGTACCGTTATTCAATTACGACATCCTTCTGAAGTTGCGCGATGGAATACGTCATAGTTATTGATATAACGATAAGAGTGATATTGTTCTTGCGAGTAGAAAACGGTACATCTGTACTCTAGAATGCCACTAGCTTTATACACCACCTCACTGCTAATGAAAGTAAATGCAAGCTACCCGTAGCGTAGGTTTGTCCTCCCTGAAATCAACGTCCACCTATGATTGTTCTCATCCACTGCGTTGTCCATGGCAATCTCACAGAGAACTATATTTTCCTCTTTTTCTAATTATTGAGTCAGAACCCGGCCTAATATATGCACACTATTAGAAATCAATTCAGAAACAAGGGCACATTATATTTTTAATTCGCTCCATCAAGAAATCATCACCATCAAGAGATTTTACCCCAACTTTTTAGGTTAAAGCCGTCATTATAGGTTTCCCACTATATATTATTATAATACACTATTATGCTATAATATTGTAATATACTATTATCTATCATTATAGACATTATTATAAGTAGATTGACGTCATGGTTCGCTATAGAGAGTGTTGAGCAGTCAGCCACTGAAGAGATACCCCTGCCTTATTATTAGACATGCGCTTAATTTAGTAATTATATGAATTAATTATGTACTTCGTTATTATAATAAGTTGGTATATACGTTTACTTGATCAGATAGTGCGAATCGTGATGTTCCTCCCTCCGCTTCTCTTCTATTTCAAGGCTCATAGAAGTTCGCCTCTTAGAGCAATATATGGAACGCTAACTAAAGGTATTTTGCTTAGAAGTGCACCATAGAAATAAGATACTGATGGGGTGTGAAGGGGGAGTAAAATGAGGAGCAGCGTACCGAGCGAGCGCCTAAGGCTGATCACAAAGTATAGCCTGGTTCGGCAAAAAAAGGATATATTCGAAGGCACATTGTGTCGTCTACCAAACAGTAAACATAGTCTTCAAAACATAACGAGCACAACAAACATAAATAATAAGATTAATATCAAAAAACTCTACCTCTATAGTTGCAGATCTACATTCAACATACCTCTCGATCCACCTTCTGTGGTGTAGTCATTCCCTGAAGTTATACATAGGCGTAAGCGACGGAGGTGTGCACATTTCCATTACTGCGCCGTGCTGCCGGGAGCTCCCACGGCTGCAGTGGCAACAAGGAATGAGCTTAGGCATTCCTCACTGCCGCTGCGGCGTAGTTCCACGACCTGAAGTGGATCCACTGCCCAATGCCCGCTGCAATGTCTGTATGCAGCTTTTACCATAGGCCTAAAGTAGTGTGGGAGCGTCGAAACTCAGGAATCAAACACGGCGTTTTCGCGCCCCATATCGTGAAGGATGAAAGATCTGCGGCTGCTTCCCAAAACGTTGTCTCTTCCCAATATTTTTCTAATGGAAGCAGAACTATTACTGATTACATGCTGTTATAAGACTCCTAACTCCTTACGACTGCCGTGAGTGGACGAGCCACGGGAGTACACTAGGGCCCTCATGCAGATCTCCGATCTCCGGGGTGTTCCCTGGGATGGTAGAGATAGCATAGTAGGGTAGAGACGCAGGAGAAATCGATGACGGCGCGGCAGTTGTCGGTTCCTCACATATTTCAAGTGTGTTATTAAATTCTCTCGTTTTCTTCGTCTAGTTTTTGGTTCGTCCTGTGGTATTTAATCGTTCACTCATGATTTCAGAGAAGGCCTGCACCAGAGAAGGAGCAAGGGATCGAGACGTATGTGCAAGGTGAGTCGGCAACTATACGGGTAGAGCTTTTTTGTCGTTAATTTGTGATTATACTGTTGTGCTCATTACGTTGTTATTCCTTTAGCGAGCGTAAGTTCCTTGCAGATCTGACAGAAGAGGGAATTTCGCGCGGGGTCGCTCCTTGGTCCTCAAGGCGAATTACAGAACATACGGGTCGAAATCAACATTCTTAAGCGGCGCGGTAATGCATTACTTGGCGTGTTTTTTCGACTACTAGCGAAATCACGATTAGCGATTGAGATGCATCTAGAAGCAGTTTTTGTAAAAGGAAAGATGACGCAGCAGAGGTAGCACACTACGTTTACCATTATTATCTGAAATGCATGAAAAGCCCTTGAAGGGTTGAATGAAAAGTCCTTGTTAAATGGTATCGACAGCGGGAAGGAAGTTCGGCAAAAACTTATGTTTGCACTGCTGATAGTGGCTCCGTTTCATAGGAGCAATAAATCCCTATTCCGTTCTTTACAGGATGAACAAAAGCAACCTGAACTTGAGAGGCGCCCATTTCCGAAGTGCCCAAAACGCTTCTTTCGGAAGCCAGCAAGTAATGATTGCTAGTAATACTGTGTGTTGGGCGTTTTAATAACGTTCCCCATCAGAGTCTCGTCAGTTGCCCTAATGAAGGTTATATGGAAAGCATAGCTGTTCGAAGAGTGTTCCTGAAAGGAAAACGCTTCTCGATCTTAATATCGAATGCCCGTAAAGAAGGCTAGGTTGTAATGAAGGTGGTCGATATGTTGGGTTTGTATATGTTGATTTGTTAGGTTGGTATGCTAGGTTGTCCTGGCAACAGAATTCTTTTTTCATTTTTTTTAACTGCTCAGGTGAACGAAGAAACGCAACCGTGTTTTCCAAGCACCTCAGGGGAACGCAGCAATGTCCTTCACGGCTTGAGCTGTGCAGAGAGGGAATTTCGAGATGCGAGTCATTTTGGCACATGTAGCTTAGATGGGCCTATTTGTTTTCAGTTCGAATTTTCGATTTATTTTTCGAGAAAAATAGTACAGTACAGTTGCTGCGATTTGATACAGTTCGGTTGCCACTATGAGTTCTTTCGTTGCTTTGCATTCTGGAGTCTATAATACATTCTACCTGATTCTCCTATTGGTACTCTATTTTTGGAAGAGGACTTTTTTGAAGACGATACACAATAAAACTGAGAGGAAATGAATATTGTAGAGGTGCCACGGAAGAGGCATGAACGCAATTGTTACCATGCAAGTGGCTTTGAGTGTTCATTTGTTTGGTCCTAATGCCATGCAGTGCGACGCAGTTAGAGCCGCCGCCTGTCATTAGGCAGCAGGTTCTCGTGTTTTAGCTCCTTTCGTGAAGGCAATCGTGAAAATAGATGGTCAGTGCATCACGTAGCCAAACATTGAAGAGTGCAGAGAAATAAAACGAGCTTTTTTTATGAACTACAGGATTCCTGAAATTAGAATGTCATGGACGGCGCAAATTGCTGCGTCCAAAGATCTTCCGTTTACGAGATTTCGTGTGTCGCAAAGGATACCAAAGCATAAACGCGGGAATCGCAGTGAACTTTGAAGGAAAGATTAGGTGGATTCCGGCGAAGTAGTCAGTGTCTGCCCTCGATTAGCCTTCAAGTCGTCGCAGTTGCGTGAACAGCTGAACGCCAAGGAGCTGGAATGAACCATTCATTATAGGTGATTCTTCTTATGGTTCAGAAGAGTTTCTACTTCAAGCTTAGAATCTCGTACAAAATGCTCACGGCATTACATTATTAAAATGGCAAATAACAATTCCTCTTTTGAGAGCTAAGGCAAAAAGAAAAGCGAAAACGCGGTATGTAATGCTCAGTCACGAATTTAGCAATTCTTTGGTGACTTTGGACGGCAGTTCCATATACTTCGTGGAGAATGCAGGCAAGTGAATGTGTTAATACTCAATATAGAATTACAACACTAGTGGTTTACCTAGAATCTGGAAAATGTTGCAGACATAATTGCTTGTTGTTGTGTCCTGCGGAATATAGCAATAACAAGCAAGGAACAGCCAAACTGCGATGTGTACCAGGGACTGAATCGTCAGGATGGTGAAGACCCATCGGAACTCATCCATGGCAACACATGTGCCCTAATTGTAATGCAAGAGAGTATGTAAACAATGTGGTAGTAAGTTTTTTAAAGGTATTCCATCAAAACAAGAAGTCAGTAAGTCAGGAAGTCAGCACCTCGATTGCTTCTAGGTCAGGAAGCCTTTCTTCCCTGTTCATGGAAACAAGTGTCTTCTTAAGGAGCTCCTGTTATACAGTGTATATCGGCCATTGTTTTGACTTGAATGTAGTTGATTTTCTAGCTGTCGCTGATAAGGAATTTCTTTTACTTATTTATTTATTTAATTATTTTATTTGTTATTTATTATTCTTTTCCGGGGATGCATTCCACTTTTACGCGTTGCACTTGGGGAATCTTTTTTATTTTTTTCACTAATAAATGACCCTAGCTGAACATCGAACTTGCAATTGAGGATTCTGCTGTCTTTCGTAAGGTGCCATTCTTACCCAGCTGCTACAGAAGTACAGTACCGGACATGTCTTTTGGTCATTGGCCGAAAAAGCCGCGCCTACTCGATTGATTCTGTCGGGCCTATATGCATTGTTCAACTCTACTGAGATTTATATACCAAAAGATAGAGCTTGAGCTGTTGAGTTCAAATATATGTTTATTTTCACAAGTATTTCGTTTCTAAAGAACTTATTCAAAAAGGAGCGTTCCAAAGCGGCCTATGTTGGCCGGCGCGGCTTTTTCGGCCAATGACCAAAAGACATGTCCGGTACTGTATGGTTGCTATTTTCTGAAGCAATGGGAACCACACATGTATTTTCTTCTTCCACAGGAGTAGAATTAAGGAAACGGAGGAGTGAAGACTTAGACTTGGCGGAAAGGAAGGCTTGCTTGGTACTCCCTGAATACAACTTTCGATCCACATCTATTTAATTATAAACAGAAGTAGGAAAGCGCTGTTACTACGTGTCTTCAAAGAAGAGTTCTAGATTGGAGAAGACTGAATGTTTCTTTCTCACTTTTCATGGCGCACTAAAGTGAGAAAGAAACAATGGGAGGATGAAAGCGTAGCTGCTTTTTAGTGAACAATCCTGCCGTGTATCTGATATTGTGTTGGTTAAGTCCTAGGATAAGCCTTCCCAGCTTTGCACCGGTGGACGATACTACACAGTATGAACGTGAAGATAATCTGTGGTCTGGATATCACGTTAATATCATTATCATTCTTTAGAGCGTGAAAATCGTCTACTCGGATCGCAGGATATAATTGCAGACTTGTCCAGCAGGATGACAACGAATAGTGAAGGAACGAGTCCTGACGAGTAGGTCTTCTTTCTCTTTGTGTTCTCGATTATCGTGGTTTCGTTGTCAGCTCGGCCATGAGTCTCACTCCTCTTGCTTTCCATTTCAAATCCTGTTTCGCTTTTCTAGCAGCCTTATCGCGAGTAAACTGACAGAACTGCTATCTCTTCAAGCTTATTTCCTTCTCACTCCCACCTCTTTCTCAAAGGTCTCAACACTGCTCCTCAAATCCCGTTTCCTTAAGTTGTTGTAGTATCTCATATCTTGCCGTATTTATTTTGTTAACATTTGGGCTTTTGTCGTTTTTGTTATATCTTTGCTTAAATCCGTGTTGACTTTTACTGCATCTACGCTCTCAGAAAATTTTCGAGCGTTAGATTTCGAATCTACTCGAGAAGTAATGTTTCTCTGTATTTCTTTCTTTTATCTCCTTTTTCAATAGGCGAATGCGACTACATTCGAAAGCCGCGGTTTCTTGAATGTTCGAAGCCAAATGCATTAAAATCCAATTTCTTGAAATTTTGAGAATTCGATTATCTAAAATAAGTGCTACAACACAAGGTTTTATATATTCAAATCTTTTTGGATTTTAGAAGGCGTTGCGGTCATCAGTTTGTGTTTGTTGCCTCTTCATAGGGTGGTTTGTATTTTTATTGGAACACGAAATGAGTGCAAAAAAATGTCCGCGGAACAACCAAAAATAAAATTGCTGCAGAATTTTGAAAACCTTGTATTTGTGCCTCCTTGACCATAAGAGGAGCTCAAACGTGGGTGATAGCTCATCAATTTAATTAATAACCGGTATTAAACCTCAAGGAAACAACGAGCTTGCACGCAGCTTCTATGCGCTTTGCAATGATAACGGATAACTGGTATTTTGAGACTCTCGTTGTGTCATAGATTTTTGCGATCGACGGTTTGCCTTGTCAGCTGCATAATTGGACTTCATTACCCACGTTTGATGACGATGAATATGAATAATTGGTAGATTTTCACACGCATCACGTGTCACCGAGACGCAAATTTCTCAGCGACAACGCTTCAGCTTGGGCCGCTATGGGAAGGATTTCGTTATGTGCGTCAAATACATAACCGGGCAAACGGATCGGTTCGATGCTATTGCCCGAGATAACTACAGTGATGCTCTGAACCACGTGACGTGCACATACCCAGCGCGACCAACCAAAACAAAGGAGCTGAGCTGAGCTTCAAATAAGGCGTAGGATGGGTTGCATTGGAGTAAGATGAAGAGGGCCAAAAACAGAAGGCGCGAAGTGGTACAACTGCCGAACTTCTAGGTGATTGAGGATTCGGTCCACCGCCACAATGGACCTCCCATTACCTTTGGCAAGCCGAACCGTCAATGTACCGGTGGACAAGAAGCCGACGTCTGCACCGCGTGCAAAGGAGTTGTCGCGAATCAAGAGGTTTGATCCTTTCAAACCCTCCTTGCTCCCAGCCTCCCCTTTAAGAGGTAAGCTGCCAGCCTGCTCCCGCGGCCCTGCTTGCAATAGGATCTGCCCACCGATCCCTGCGGCTATAAAAGACGCACACTCGGCGTCTGGAGCACTAACTCCTACATCTCTGTGCGCCTTAGTGCGCTCTGCTTCAATACTACGGGCGCCGCGCTCCCTTAAATAGCGGTGTGCCGACCTTTCGCTGAGTGAGCATTCATCGTATATGAGGAAGCCGAGGGGCCTTGCTATCGCTCTCCTCAGCCGTATAGCTGAAGGCATGCTTTATGGCCGTCTACACTATCGGGAAGAATCTACGGCCGGAAGACGCTCACTACTTAACTGATCACTGAAGTGGGCGTCATGGTCCTATCCACACTGTTTCTTCACGTGGGTGAACGGTAAGCTGTCGCACCTCAAATTGGTCCGACTATTAATTACACCAAACTATTCTGCTAATTTTCGACTAGCCAGGGCGCAGTTCTGTAATTAGTCCTCACTTTATTTGGAAAAGACTGTATTCTATTCTTCCATTCTACTCTGTATTCTTCTGCGAAAAAATTCTGAGCATCTGTCATTATTCCGTCGTCTCGTTGACGTTGCACTCTGCGTCTAATATAAATTCGAGATGACCTCTGCAATTACTGCCGTGAACCACCAAACATTGATATCAAGAATTTCCTGTTCGGCTCATTAGTAATTATCACGTGGATTTGAGCCGTGGGTAATCTGTCCCTTCTGTGATGCCACAGCTCAGCATTATAGCGATTCATGCCCTCATATTTCGGCAAGAATCGAAAGGAAACGCACTGTGTTTATCAAAAACCTTTTCCAGTAGAGTACTAGTATAAAAGCAATGTTTTTGGTACTGCGAGGATACTCTAAAAATAAACGGAACGATTTTCGTGCATTTTCGATTTCTGGTCCGAGGGACTATGAATCGTATCATACAGCCATAAGCGGCATACTGGAAAGGAAAGGGGAGGTAGGACAGCGAAATAGAGGGACTACAGAAGCAGCTGTAAAAGATGAAGCACGTGAAAATCTGACGAATTCGTGAAGGTCAACAACGCTGCCCGCCGACAGTGAACTCCGGCATCTACAGTAATTAGGTGGTAGAGTCATAGTAGTAGTAGCTCGTGCGTTAAATAGTGTATATTTGTTACGCTTCTCACGTTAGAGGTTTCAGTATTTCAGCAGTTTAAGGGTTTGCACAAGCTACGTTGTTGAAAAACACACTACACATTCAGGAGTGGTATAGAAGCAGCTGATCAAAAGACACAGATGTGCTGCAGTTCAACGCTTCATTTCCTCTTTACCTGTGGGAGCTTAGGAAAAACCGGGAAGATGAGGATTTTGAAATCGAGATTCATCGCCTAATTGTTTATCGATTATTCATTTAAATACTATTTGTGGTTGTTTTATCTATATAAAGGCTTAATGATCCGACTTTGATATCGCGTGTGGTCATCCTAGCAGCGTGGCGACAAACTTTCGAACATAGATGCGAGCTGACCACGAACCTACCTAAATTAGACGATCTCGCTAGGTCAGCGCCAGGGGCGCTTTCATGCGTATTTTGCGGCGCCATGGGTGATCAATACTCAGATTCAATGCCCACTGAACAACTCAGCATTACGCTCAAAGTTGATTGAAGACAGCAAGCGATGTAATATCTGTTTGTTGCCTGCACACCCTAAGGAGGAGAGGAGACGGAAGAGAGCACAATGTTGACACTGCTTAGAAATAAGGTGTCATCTAGCTTGTGCTCAGAACCAAAGCGTAGAGAACTAATCTGACGCGAAATTATTAATTAAGTGGAAAAAAATCCAAGAGAACGAAAGCTTGGCAGAACAGAGTTGAATGCTCTGATAACACCAATTCGACCTGAACGACAACGAATTTAAATAACATCGAGGAACTTCTACATCTAGTCCAGTACAAAGTCCGATTGTCGTGAACAGTAACACGTAGTACACGCTGATTTTCGACCCTTTCCATCGTCAATTGTAAGGCGTATGTTATACTTCGGCGAGGCGTCGCCGACGTCGCTCAGAGCTCCACAGAGGGTGTTATAATTCCGTCGCCGACGTCATCCAAGGGTGGCAGAAAATGCGCTCCGATCGAGTATTTTGATTGTAGGTCGGTTCTTCGTTCCCGAAAGTGCCACCATTCCCACCGGACCTCGATTTATGAAATCGAGAAGTGCAAAAACGCCCGCCTTGCGGACACCAATAGTGTTATTTTTACTCTCAACGTTCTTTTATAGTTGGTCTCACAACCATTGCCTAATGCTGTGCGAGAATTCGTTCAGCTTGTTGGACCACTGAATGTTTGGGGAGGGAGTGGGAACCTAATCCTTATGTCCCTTCGCTATGTCACATTTCTTCGCTTTTCTGAATTTCTCACCCGTTTTATTCGCATTTTCTAGGCCATTTTGCTTTCTTGCAGAGCAAGTAGCACAAAATACAACTGTTAGGAAAATTGAAAACATGAAGATAACGGGGAAGGACTGCGAAAAACTGATACGGAACAGCCAAAATGTGAAAGACGACCTTGAAACAGAAAAATACGGAACTGATTCAAATAAGTAGTGTTTCCTCGCTTTGCCGGTAAATTCGTTAAATCGGCAGATCAGTAGTCGTCAAACGCTCAACACTTCCCCGTACTTCTATTAGTACACTGCGCTCCAATGCTCTCCTGTCGACGACGTCGCCGAGGCTGACGTCCCCACAGACGTCGTCGGTACCGTCGGTGACGTCGTCGAGGCGTCTGTGGCGACGTCGGCGACGTTGTCAACAGATTTTGTGGCGGCTTGGCGACGTCCTCGACAGGAGAGCATCGGAGCGCAGTGTACTGATAGAAGTACGGGATAGTGTTGAGCGTTTAACGACTATCGATCTACCGATTTAACGAATTTACCGGCATTTTCGTTAAATTTCTTTATAGGGGTCTAGCAAAGGCCTGTTTCGTTAACTCGCATTGGAATTAAATTTAGGCGGAATTTTCGAAATTCACGAAAATTTAGCTCTTAATTAAAGTAAATTCTATTTCAGAAAAGCTCTTCGTAGAAGTTTGCACTATCATTTCAGAGAGCGAGGAAACACTACTTATTTGAGTTAGTTTCTCTACCGCCGTTTCGTATTTTACCGTTTTAAGGCCGTCTTTCCTTTTTTGACTACTCCTTATCAGTTTTTCTCAATACTTCACCATTCTCTTCACGTTTTCAGTTTTCTTCACAATTCTGTTTTGTGTCATTTGCTCTGCAAGAAAGCGAAAATGCCTAGAAAACGCGAATAAAACGGTTGAGAACGACAGAAAAGCGAAGAAATGTGACGAAGCGAAGGGAGCATAAAGATTAGGCTCCCACTCCATCCCCAAACACTCAGTGGTCCAGCAAGCTGAACGAATTCTCGCACAGCATTTGGCAGTGGTTGTGAGACCAACCATAAAAGAACGTTAAGAGTAAAAATGACACTATTGGGGTCCGCAAGACGGGCGTTTTTACACTTCTCGATTTCGTAATTCGACGTCCAGTGGGGATGGTGGCAGCGTCGGGAACGAAGAACCAACCTACAATCAATACTCGATCGGAGCGCATTTTCTGCCACCCTTGGATGACGTCGGCGAGGAAGTATAACATCCCCTGCGGAGCTCTGGGCGACGTCGGCGACGCCTCGCCAAAGTTTAACATAGGCCTTACAGTGCATGATGGAAAGGGTCGAAAATCAGCGTGTACTACGCGTTACTATTCACGACAACCGGACTTTGTACTGGACTAGATGTAGAGGTTCCTCGATGTGATTTGAATTCATTTGTTCATTGTTCAGGTCGAAGTGGTGGCATCAGAGCAGTCAACTTTTCTGTCAAGCTTTCGTTTTTATTTATTTATTTATTTATTTATTACGTCAAAAATGAACGTGCCATTCACATTGGAACATGAGTCAGAGCAGAACCCAAACAAGTCAGAAGAAGAAAGAGAAACGAAACAGAATCAACACCAGAATAACGAATTAACGAATTAACAGGCAGCGGCGGCAACCAGTGGTAACTAACTATAGAAAGCAAATCAAAACACTAAACCTGTGGGTTGTAGAGCTTCATGCGGTTTTGATAGATAGTAAGGCATAACTTGTAGTAAATCCAGGAACGAAAAACGGAAGCAATTAGTTGGAAGTAAAAACAATAATTACAAGTCTTGCTAGGTCTTGCTTGTAGGAATAATCGTTTTCAACAAAGGCTGCGTGTCCACATCAACGAGCTATGATGCCCTGCGGTAGATACCAGAGCTTCGGCACACGGGTACGCTGGCCGCCCCGTGGAACTGGTATCTAGGACAAGCAGCCTTTCACAAATGAAGTTTAAAAGAATCGATTTCATTTCGATAGTAGGACACAAATTGCACAACATTTGCTAAGCACAACCCACCGCGTTACATAAGAGTTAGATGGTTAGCTATCAAGGAGCACCGCTCCGCAAGGTAAGGAGAAGAGTATAACGCGAAGATTATCCAAATCACCAACATCAGCAAAAGGAAAACAATATCGGAGAAAATCTGTAGGGAGACCAGTTTCTGTGAGATTCGTCAGTAGAACACCTGAAAAGCATCTGAAGAGCTGTAGGCATGTTGTCGCATAGTGTACCCAAACGTCTAAGGTAAAGTCGGAAAGATTTAAAACCTGCAAAACATCAATCTTATTCAGCCGATCTTTAAATATTCTGCCGTTTTCCGAATTCAGAAGAACTTCAGCAGGTAATTGCCTAAACCATCTTGCCCCTCGGTAAAATAGAAAATTGAACAATTGGGTGTAATTCTTCTTTTAAATGTAGGGTAATGAAGGTTGAAGCCACCTTTCCTTAGCCCGCAAGGTCTGAAGATCCAATATTTACTCGCACATAGTTTGATTTCTCCTCGAAAACACAAGGTCAGAGACAACTCTTCTGTAAAATAATGTTTTTAAGCCTAACATTTGTACACGCTCACCATAGTTTGGTAGATTTCCTAAAGAGACACCTTTGTGCAGACGAATAGACGAGTCTTGTGAATGTCCTTTGAACCTTTTCGAGTCTTAGAATGAGATTCTTGGTGGTCGGGTTCCAAACTTGGGAGCAGTATTCTAAGTGAGGGATAACATATGACTTATACAGTTTGACGAGAAGGTCTAGATCGTCAATGCATACATTACGAAGGATAAAATAAAGTGCACTGTAAGCCTTCTGGATAGCTTTGTCAATATGTTCAGAAAAGTCAAGTTTTGAGTCTATGACTACGCCAAGATCTCTGACAGTATCGCTTCTCTTTAGATTTATGTCGTATATAGTATTCTGAGAGAGGCCTATCACCAATGTGAAATGTGGAGGATTTTTCTGCATTGACAGTTAATCCCAACTTAGATGCCCAGCTACATAGTCGTTTTAAAGTATTGTTAACAGCTAGACGTGTCTCAGTCCGTGTTTCCTCATCATAAGCACCGTATATTTTGATATCATCAGCGTAAATCTGAAGTTTGATATTCTCGGGAACATTAATGAACTCGGAAATCCCTGCAGTATGCAACAGAAAAAGTAGAGGTGACAGCACCCCACCCTGCGGGACACAGCATTTACAGTGATATTTTTCGGAAAACACGTGCCCCATCGAACCGTCATCATCCTGTCGTTCAAATAAGACGAGAACCACATCAAATGAGGTCCATCAACACCTAGATCTCTTAAAGAACAAAGTAACTGCGCGTGAGAAACTTTATCAAAGGCCTTAGATAAATCGATATAAACAACATCTACTATTTTTCCCATATTTAGTGCAACCCTCCCTACACACTGTCCACAAGATTAGTCGTAGTGGATAGTCCCGGAAGAAAGCCGTGCTGTTCTCGTGGAGCAGCACTAAGCCGATGTAGCCAATCTAGGAACTTTTTTCTTATAACGCTTTCCATTACCTTAATTGGGGCTTGTCATGAACAGTCATTCATGATATTCAAAACATCTTCAAAGCTCCGACCATTTTCCACTATAAAGGACCAGGCGGAGGATAGCGGCAGGGGCAACGCGCGACGTGTGGCATGCACACACACACCCGCTCTGACTCATAACTAGAGATCTCTCTCGAGATCGCTGAGAGTATGAGAGTTATCCCAGTACGAAGGCCATAAGAGAAGCTGGACGCCGACCCTTGTCGTCGGACCCGCACTCTAGCTCAGTAAAGATTACAGTTAAATGGAAACGCTTAGAAGAAGGACAAGTAGCAAGGAATCTCATTTTCTTTTTCCTAGATGTTTCTATTTAGTTTGTAATTAGTAAAATTGCAATAATAAAATATAAGTAAAGACTGTGTTGATGAGCCACCAAACCTTCCATTGGACAGTGATGCCGTCCAAACATGGTGCATCGGCCTTTCAAAGACCCGGTGCAAGGGATTCAACGATAGTTCAAATGCACAACAATTCAAGTCCAACTACAAAAAGGCTCAACGTTAAACACCCGTGTGCACCCCTTCCCTTTTTTAGCATGCTGGTACCGCGCCCATCCAGCACGCTCCATATACCCGCACACGGAATGCTTTTTCTAGATCTCATTAAATTCCTATTTCTTCTTGTTCTCTTTTCTTATCAGAGAATATCAACTCTATCGGTAGACAAACTTGATACAACAAATTACACGATTTGAGCAAAGTTAAATTGAAAATGGCCATTAAGTCGTGTTAGTCCGCTAAGCCACCACATGGTGATTTATCAGACTGACAAAAACACGCTGCAAGACAGCTAGAGTTATCTTAGTTCTTAGAAGACTTTCAGCGCTATAGAGAGTGCTAGCCGTAAACGCGCTGTCCAAGACAAAATTTCTAAAAATAAATAAAACGCTTCTTGATTAAAATTTCAGCCGATGCGACATTTGAAAATGTGAAAAAGAAAAACACGTGTTTCCTTCAAAAAAAAATCTGCACCAGCAAAACGGCAAAGTGGGTGTTCTGCAAACCGGTTCCCACAGAGACAAATTCTCCAAACCTCCCACATTCTTGAAACTGACAACAAACCAGAGGTTCAAGATTTTCCCAGATAGCATGCTCAGAATCACAAACAAAAAGCCGCTCACGATCAAAACACCACCTGCGGTCTCATGCATGCCTCAGAAATCAATTTCAATGTTTATCGAAAGACAGCAAATAGTCAAAACAATGCAAAATATCTGATCAATCCTGCGTATATATACCAGTCTCCTGCATCCACCAGTCATTCTTAAGTTCGCTTCGCTTTGAAGTCGGTCGAGATGGCTTTACCCACTTTCTGCCTGAAAACGGCTAAGCAAAAGCTTACAAGACAAATCAATTTACTTGACAATTTAATACAAGAAGCTAATGAATTCCAACAACCATGGATATTTCCTCAAGACAAACAAGATCTAGAACATTTCCTAGTAGAGAAGCAATTGATTTTAACTAACTTGAAACAGTCCATAGAACAACAGAAGACTTCTATTTGGGACTTTTTCTCGTCCTGTAACTGCGCCATAGCAGATTTAGTACAAGAGGCAAAATTGGACATAGAAACAAAATTCGATGACTACTGGCAGGAGAAACAAGGCGATCAAATGATTACCCTAGCAAACCAAATAACTCGTCAATTAGAGAAGAGAATAGTTGAACTCAAATGCCAAGAAGCACTACTAGACCGAGCAATTAGGAAGACACAAGTTACCACGGGCCCTACCGTCAATGACATGGCCCCTGAGCAACATAAACCTACATCAAACAACGTCATAACCATGGAAAGGCGATTCCTTAGCAACGAATTTAAAGTGCCAGAATTCAATGGGAATCCCGCAGACTTCGGTCCATTCTGGGAACTCTTTGATGAGCTTGTCCACAAACAACCCTACACAAACATCGAAAAACTGTCCATACTACTCAACTGCTGCAAAGAGATGCGGCAAGGGCACTACGTATGATTCCCAGGACGGGTGACTCCTACGAAAACGCAATATTGCAATTGAAAACACAATTCGAAGATCCTAAGCGAATCACTATGGACATGATCCACCAACTGAAAACCATAAGACAGTGCCGAGAAGATCCTCTCTCGTTACGAAATAATCTCAGCGATATTCAGTCTATAGCAGCAGCAATAAAGAAGCAAGGAGAATTTGTCGATACTACTCACTTAATAAGCATGGTCTTAGACACCTTCCCCAAAAACATACAAGACGAGATACTTAAGCAAGAATTTGACTCTGGAAAGGAATGGACCGTGTCTGACCTACTAGAAAACCTAGCGATCTCGGTGAAGAGGAAAGAGCACATAGAAAATTGGAGTGCTCGCAACAATGAACAATACTCAATGTTTCACACAAGTGCCCATCCGCAACATCGTTGTATAGGTTGCGGGCAGCCGCACAGGTTTCAACACTGTAATAGATACCCCACTATACCACAAAAGATTCAAAGGCTTAAAGCATTGTCAGCTTGTTGGAAATGCTTTGTCCAAGCCACTCGTCATGCAACCGCCGAAATTATAACTGCAACAACTGCGGCGGCAACCATAACAACGCTATATGCAAAAGACAAAGTCACTCCAACAACACGGACGGACGTGGACGGAGAAGACGTAGCTTATCCCTTAACAGGTTCACCAACAGAAGCAACTTTAACTCTAACCGATTCACAAGATACAGAAGCCCATCAATCTCAAATAGAAGTCGAAGCGCGAGCAAGGAACCAGTTGCAAGAACCTTTAACAATTATCCTCGGACGCGAACCCAATTCAATTCCAGATCGCATTCGCGAGAGTCACAAAGACAGTACAGAAGACGACGATCTTCTTTCCGATCGCATTCAAGAGATTCTCCAGGACGCAATAGAGTACGATTCCACAACTCCCCCATTACACAAGTTTCAGGACGAATTAACTCCAATGTTGCCTTTCAACAAGCTGAACCACTTCAATACCAGAAGACCGAACCGCATCTTGTACAAGTTTCCACAACAATAGCGAGAGTGCACGCTTGATGATTGTTCCAGTAAGTGTCCAAAATTTCATGAACAACCAGTCAGAACAAGTATACGCCTTACTCGATTCGGCGTCCGACCAATCCTTTATCTCAAGTTTTTTATTTATTTATTTTATTTATTGTGGGCGTCAAATGACACAGCGAAATACATAAAAAGCAATAAGAAAGAATTTAAAACGAGACCAGCGATAATTCTGCCAACAACAAACAAAGAAGTGAACACAGGTAATGTAGGGCAAATAAAACAGAACTAAAAACTAAGCAATAAACTTGGCGACATGCTTCTTGAAGGTGGCATAACTAAGAGACCAAGTGGCAGAGCGGAAAACACGATTGAAATTAGAGCGAGTTCTGAGACTGAAAAACTTTGACCTGGCCGAAGATTTAGCATTAGCGGTAGTAAGCTTTATATCTGCTCCTCTGGTAAAGGAGGGGGCTTGGTTAAAGAACTGAGAAATAGGTAGATTAGAAAAGCCTTTAGACATTTTAAACACCATTAAGAGGTCAAACCTTTTCCTTCTCCATTCCAGCGAGGGCAGACCCACCGATTCATTTCTAACACCAAAATTTGGAATTTCAGAATAAGCGAGCATGTAACAACGACGAAACAATTTACGCGAAAAAAGAATTTTGGACCCTTTCTAACGCCAGAATGTCCTTCTTCTTGTAGGGACTGAAGACAGTAGTACTGGTCTCAAGAATAGGACGGATGTAGAGTTTATGATCTTTGAGCAGGATATTAAGATCTTTAGTGTAAAGAGCCTTAAAAATGTTGTAAACTCTATGGAATCCCTTTTAATTATGACCTTATAGTGAGAATCAAAGCACAATTTGCTATCATATGTAATACCCAAATCCTTGACCTCATTAACCACCTTGAGAGAGGATCCATTCAGGGTGTATGTGGGGACTCTAGATTGCTTGCCAATGCTCATAACACAAGTCTTTTCGCAAGACAAAGGGAGACCGTTGCAAGATGACCATTGGCCAACCTTGTATCGCTTGCTGAATTATAGTATCTGGGGCAGTACCACAGGTGGCCTTAAATATTTTGACATCGTCAGCATAAATACAACAAGTGACCTCAAGGTCACGAAGTGAAAGAGGTAGATCTGCTGTGAAGATGTTGAAAAGTAAGGGTGAGAGGACTCCGCCCTGAGGAACACCACTCGTGACAGAATGAACCAAAGAGAGGACATTACCGACAAGGACCTGATAAGATCTATTGGTAATAAATGAAACCAACCATCTAACAATGGAGGGGTGAAAAGCATATGACTGGAACTTGGACATGAGAAGGTCATGGTCAGAACTTTATCGAAAGCTTTACTGAAGTCAAAATAGACCACGTCAACATTACAGTTGGCGTCATAAGCTTTCGTCCAATCATTGAAACAGTACAGCAGTGCAGTCTCAACAGATTTACCTGAGCAGAAGCCATGTTGAACAGACGGGATGAGGTTGAAGGCGCTAACATGGGCAACGATATGCTTTTTCAAGGGTTTCTCAAAAACCCGACAAAAGATGGACGTAAGACTGATGGGCCTGAAATTATTTGGATCAGAAAGCGGCTCCTTCTTAGGAAGAGGAATTATGATGGAATGCTTCCAGACAGAAGGAGCTTGGCCAGTTGTGAATGAGCGATTGAAAATAAATTCAAATGGACCCGAAATTTCTACAATAATGTTTTTAATAACAGCGTACGGGATGCCATCAGGATTTGTAGAGGCAGAAGATGGCCACTTGCTTAAAATGTCAATAATATCCTCTCTGTAGAACCAGGGAGCCGAGGCAGTGGCTCGGGAAGGCTCAGCAGAAGATAAGTTAGACATAGGGTTTGATGCATTGTTGAAAGCTCTATCAAAGCTGTCAGCAAGCATCTCGGCTTTATCAGCATCTCAGTGATGGCCCGATTATTGCCCATCAGCAATGTCCCAAGGTTGCGAGGTTTATCAGCAAGTCTATGCCTGAGAATACCGTAAATTGCCTTTAAGCCTTCTTTCCTAATTAACTGATTTTCAACATAAGCATTGTATTTGCACAGTTTCTTGTTATAGGTCATATTCAGAGCCTTGAAGGTAGCCCAATCAGAATCGGAATTAGTGCTATTAGCTATCATCCATAGCCTATGAAGACGAGTAGCCATTTTAGTCAGGTAAAACGGAAGCTTGAACGACGAAGAAGTAGAAGATATAAAGGAGAGTGGGATGAGTCACTAAAGTTCACTAGCAATACGACTCAATCTCCCAATACAAGCTAACATTATAATAACCGTCAACACATTCGGAGGACGTGCCGAAAAGAAGAAGGTCAAACGGGTGACAACCAATCTAATTAACTCCCATGGCGAGAGCCTCTTTGTTGAGCTACTAACAAGCGATAAACTCACATCGTCTCTCCACTTGGGTGCAATAACGCCACAAGACAAGCTGTTTATCGAAAAAGTTTCCTAATGACAAAGAACTTTGGTTGATGCAAGTCTCTGATGCAGCCATAGAGCCAGAAATTCTTATAGGTATTGATAACTTCAACATGATAATGAAGCTAAATGAACCTGTGACCCGGTTACCCTCAGGACTTTACATCACACTGACCCTATTCGGACCTGTGATCTCCGGAGTCCCACGTTGCGATGATGACAATGAACCAGAAGCAAGTCACCTTTACAACGAGACGGTATTCCATTGTGGAACCCATACCGAACAATACAACAACTTAGATTATTCCGACTTATGGAGGCTACCAGGGATAGGCACGGAAGACCTCAGCACCGAAAAAGAAATAAACAAATCATCAAAGACTTCTATGATAGTGTGCAAATGAAAGATGGGAAAATATATGTTCAATTCCCTTGGAAAGCCAACAAAATACATTTAGCCAACAATTACAATTTAGCTCTTAGCAGACTACACCAGCTATTCAAGATGCAAGAGAAAAATCCGCAATGTTGGAAAGACTACTGTGCTATTATAGATGAACAACTACAAAAGCAATTCATCGAAGAAGCTCCTTCTAGGCCGGAGGGAACATCGCCGTGTTATTACATCCCTCATCAAGCAGTAATCAAGTCCGGAAGTGAAACCACAAAGACAAGAATTGTCCTGGATGTTTCGTCAAAAATGAAAGGCGAGTTAAGCCTTAATGACGTAAACCATCAAGGACCCCTTATCCTACCAAATCTATGTGGAATACTGATTCGATCAAGAATGAAAGAAAAGGTTATGTTGGCCGATGTTGAGAAGGCCTTCCATGATCTACTTACAACCAACAGAACGAGATGCGGTACGATTCCTATGGCTTAAAGATGTCTCCAAACCACCAACACAAGATAACATAAAACTGTTACGCTTCTGCCGACTTCCCTTCGGAATCAACGCCTCACCGTTCCTTTTAGGCATATCAATCAAATATGGCATTGACAAGCAGAAGCAAAACCAGCCTAGCAATGTCATTTATGACCAAATCAATGAAAATCTGTACGTGGATAACGTCATGATAACAGACACTTCCACAGGAAACCTTCTTCAAAAGTACTACGATTGCAAACAAATTTTTGCCAACATGTCCATGAATCTACGCCAATTCATAACCAATGACGATCTGTGCAACAAGGCTATCAGCAAAGAAGGCATTTCCACCTCAACCAATACAAAAATCCTTGGGATACAATGGAGTCATGAAGAAGACTGTTATACAATCCCATGTATACTACAGTTCACGGAACATCCGACTAAACGGTTCGTGTTGCAAACAACCCACTCCACGTTCGATCCCCTCGGTTTTCTCACTCCGCTGCTTCTACCCGCGAAAAGATTTTTACAGGACTTGTGGAAATCCGAGTTTGAATGGCACGAACCGTTGACGCCCGAGTATGAAAATTCTTGGCGCCGCATATGCGAAAACGCGGCGGGGTACTCTGCGAAAGTTCCCAGCTTAGTCACCCGTGGAGACGCACACGATCGCTTCGAGTTGCATACATTTGTCGACGCCTCGGTTCGAGCCTTCGCCGCGGTCGCTTATCTACGGACGATCAACAAAAAAGACGCTATTTGCTTCTCCCTCCTGATGGCATGCCAGCGACTAGCGCCGATCAATACCAAGACAAAGACAATGACAATCCCTCGTCTAGAGCTGTTAGCACTACTTATAGGCGTGCGAATATCAGCTTTCCTATGGAAGGAAATTCACACTACAATTTCAGAGATCCGAATTTACAGTGACTCTCAAGTAACTTTACACTGGGTACAATCCCGTAATAAAGTAGGCACCTTCGTCGACAATCGTTGTAACGAGATACGGAACAAAGTACAAGAATGGGTAAAGCAAGATATCACCACGTACTTACATTACATACCGTCAGAAATCAATCCTGCCGACTGTGCAACTAAGGGTCTAAGCAAAGATCAACTTATCGATCACATTTGGTGGTCAGGGCCAATGTTTCTTCAACAGAACAATAACCAGTGGCCAAAGCTAGAGCAATTCCAATGGGCGACTGATCAAGATGCTACTACTATCAACGTAGACGCAACAGTCCCCACTAATCTCACTATGTTAACGGTGCAGCAAAGCGGCACTGCAAATATGAGCAACTAACAACTTACCCCCAGGGAATTCTCAAATCTTCAAAAACATAAACGAGTTATGGCATTAATATTAAAGTTTATCAAAATACACATTTATAACAAACTTTCAAATAATTGAAAAAACAATCTTGAAATCTGCGTACCTGAAGTTGCAATGGTCCACGATGCAGCACCGGTCGCAGATTGTCACTCAAGGGATCTTCGACTGGCTGAACAAGCCTTTATGTGCAAGAATATCACAAACGGTCAGGACACCAAGGAGTTAACGGCACACTAGCAAATTTACGGCTCAATTACTGGATTCCCCAAGGTCGACAAGTTATTAAAAAACTGCGTACAATGCAAACGGTGGAATGGCAAACCTTATTTTTGTCCGAACTCGCCGCCGTTGCCACAGGCGCGCACGGTTCCTTCACGTCCGTTTGCGCATATAGGCGTCGACCTCGCTGGACCGTTCTGCGTCATCGATCCTGAAACTAAAGAACGTAAGAAATGGATATGCTTAGCAATATGCATGACAACAAGAGCGGTACACTTCGAAATTGTATACAATCTAAGCGGAGTTGAGTTAATCAATACATTAATACGGTTCATAGCACGGCGAGGAAAGCCACAACTTATCGTGTCCGACAATGCAACAAATTTCGCTCTTGGAAGAATTTTGATTCAAACAATTAATGAAGAAACACAAGCATTCAAGGAGGACGTACAACATTTTTTAGCAAACGAATCTATCGAGTGAAAATTTATAACTCCACTCTCCCCGTGGAAGGGAGGGTTTTACGAACGCATGGTTGGAGTTATGAAATCACTTCTACAGAAAGTCGCTCGCAAGAAAACCTTTAAAGAATCAGAATTCGCTACAATAATTACGGAATGCGAGGCTATGGTCAATTCTAGACCACTGACCTATGCAGGCAGCTCAGTGGAAGACTCCCTGAAATTAAGACCTATTGACTTTCTCATACCAAACGCAAACTTAACGCCTTTTCCAGTAGTATATGACCCTAGCGACTCTGACTTTATACCCTCAATATCTACCAAAGAGCAAGCATTGCAATATTTCCAAAACCACCTCAACTACTTAAACAACTTGTGGCAAACTTGGACTCAACATTAATTACTGGAGTTACGGACATTTCACCAAAAAATAATTAAGCAAAAGAGTTTCACAAGAAAACAACCATTAGTTGGTGAAGTCGTTTTAATCGTCGATGACGAGAAACCCCGAGGACAGTGGCAACTAGGTCTTGTAACAAAATTAATCCCTGACGCCGATGGACAAGTAAGATCCGTCGAATTAAGAACAAAAACCTCACAACTTAACAGGTCCATCAACATGTTATCAAGTTAAAGGTTCATGACGCCTTACCTAAATCATCCTACGGAGTTTCTATTCTATTCCTAGGTTATAGAACACACTACTCAGTATGTATATTTATTAGTATCATACTGTATGATAAAAGAGGGGAAGAGGGGGACGTGAGTGAGAGGGCTGGCCTGCCCTCTCAAGGGAGGCTGACGGTACCAGACGACCCTCCGGTGTGGGTGGCGTAGACGTGACTTTCGGTGGCGTAGCCCGGTGCCGCTATCTTGCAGCAGGGCGTTGCTATCGGTAGAAGAGCGTCGTCGTTCAGGGTACAGATTGGGTGCAACCCGATCTCTCCCTTCCCACAGTAAGCTCGTTCTCGAGCTTAAAAGCACCATCATCGTGTCGATTATACTCCGAGATGAAGAAGTGTCAAATATACAGCAAAAGGATATAGGAACTACATAGAAGTCACGCTATTGCTTAAGCTATATGGTGAGTTATTGACTGCAGGAGGAACGTGTGAAATTGCGGTCGGTGGTTAATTTACCTGACAGCTTTCGATGAGGATGATTGAATGAGGTCTTCGATGAGGGTGAATGAATAGGTCGGTCCGCACAATCTTTGAGAACAAGCTCGTCCTCGAGCTTGCCTAGGAGGTAGTGGGTGAAGCGGATAAAGTATCGGAGACGACGTTCAAGTTTTTCGTCTCGAAAGATAGGCACGGGGTGTGGTGATGAAGAGGGTTGAAGTGAATGTGAAGAGGTTTCAAGTCTTCTGTATTCATTGATGGAGTGGATGAAAAAGAACACGATAAATTCAGTACCTTATTCGGTACAGCACACAATTCAAGAGATAGCTATTGTTATAGTGGAGGCAACAATTATTTTGCATAGAATCGTGAAATGGATGTGAAATGTGATACAAATTGGGGGTGCAAAGTTTTAGAAAAATATGAAGTGCTCATTATCATGCACACATATGCGAGCGAGAGGAATGTGAAAGAGGTGTTATTAGTGCACAATTGAGAATAGATTACGTTATTCCATTATTACTACTTAGAATTCAATTGCATTTTTTAAGAGGAAAATTATTTCACATGATACGAAATCAACTTATTCACATTTGTTTATCGCAAGCTTTATACAAACGAGTTGTCAAGTGTCCGCCTTATGATTGTAAAACTAGTTCGGTGGATACAGGGGCGAGTTTTTGAAAAGGTGGAAGTAATTTAATTAATTGCGCGAAACGAAAATTCTTTGAAGTGCCCATTCAAAGAATTTGTTGTGTAATTTTGCGCGAAGCAGCGCAAATGATTTGAAGTAAACTCACAATACACTGATCTAGGCACCTTTTGAGGTATAGATCAGTGTCCATAGTCCATGCATTGTCCTGCTGAAGTATATTTCTTCTGTAATCGCGGTGAACGTCGCATGGGTTGTTCCGTGGTGTCCGGTGCTTCTTTTGTGCTTTCCAAAATAGGAGCTGGTGCCGTAGCAGAAGCACCGGCTACCTTGGAACGTGGTGAATATAGCTTCAAGCGGCTCATATGCATTGTTTGTCGCTTTTGGCGACCCACAAGATCTTGAATCGTCACATTGGGTCGATCAACTACTTCGACACTGAACGGGCCTTTCCACTGATTGGTTATTTTGGGACGCACAGTGTCGTGTCGCAAAAGTACTAGATCACCAGTGGGTGGAAAGCTCCGTTGAGCATACATTATGGAATTGATCGTATCCAGCCTTGTATAGTTTCGTTTTTTCTGCAATTTGGCGTCCTACTGCTATGATGCGGTCTTTTAGGCCAGCAGTGAATTGGTCCGCGAAGTTGTCAGTGGCGAATACAAGTGTAGACGGCAAGTTGTGGACGATATCACACCATGTGATCGGGTTCCTTCCATGTATGACGAAGAATGGGCTATATCCTGTAGTTGAGCTTTTACTGCAATTATAGGCAAACACAATCAGCAACACATTATAGGCAAACACATTACAAACTTGCTGAAAGCGCATACAGATATAGATATAATCCTATTTCCGTTTTTACATTGAGGAAGAGGTCAGATTATGTCCTTATGGATACGTTCAAAAGGTCTTTGGGGGATTGGAAAACTCCCCAATTCTTCGCGTATGATGTTTCCCGAAGGGGTTTGTTGATTTTTGACAAAATGGACATGTATTTACATGTTGTGATATCTATATACAAAATTGGCCAATAATACTTAGCCTTTACCGCTGCATAGGTTTTTTGTACTCCTAAGTGAGATCCCGTCAATGGATTGTCGTGGTGCGCAGAGATCACGCCCTTCTGCATGTGTGGGTTAGGAATCAACAATGCAGTCGTACTATACGTTGTATAGTACAGACAGTTCTGAAAGACATGGTATTTATCAATGGTGTTCTGAAATTTCTTAGGCGGTTTATCAATCTTTCTTAATAAAAAAATCTTAATAGACCGCCATATTCGGAATCTTCCTGAGCTTTTCTAATGTCTTCCAAAGTGGGTAGTAAGCATTGGTGAATGGCGCAAACTTTGTTAATTGGGTAGCGGCTAAGAAAGTCACACAAAGTCTTGTGTTTCCCTGCTCGATATTCTATGGTAATATATGGTGATAACGCTTGTATTGAAATCTGGTATTTGGCCAGGCGGTCTACCAGATCTGACCTGTGCATCAACGATTTAAGAGGTGCGTGGTCTGTTACTAGAGTGATTTTCGCGCTCGCTACATACGGATAAAACTGCTTGAGAGCAAAAACTATGGCTAGTGCCTCCAGTTCGATGACCGCATAGTTTTTCTCGTGAATATTCACTGAACGGCTGCAGTATGCAACTGGGTGTTCAGCGTCGGTCTGCTTATTTTTCTGAAGCAGACATGCACCTAATCCCGTGATGGATGCGTCGGTGTGAATTACATATGGGCGACCAAAAGATGGCGAAACCAGAACTGGAGCTTGAACAAGCGCTTGTTTTAAGTCTGAAAACGAAGCTTAGTGATCTTTGGCCCTCACAAATGGGGTGTTCTTACATAGAAGAGCGTTTAATGGTAACGCGATGATTGCAAAGCGCGGTATAAACCGACGAAAACACGAAGCTGCGCCTATGAAAGATTTAACAGCTTTCGCATTCGTGGGTTGGGATATCTGCGCGATACTAGATATCTTTTCTGGATTTGGTCTAGATCCGGATTTGCTCATTAGAACTCCGAGATACTGGATTTCAGTTTCGAAAAACGAGCATTTGTCCGGTGTCAGCTTCATACCAAAGTCCTGTATGCGGTGAAAAAATTCCTTCAAATCGCGCATGTGGTCGTCTATGGATGAGCTAGCGATAATGATATCGTCTATGTGCGCAAAACAGCAAGATCTTAATTCCCGTATTAGGTTGTTAGCTACCTGCTGAAAGGTAGCAGGTGCTCCTTTTAATCCTTGTGCCATAACAGTGAATTGATAAAGCCCCAGAAACGATGAAAATGCAGTCCTTTCTTTATGTTTAGGGTCTAATGGAATTTGAAAAAATCCGCTCTTAAAGTCGAGCTTGGAATAAATTTCGTTACCACTTACCAAATCTATCATGTCATGTATGTGTGGCATGCAATAGGTCTCATTTTCTGTAATTGCATTTACCTTTCTGTAGTCCACTGTAAAACGCCATTGCTCTTTCTTAGAACCTTTCTTTACTAGAACAATTGGGGAGGCAAGCTTACTTGTACTAGCTCTATAAGGCGTGTTTTAAGCATTTCCTTGATCTGTCGCGAAATTTCGTTCCGTTTTTCTAACGGGACGCAATAGGGTCTTTGATTAGGTACTTTAGAATGTGGAATGAATTTAATTCTGTGAGTTATTGGACCGTTATACCTGCCTAAATTTCCGTCTTTGCCTACGAAACATGAAGTGAATCTGCCGAGCAGGTCTACGAATTGATGAAATTGCGCCGAATCGAGTATGTCCCGATTAATTCGAACTTGTTCACTTAGCGGAGGAACCTTGTCGTGCGTTGGAAAATACGGAAGGGTTGCTGTAACGTCCGCTTCTGGTGGCACGTACGCACTTACTTCTTGTTGAAAGCTGTTGTTTTTTTTCGGCTTGATTGATCGGAAATGTTGCGAAAACAGGGTTCCATTGCATGTTGGAACCTACTAGGCTAGCCGTAGCAATGGGTGTTTTACATGTAAGAGAGGTCTCAAAAGGGTTGGAGTTGTAAATGCGAAGTAAAATGGTACCTTCTCTCCCTGGGAAACACAGAGTTTTTCCTATGCAAATGCCTTCTGGAAGCTGAAGGTTTAAGTTATCGCAAACAAATAATGCCCAAGATTGCGGGATGTTTTGTTTTATAGTCCCTATCACAAGACTATCTGAATTTGTTTGTAGTTTTACAGGTTTTTGTAGAAAGACTGGCACTGAAGAAAGGTGGGATTCCGGCTGGAATGGGTCAATCATATTGACCGGCGTTTCGTTGAAAAAAACTTTCCTTGTTGAGTAATCTATAGAAATTTTACTAGAAACAGAATTAATTGCGTCATTGCCTAAAATAGCGTTCGATGAGCAGTTTCGGTCCTAGGCGATTAAACAGACAATTTGTGTATCTTTATGTGCTACTGTGAGGTAGACTGAAATCTCACCTACAAAATCAATATGTGAGCCATTAGCTGTGATTCCCCTGGGAATCCTTGTTGGATGAATATCTTCGCCGATTTTGTCAGCAATGGAACGGGAAATTATGGTTAGAGATGAGCCTGTGTCAAATAGTGCGATAACGGGTAAATTGTTAAGCAATATGGGGATATGAATTACTGACATGGAACCGTGGTTCGTAATAGAGGCTACCTTAGGAAGAAAGTTTAGGAAGGGTTACGGTGTAGGCTGCGATGGTTTGCTCAGTGTTGGTGGCTTGCTTTTTTTGACTGGCTCATTTTTTGTGAGCAAAGGGTTTATGTTTTGTTGAAGTTCTGACAAAAATGGATATTGGATCCGGCTTAGTGTCGGATTGACGTCGGTTTGACTACTAGTGCTGGTTTCGTTATCTAGGTGATTGATAGGTTCTAGCGGAATTGAAGTGTATTTGTTAATGAGTTGGTTTTTCCAGGTGGATTCGAAGGAACGCGAAATCGGAGCTGTTGCGTCAATTCTCGGATCAGAAGTAATGGATTTGCATGAGAAACACAGTGTCATCAAATGGATAATTCCATTGAATAAAGTTTCGATTTCATGAAAATAGTAAAACATGACGACTGAGATGAGAATGACAATGAAAATGATGACAAAAATCACTGTGATTGTTACTGCTTTATGAAAACCTTCTGACTGCAAAATTTCCTGTTTTTGGGCTTGTATGACTTCCATGGCTTGGGATTCAATAAAAGTCAGGGTTGACACCGTTTCTTCGTGCAAGAAATCGGAAGGCTCTCCTGCTGTTGTCTCCATAGAAGGGTTTTTCTTAATGCCATAGAAATTATTAATCGAATTCATTTTATTTTTAATCATAGAGATGTCCATGGAAAGTTTACCTAAATCCGAATGGAAAATAGGAGGAGCGTTAAAGACAAAGTTTTGGTTTGTAAAGCTATTTGGCAAGTTTAATTGTATTTGAGACACCTGAGTAAGACCAGACGGAGATTTGAAATTATTATATCCGTCGTTATAAACTCCAAATGGTAAGTGACCACAGTCGGCCCGAGGGCTAGACGTAACTAGGTTACGTGTACCTGGCTCGACAAAATATATAAATTTTCCTCATCGAACAGGTGCGAACAAAAAGCAGTTACCATGTATATTGTGGTTCAGAATAACTTCGTCTACTTGAATTGGTTTGCATTTGGTTATCACTAAAATGTCACCGGCGGATATGGCTGCAATATCGTTGCGATTCAGTAAAATACGAGCTGCACCTGTAGGATTAATTTGTGCGATACTTTTTATTGCCTGAATTTTGAAGTTTGTCAAAGTGCAAATTTGGTTAAGCAGCGTATTGAAATCCTGGCTGATGTGCGTTATATAAATCCATGAAATCTTGGGAGGTATGGGTTGCGATATGGCGTCTAAGTTAGTCGTTCTATTCGCCTTATGGGCGCTGTTTATTGAATTTTTTCCTTTTTGTAAAATATCAGCGAGCGTCATAAGGTTATTTCCAAAACTGTCCGCGTTGGGGCTAAAAAATTCGCTGTTGGGTGGATAGGTGTTTTCCCGCAGTAAAGAAACTGAATTGTTGTAATGTTTTTTATTTAAATTATTAATCAATTCGGAATTTTGCACAAATATTGTGCGGGGATTATATTCCTTTATTTCAGGAAGAACTAAAATTACTCCATTATCCATCGCGAGGGCATGTTCATCTAAACACCATGCAGTTAATTGCTGCTTAGAAATTGTTGTTTTTATAAGTGAAAGCTGATTGGATATCTTTGATTACCACGTGGGAAGGTGTGACATATGCTATTCCCTCCGTGGCTTTAACAAATTTGCAGATTGGTCCCTTAATTGAGGATGTCGTCCAAACGACGGTTCCTGCGATAAACGGTTTCGCCAAACTGACTGATAACGTTTTTTCCATCATATGTGGCTATCTGCGCCTGATCAAGGCTCGTGCACAGTTTCACTGCGCTGTGGCACCGCGCTGAGGGGATAATTTTTTGCCACATCCCCCACGTCAGCGCAGTGCGGCAGCGCTGCGCACCTGGAAGGTTGCCAGCAGAGGGGCGATCGATGGCAGCCATTTTCCTCGCCTTACACCGCAGAATCCGCACTGTTTTCGTTCTTCTAGGCGTTCTTTTTGTTGGAATTAGTTCGTGATCGTGTAGGATATGTGAACAATCATCACAACTGGACTAGTGCAGTTAGTTTCAGGTAATATGGCGGCCCGTCTGCTCGTCACCGCTTATAATGAGAAGTAGGAAGTCACTGAAGCTCAGATCAAGCTTCCATTCGTGTTTCGAGCTCCAGTCCGACCAGACGTAGTGAACGTTATTCATGATCATGATGTTCCGGCACAAGCGCCAGGCGCACGCTGTTTCGACGCTCACCGGTTAGTTATTTGGTTTTTGTGCTTCATATTGAATTTTTCTTTTATACTCACAATTATTGGTGTGCGCATGCCATTGTGTTTCTTATCGTTAGTGATGCCATTCTCTTGGAACTAGTTCATTACTTTTGCTAGAAGGCAAAATCCCTGACGCTGGCTTCTCTGCTTGGAAAAGGAAATTGTCTTCATAAATGATACTAATAAAGACACGAAGTAACTTATTCATCAAGGAGGTGGAATGCTCCGATGCAGCTCACATCAAGCTTATGATGTGAGGTGCATCGGAGCAGTAGCTTTTCTCTATAAAGCAATTGCTGTCGGCAGACTGATACTTTGTTTATCAACTTGCGCATTAATACATTGAAATTGCAGATAAGATGGCATTGTTGAGCACCGAAAACGATTCGGAAACGCCTCGAGTATCAAAACCTAAAAGTTGGTCTATTCCATTGAATCGGATATGTCATTTATCGCACTAACTGTATTTATCAATCATTGTTCAGGCTCATATAATGTTGCTCGCTCTTCACGAGTAGGAGATTTCGCCTCTTCAGTAGTGACGAAACGTGCGTTGCCACGTTTGGATTCGACGGGAAGGTAGAATCTTTACCGTTTATTAGATTTCTGAACTTTTTGTACATAATTTATAACTCTAGAGATTCCTCTGGAATGTATACGGTGACTAGGAGAACTTATCCGTGATTCGGGATCATACAGCTGTTATGGATCTTTAGTTCAACACGCATTCAAGGTACTGCTTTGATGCTTATCTGATCTGCGGACATGTAGAATGCCTTTCCCTTCCTTAGTTTACTACTCACCGGTGTCACTGGCAAGGCAGTTGTTGCGCATGGAGACTGGCGAGTATACTCCAAAGTTGAAATCCCACGTTGACGTCGTGAACTCCTGTAATTCCCCACGCTGAAGATCACAATTGATTTGCTCGTGTGGTAACGATGGATTGGTCAAGGTGAGTTAGATATATTGCTTTTTTTAATTTTTTTACCCATTAGAATCTGTGTTCACCCCATTCCTTATTGTTTGCATCAGTGTTAGTGAAGCTGTTTAGGTTGTTCTTCCGAGGGCGAAGCAAGACGAGGGTCGTCGTGATCGTGTTGAGAGAAACGCCGCTGGACGCGCTAAGCCTCTCGGAAGACTAGGGAAAACACAGGGAGGAGAGCATTGCCGAAATGCTTTATTAGTGTTTGTTGTTGAATAAACTTTTAATATAAATATGTATTCTTAGTGCATCACATATTTCCAGCACTTATACGAGTTTAAAGAGTGCGAAGGCACATCGCTTACAGCTGTTTGGAAAAAGCGCTGACTAGTTGCTGAGCAAGCGGCGTACTGCTGACTTGCAGATATGAAATAATGTAGTCTTTTCAGAAGTTGAGGTGAAATTTTGCACATCTACAATGGGATGGAATGAGTATATCTCATCGGTATGATTGCATTTTTCGAACACCCCACCTAGCAGGAACGAGTCATTCCTACCGGACTGCCATCACGATTGAATAACGATGTACTGTATTATCTATTTGTTATTTTATCTTAAACTACATGAGTAACCTAATGCCATTGACGCTCCAAGGTGGAATTCGGAGGCAGCTATGCTATGAGTTCCTGCGAAGAGCCTGCAAAGTATGAACAATGCCGGTTTTGCGTTCGAAGAGAAACGAACATTTTATCGTAATAAAATTCAGCAACAACATGAGATTGCATCAAAATTAAAAGAGTACACGTCAATGTAAGAGAAGCCGAGAACAACAATATCAGCGCGATGCAGATTCGCTAATGAACATCACTCGTCTGTTCGCGGGTATTATGACAACACCAGACGCTTATGGAAGGATACAAAACAACGAAAAATTCAACAACAATCAGCAACTGTCCTACTTTACACAACTGCTATACTCCTGGAAGATTTTGTTCACATGTGATGTGAACAGGTGTGTGACGGACGCATAACCTTTGACGGAGACATTCCAAGATAGAAACTCCCGTGCTCTATTAAGCGTCAGCTCCTTGAAATGAGTCACATTCGCAACATCAATGATTTTTCTGCCAATCAGCTTCAGACCAGCCCTGCATAATGGGAAATTGGAGCTTGTGTAACTGTGAAATAGAAAACCAGTGCTAACATTTAGCACCATTCGAGAAAAAATATTAGCATAAGTGAAGCTTACGTAGTGGAAATGTGGACACTCGGTCAGAGCTCCTGCACTGTCACCTCGCAACACTTCGAATAGCATAATCGACAGGAGCGTAGCATCGGACATCAAAGGCAGATCGTTTAATAACCATACGTTGATCCATTTCGATATCTGATGAAGTTGTTCTCCGCAGCGACTGTGCCCTGTCCAGAGCCGGAAAGTTGCAATAGTCGAGCTCCCGAGATAGGGCTTTTGCTCCAGCCGACTGCAAATTCAAGACATTGGTAATGAAACTATCAAGAATTTTAAAATGGATGGACCTCCATCATTATGCCTAAAATGAACAGTAATTCACTATAAGTCTAACCAACCTTTGGCGGGTCCCGCATATCTCTGCTGCAGTTCGCTGCATTTCTTGACTGTGGAGTCATCGTGATTCGCGTAAAGTTGTTACTAGACCTTAACCAAGGTTAATGTGGCTTCTGTGCAAGTGTAAATATTCGACTTAGGTGTAAATAAAACCTATTCAGATAAAATTTAAGCAAAGGGATTTGGTTAAACTCTCACTTGTTGTAAATATGATCTATCATGGCTTCCGGGACCATTTCCTCCTCGAGGTCATGTGATCGTTGTCGTGCTGTTTTATTCGCTCTGTCAATGGCTGGTGGGAGAGACGCTGACACAGTCCGAAATGAACCATTCATCGAATTCGCATAACTGCTCACTCTTTGCCTTAAACGGTTTTCTGGGTGTGATTACCAATGCAAACGTTCAATGTGATCAATTAGCTTACATTTCTATGGTTTCGCCACTGCTATCGTTATCCATATACTCATCAATGATGTGGCGTGAGGTTGGAGAAGATTTGTGGAACATGTGCTCCTGCAAAAAGCTTGCTTCAATTCCGTTTGCGTGGTGTCGCAATTCGAAACAGAGATATGGCATTCATAGGAGGAGAAACGTTTACTTCACATAGTAAAATAATAGTCGCAGTATCGAGTTGGCCGATAACCATTGGTCGTATGAGCATCACACCTCACACAAACTGTAGATTTATTACCAATACAAGGCAATATTGATTTATTTTACTTTTCTTTATAGTAGATAAATTGGAGAAACGTTCAAATTGTAGGTATAATCAGGAAGCCCTTTTCGCGAGAGGACCTATGAGGACTTCTTGTGATTGCGTGTCTTCTAGAACTGACGGATCTTGTACGCAGGTCGAGTGATACGCCTAAACATGAAATTCATAACGTTAGAACGACTTCAGACATTCTTTGTAGCTTTTTGATTACTCGGGGAAGAAGAAAGGGAGATATCTGTACGCACTATAAAGCTAGTGAAGAACCAACACCGACGAATTTCTTGACCTTTGAAGTAGTCTTACGTCGTAACAACATAACACCAGAAACTGCTCAAAATCGTTTGGTTTCTTTTATTTAGCGTTCACCTATGATGAGAAAAAGGAACCACCACCACCTATGAAACCACCTATGAAAGGAAACAAGAAAAAACAGCTGGAGGAGCAGCCGAAGGAGGCGGATTTGCGGCGACAGCTGGCTCTGCAAAGCTGCCGCCACATTTGGCGTCCAACAAGCGCATGGTACGCAATCCCGCAAGCCATACGCCACACCTCGGCACAGCGCGGTGAAAATGGGAGCTCCAATTCCCTCAGCGCAGTGGCACAGCGCAGTGAACCGCCTATGCTACAACATGGGTGGTTCACTGCGCTGTCGAAGTGTGCACCAGCCTTCAATAAACACATTGAAGGTTTCGGTACATTTTTCTCCGAAAAACAAAGGATAGGAATAATGTATTTCATTTTGGGAACCGTAGACATGCTCAGAAATTTTTTCCAGTGGAGTGCCCAAATATTTCTTGGTTTGTGAAATATCTCGGCAAATCTTTGAGTCGACTGGAACCATCGATTCTTCGTCACTGTTTACGGAGAAAGAAATGTGAAGATATGAGGAAACACATATTCGCCGAGTTTTGACGGAGCAATTATATGCTTCTGCCAAGTGTGGCTCTCTTTGCTACAAAAATTTCTGCTGTAGTCATTAGAACTTGAGAAATATTGGAAGTATCTGAACAAATAATGGGCTCCGGAAATGCTATCGGCCAACCCGATTTTCCTACAGCACACAGCTGATACAAAAGAGAATACTGGGAGGAGACAGGCAAAAGGGCTGCTACGATTGCTAGAAGGAAAAGAGAATAACCGGACCGAGAGAATCCAGTAGAGAGTTGGCCGATCGAATTGACGGAGTATCTCGTCGCTGAGCCGCTGCGGTTATTCCGCGGTGGCGTACGTGAGCGAGAATTACCGCTACGATTACTGGGGCTTCGGTTGTCTCTACTCCTTCCTTGGTTAAATCCATTCCCTTGTCCGCTAGATCCATAGCCGCGATTGTTCTGACGGTTCCCGTTTCTCTCGTTGCTGTAGGCATTCTAGGGTGGCCTATTGAAATATCCTTGCTGGTTCTCGTAGCCTTGGTTAGGAGCGAATCGCACATGCTGCCTAGGCGGCGTCCGAGATCGTGATTGGAAGGCGGACCCGCTTGTTACTCGATCGAAACCATTATATCTCGATTTTGGGAATAGTTTGAATTATTATAGCGGTTCTGTCAATTACGGGAAGGGTATGGGCGTGGTGCGCTCGGAATGGGGTGAACATAACTTACTGTACGCGGCTGGCTAGTAAGTGTGTCCAGAACCTGGTCGATTTTCGCAATCAGCGTTCCGTTTTCGTGGGTTGATCCATCTGTGCGGACAACGTTCCACACAGGTCCGCATCCTTAACCAATTGCTTGTAATTAGGTGCGAGCGGACCCACGAGATTTAGTTTCTGCTTGATGGTGTCAGGCAATCCGTTCGTGTTCTGTAGAAATGTCCGGTGGGGACCTTCACTGTTTCCTGGGAAGGCTTCTAGGATGGCTTTTCTAACTCTTCGAAAACATCACTGGCGCTTCTCCGTTGAACATGGTCATATACTTGATCTGTTCCTTAGCGAAGTCCAAGTAATAGTCTGACGAGAAGCGTCTTGGTGGCGGCATCGAAGTTGTCAAAGACTGCCTTGGCGACATCCTTGAGGTGAGCCGGAAGTAGGCGGATCAGTTTGACCTCTGTTAGTCCCATTATGTTGCCAATCTCATTGAATTTTTCCAAAAAAACTCATGAATCCTGTGCCTCCATTCTCACCAGCAAAGGATGGCAGCTGGGAGGCATAGGAAGACAGTCCTAATTTGTCAAAAGCGGAATCTAAACGCTCAGCTAGTGCTATGTTACCTTGATCCATTTCCCAAATTTCACTTAGAGCATGGCTCTGGGTGCGGATGGATCCTTGGGTTTTAGGGATCACACAGAAATTTATATCTAGCTTAGTTCTGTGGAAGCTAGGGAGCACTGAAAGGAGCTTGATTCGATAGGGAACAGCCGGTAACAAACTACTATCGGATTGCTGAGAAGATCGAGGGGTACTGGAACCTCTTACCAGTTTTTCGGAGGGATTATTGGAAAGGGGAGAGATGAGCTTACGTTTTATAGCTACAACGGCTCTAGAACGGCAAGAGATCGTGGAGAAGGACGAATTGTGGTCCCCGATTACCTCACTGTACTCCGATGATGACGACTGTTGTTCTAGTTCAGCGGCCGCTGTACTATACCTACTCATAGACTATGTGCTCAGCTGAACTGGGTCGATGAGGAGAAGAGAGGAAGAAAATTTTGAATTTTTTTTTGATTTTGAAAAGATTTTTTCTTTAAGAATTTATTTATTTATTTATTTTTCTTAAGATCCTTATGGTAACTATAGTTACTTAGAAAGGGAGAACGAGGAAGTGGCTCTTAAATTGACCCAGAGCGAACAGAGCGATAGAGAGGAGAGAGAAGAATTAAAGAAAAAAATCCTATGTTTAATTCAAACTTTTTCTAGAAGTTTGTAACCGTCAGAATGCCGAAGAGTGGAACTTACGGCAACTCGGTGACGGTCATTGATAGAGAAGTGGTTGATCGTTCGAGCGAATGGGGCTGCACGATGATGAAGCCTGCGGAGCGGGTCGACCAGTCGAGAACATCGACTGTGGGTTGAATGAATGGCGATAAGAGGTTGGGTCCTTTTAAGGGTTTCGGTGGGTGGCAAGCTTGCTATCTGTACGGTCGTTTATGGATGCTTAGAAGTTGTTCCCGTATGCCGCGGAGGTCACCGATTGCGTGGGCTGTGTTTGCAAAGCTGCTGCTGCTAGTTCCCATATGCACTGTTTGCTTCCTTTCCTTATTCCGATAAGATACTGGGCTGCTCCTGTGAAAATTGGGAGCCAAACTATTCGTGGAACAAGTGCTAAAATTTATGTTTTAGAGGGATTAGAACCTTCGAGTCGCTCGTGATGCCGCGAACGAGGCCCACTGCACCATAGGGACATATATGTGTTTTTCAAGTGCCCTGACGGCAGTTGGGACTGAGCAAAAAAAAATTTCGGCGTATGATTCGAACCTCTCGGGTGCCCCTCTTCGCACTGCGCCATGAGGGTCACGCTGTCCGTCTGGGGTCATTCTCTGACGAATTGATGACTTTTTTCAAATAAATAGTGATTTAATTGACGAATTTCTCCAGCTTTCTCTGTCGACTTTCCCTGATGGTTCTCCTCCCTTGTACCCTCTTCACAGAGTTACCTGAGACCCTAAAAGCTGAAAAATCCGAAATTGGTAGGAACAGTGCTTCAAAGAGACTTTTTCTGGACAAAAGAAGTCATTTTTGTTTGGGAAATCCTAAAGAACTAGGTATGTGTTGGGATGATAAGAGAACGTATGGACTTGGTTGGAGAAATCGGTGGTGGCGTATCTGCGGTGAGAAGGCGCCCAGATATTGATTTTTCCCAACGATTGGGATTTTAGCGCCCCATGGTTCAGTGCGAGGAGGCGCACCTCATCGATAACGGTTGGCGGTTCGGATCCCCTGTGAGGCAGAAGTTTTGCCTTGCTTTTCCTACCTTATATCGAATACTAGAAGGTAATTTTGAGACTGCTGAGTAGAGCAAATTGGCTGGCGGGAAGAAATTGCCCGATGGAAGTAAGATTTAATAAAACTCTTGGTCGTTTTGCCTATATCTTTATCTACTGCTTATCAAGTTACAGGTTAATTACTCCTTACCTGAATCATCCTACGGAGTTTCTATTCTATTCCTAGGTTACAGAACACACTATTCAGTATCACCTGTATCACCTGTCGTCCCGTTGATCATCGAATTGCTCGAGCGGGTGCCAGCAGCGTCTCCATTCGTCCCTGTCGCTTGTCAGAGTGATCCAATGGATCCACCTCGCTCGAGGGACACGAAGAGCGTCATACCGGTCGTTCAGGGCTTTAACGAAGAAGTCCAACCAACGCGTTAGTGGGCGTCCTGGTGTTTTTTTTTTGACATCCCGCGGAATCCAGTCGGTGATGGCTCTCGTCCAGCGGGTCTCTGCGAAGCGCATTACGTGGCCGGCCCACCTAATTTTCGACAACTTGGCCCACGCGACAGCGTCTCTCATCTTCGAACGTCGGCGAAGCTCGGAACTCCGGAGGCCTTCTCTCACTTGCGTGAGTCGTGTCACTCCGAGCATCGTCCTCTCGATTCCACGCTGCGCGACGCTGATTGCGTGTTCATCCTGCTTTCGTATAGCCAGGTCTCTGAGGCGTATGTTAGGGCAGGAAGAACAGTGGAGGAATAGGTGGGCACGGAGTCGAACGCTCTTCGTCTTCTTCGCGACTTCTTCGACGCTCTTGAAAGCTCCCCAAGCCGCTCTTTTCCTCCTGCTCAGCTCTGGTGCTAGGTCGTTGGCCATGTTGACTTCGCGACCCAGATACACATAGCTGGAGCATTCGGAGATGTTCGTTCCGTTGAGCGAGAATGGGGCATCAGAAACCCATCCTTCCTCATGAACATCGTCTTCGTTAAGATTCAGCTGCAGTCCAACGTTCCCACATACACGATCAAAGTCGGCCAGCATTCGCTCCGCCTGGCTGATGCTCGGTGTTATGAGCACGATGTCGTCAGCGAAGCGAAGATGATGTAGTTGCCGGCCGCCGACCTTCACTCCCATGTCTTCCCATTCTAGTTCGCGCATGACGTTATCGAGAGTGGCGCTGAAGAGCTTCGGGAATATGGTATCCCCTTGCCGAACCCCTCTCTTCACGTCGATGACGACGTCGTTGTAGAATGGAGAGATCTTGGTCGTGAATCCACTGTACAGCTCTCGAAGGACTCTGATGTACTGAGTAGGAACGCCCTGAGTGAGCAGGGCTTCGATGACCGCTTCAGTTTCGACAGAGTCGAATGCCTCCTTCAGGTCGATGAACGTAAGGCAAAGCGGCAGCTTGTACTCTCGCGACACTTCGATGAGCTTCGTAATGGCGTGTATGTGGTCGATCGTGCTGAATGCTCTCCGAAATCCTGCTTGTTCGCATGGCTGTCCTTAGTCCAGCGTTCGGCTGACCCTATTCAGGATAACTTGAGTGAACAGCTTGTAGACTACGGACAGCAGGCAGATCGGGCAATAGTTGCCAATGTCGTGCACGTCTCCCTTCTTGCACAGCAAGACGGTCCTGCTGGTCTTCCACTGAGATAGAACCTTGCACTCCGACAGGTAACGTGTGAAGAGCCGCGCCAGGGTGTTGATGAGCGCTGGCGGGAGGTTCTTCAGGTGTTCGGGTCTGATCCTGTCGGGCCGGGCGCTGTACGTTTCTTCACCGACGAGATGGCGTGTCGGATCTCGGAAGAGAGAACAGAGGGGTCGACGTTTCCATCCTGCGGAAGATGGCATGAGGGCAGGTGGACGTGGCTATCGAAGAGATCGGAGTAGAAATCGTGAATGACCTTCTCCATGGTCCTTCTGGAAGAGGTGACGGTTCCATCGGGACGTCGAAGAGCGGTCATCTTGTTCTTGAAGTTGGCGAAGTTTCGGCGGGCATTGCGTATGCTCAACCCTGCCTCTGCAGCTTCAGCCAACACTTCCGCCCTTCTCTCCTTAAGATCCTCCTTTATCGCCTCTATGCATAGCTTCGCAAGCTCGGACGTCAGTTGGTAGTTGCCTGACGCTCGTGCTGCACCACGCTGGCGTATCAGCTCAAGAGTTTCCGGAGACAGACGTCTCTTGGTGGTCTTCAAGCTCTCAGCTTCCATAGCACTATCGTGGAGATGGTGCACGAAGCGGTCGTATTCCTCGTCGACGTTGTCCATGACGGCATCTTCCCAAAGGCCGGCAGGAGAGGTGTAGAGGTCCCAGTTGATGGTCGTTCTGGGACTCCTCTTCTTGAACTTCGCGGCCTTCTCTCCTTGACGCGAAAAGCGGAACCTTGCGCGAAGGAGGCGGTGGTCCGATCCCGTGTAGAATTTGGGGACAACGGAGACGTCGGTCAGGCAATACTTGCGGTTAAAGGTGATGTGGTCGATCTCGTTGTGGAGCTGGCCACCTGGAGATTCCCAGGTCCATCGTAGGGAGGGAGGCTTTTGGAACTGCGAGTTTCCATGGATGGTCGTGGTCGACATGATAAACTCAGACAGCCTTTCACCTTGCTCGTTCGACTCAAAACCGTGAGTTCCGATATGAAGTTCTTCCGGTGACCTTCGCGGGCCGATCTTGGTGTTGAAGGTGTCAACGATCACCTTGTAGAAGGTGTGATCTTCCTTATAGAACTTTTCCACTCCACGTAGAAGGCTTCGACCTCTTCGTCGTCGTAGTCGGATGTTGGGGCATACGCGACGAATACGATCAAAGCTGGTACGGAACCACATTGCTTCAGCCGCACACGTCCGATTCGGGTTGTCAGAGACTCGTACGAATCGATGTTCATGACCAAGTGCGTTGACGAGGACACCAACGCCGCCTACTCCCCTGCTGTCGCATGTTCCGAGGAACAGTTCTTCTTCGGAGTCGTAGGCGGCGTGTAGGGGGTGGTGTCTTCTCGTCTCGGTCAGTCCGATGACGTTGTACTTGATCTCCTTGGCTTGCATCATCAGGTCCTCGACGGATGCTTCCGATGCGAGCGTGCGGGCGTTGTAAGTACAGATCGTCATCCTAGTCCTTCTCAATTTGCGCAGCCTGGTTAGGCCCTGAAATTTTATCAGCCTCTCCGTACTCGTCCTTCCCATCGCTGCAGAAATGGAGGCTCTTTCGGGGTCAGGGGAATGATGCCCTTTAGTGCTGCTGTTTTTGACTGGAGTACACACGGGTAGCTAGTCGGGCTCTGTCGTGCGGGCGAAGAACTCCGGGCAGCCAGCCAGACTGCCCGAAGAGACGGGGCGAGACTTTTGAGGCGGCCTCGAATCGTCTTACGATGTACTCCCAGTCTACCGAGTGCAAGCTTTTGGCCGAGCCGACACACTTACAATCCGCACAGTCACGGACACATCCACGCACACTGTGCATGAACATGCCGCTCCCACGCACAAGGAACGCGTCGACCCGACACAGCAGGAGCAAGGAGTTCATCCCCTGCATCCCACCTGCGTCTCTTGGCAGTACACGGTCGCATTTGGTTCGTGTTTAATTCCCCTATCCACCACCCGGGGACGCGCCACGTGGCCCTGCGGCCAGGGGACAAGCAGCCCGAGATCCCTCTTAACAAGAGAGCCCGAAAACTCTCTATCGAGGGAGATCCGTGGACACTATTCAGTATGTAGATTTATTAGTATCATACTGTAGTAAAAGAGGGGAAGAGGGGTGACGTGGGGTGAGAGGGCTGGCCTGCCGGTCTGACGGTACCGGACGGTCCTCCGGTGTGGGTGGCGTAGACGTGACTGTCGGTGGCGTAGCTCGGTGCCGCTATCTTGCAGCAGGGCGTTGCTATCGGTAGAAGGGCGTCGTCGTCCAGGGTACGGATTGGGTGCAATCCGACACCTCATCGAAGACCTCATTCATTCATACTCATCGAAAGCCGTGCGGTAAATTCACCACAGACCGAAATTTCACATGTTCCTCTTTCAGTCAATAACTCTCCATATAGCTTGAGCTATAGCGTGACTACTATGTAGTTCCTATCTCCTTTTGCTGTATATTTGACACGTCTTTATCTCGGAGAATTATCGACCGACAACACGATGATGATGCTCTTAAGCTCGAGGAGGAGCTTACTGTGGGAAGGGAGATGTCGGGTTGCACACAATCCGTACCCTGGACGACGACGCCCTTCTACCGATAGCAACGCCCTGCTGCAAGATAGCGGCACCGGGCTACGCCACCGACAGTCACGTCTACGCCACGCACACCGGAGGGTCGTCTGGTACCATCATCCTCCCTGAGAGGGCAGGCCAGCCCTCTCAGCCACGTCCTCCTCTTCCCCTCTTTTACCATACAGTATGACACTAATAAATATGCATACTGAGTAGGGCGTTCTGTAACCTAGGAATAGAATAGAAACTCCGTAGGATGATTCAAGCAAGGAGTAATTAACCTATAACTTGTTAGCGGTCTCCGTTTCTCGGCAACCCAACTAGTGGTGCAAGCACAAGAACCTTGTGTCCAGAAAAAATATATATATTCAAAAAAATCGTGAAATGTGGGATCTCTTCGCCTGGACTATTGATAAAATATTAATGAAAAAAAGGTTAATATAACTCTACTGAATTGATAATTATTGATTTTTTAAGCGCTATTTTTATTTTTATTTCTTCCATACTCTTACCCAGTATATTACAAAAAAATATTTCCATGCCTTGCAATGCATAGAAAGAGTCATCCGACTATTAAAATACTCACCCACCCGGTCATACACATCGGTCGTCGGGTGCCAGCAGGGTGTGGGGGATAATGAGGGGTATTTAACGATCGCTTAGTTAATCGAAATTGAAAGAGAAAAAATTAATCTAGGATTTATAGAAATCTCCCGGGACCTCCATATCAAGTTAAAGGTTCATGACGCCTTACCTGAATCATCCTACGGAGTTTCTATTCTATTCCTAGGTTATAGAACACACTACTCATGTATATTTATTAGTATTATACTGTATGATAAAAGAGAGGAAGAGGGGGACGTGGGTGAGAGGGCTGGCCTGCCCTCTCAAGGGAGGCTGACGGTACCAGACGACCCTCCGGTGTGGGTGGCGTAGATGTGACTCTCGGTGGCGTAGCCCGGTGCCGCTATCTTGCAGCAGGGCGTTGCTATCGGTAGAAGGGCGTCGTCGTTCAGGGTACGGATTGGGTGCAACCCGACAATGTTAATTTCCCTCAAAATAGAAACTGATACAAATCAACAAAAAGAAGTGAAAGAAAACCAACAAACAGACGCCTACAAAGAAGCAGATGATAAAAACAAGGGAACAAGTGAGGAATCCGCACGGCACAGCGCCGAAGCTACGATGCCGCAACGTCGCTCCGCGGAAACGGTCACGCGCACACGACCTTTCCTGCCGCGACACGCTAAATAAACGCGGAAACCGTGGGGGAAATCGATACAACTGGCATCGCTGGCTGCTGCTCGCAACACTAGCGTGCATAGGCGTCCCTGTAACCTCACAGAACAATTCAGAGCACACGATACAATGCACAAAGGGAGGAATCATTGTACATATGTCAGAATTATAAGACAAAATACAAGCATGTGCTAATGAGTACTGTTTGGACATTGTACAACCAAGTCAACATATTAAAATACAATTTCCAGCCGAAATAACAATATACACATATCAAGTTACCGTCAAATCATTACTGGGAAAGCTAACACAGGCAACATACTGGGCTTGCCCCGCTAACCCATTCTGCGAACAAATAACGTGCAACGTTTGCACCCAACTCCTCGCAAACCCAGAATGCTGGCCTAGACTTGCAATCACAATCACAGCATTCCTTCTCTACATTCTGATAATAACCTTATATTTGCTCACACAAATAGCAAGAAAATTTTTCAGAAACACATTACGAATTTGCAGCAAACTTAGTCTTCTGCGAAACGCTTGCGGATTTCTTTTCAGCAAGTTTTCTCCCAACCGAAGTTTCTCTGACTACATTCCGCTAATAGAAATAGGCAAGCATAATAAAATAAACTGGAGTCCGTCGACAATTGTGCGAATCCTGACTATCATGACAATTTACAAAGTGGTCCTCGCATGCCAACAAACCGCAATAATACCATCCACAGCTTATTCATGTAACTCAGCCCACAAGAACTGCAGTAACCATACAACAATCTTTGCCAAACTCAACACTATACAGTCTGAAATATGCTGAAGCCTCGAACATAATACCCGCAGAGATACATTTAATGAAAATAACTCTGCAAGAACTAATTTTGAGATTTCGCAAAGAAACATTGTATTTCACTCGCAACACAAACTCAAGTCCAATATCGCAAGAGGTGCCCCATATGGGCTCATGTACAGGTCTAAAGTGTGCAAAAATTACTGCTGAAACGCTAGTAGAAGAGCTAGACATCGCAAACAACTACACAGGAATAACTTATTGCACCGAGTCCTGCGGAGGACTAGGTTGCGGCTATCCCTCATCTGGATGTTTATTTTACCGCATTTACCATGTCCCGTTGGATGATCAAATTTTTGAGGTATTCCAATGCCCGTCATGGTTCGAAACAATCAAAATAAAAGTTGAGCAAACATACAAAACCAGTGAAATAGCTCCTTATGAAGTGGAAATCAAACCTTACACTATTAAACAACTAAGAGACACAACAATAGAAATCACAACCTTCTCTTTCACACAAACAACTCTCCTTAACAAGCCATTCATAAGTAACTCAAGATCAACAGCGTATTTCAGTGACGACATAACGTTCAGTTATGCATGTACCTCTCATCCAAATTCCAGCAATGACACAATTAATTGTGCAATCAAAAACTCCTGTGATTGCAGTCCAGCAGAGGACACAGTCAACTGCTACTGCACAAGTAACAAGGTTTCTCAACTCAACCAACTTTCTCACATACTCCCACTTCCAATTACCAACGGAATGTTAAAGAGTGAAGGAAAACATGAAATACCAACATAACATGCATACAACAGCGGTCTCCATTGAGCTCGCATTAAAACTAAGCCCTACAATTACAACTTTTGCTCAGGAAACTGAGCAATTCAATTGCGATATCATTCCATCATCCCTTCTAGGGTGCTGTAATTGTGCAAGAGGCGCATTAGCCGAAATATAGTGTATTACTGACACAACGCACTCAATAGCACAGGTAACATGCGGCGCGCAACAATTTGTACTCAGCTGCACAAGGCAACGCAAACTAAACGAAATAAGGCTATTTTTCGACAAAGCTCGCGTGAAAGAGCGATGCATCCTACAGTGCGGCACTCATGCAAGCATTTTTATGTGACAAGGCACTTTAAACTACGTCAACGGAATCAAACCACTTTGGAAGTATGTTAAAATTTGGGACAACAGCATAAACCACGACGAAGACAGTTTCTTCGACATCGATCTTCAACTTCCAGACTTCAGTCACTTATTCCAAATCTACAAAACTTTCATGCTGTACACAATACTGGCTCTCACAACACTAGCCGGCGCGCTGGTTATCAGCGCGGCATATCTATGTTGCAACACAACAAGCTCAAGAAATCCGCTTGGTGCACGCCTCGTCGCATCATTTCCCATCATGCTCCCCATGGGAGCAGTAACGCTATTCTTCAATTTCTTCAAAAGTTTCATAATTCTGCTAACACGCTTAGTAAGACTCCCGTTCCGCCTATTAGGAAGACTGCTTTTAGTATTTGCTTAACAAAACGGTTACTAACAAGTTACTAGCACCAAGTCGCTCCGTTCGGCTCGTCGTTATCGAAATATTAAACAAAACAATAGCAACCTTAGCCAAATTTTTCACTTATGTCCGAGCCGGGCGCAGAAAAGGTTCCTACTGAACCAGGTCCAGAGAATCCACAGGACCAAGAACAACCGCAGCAAATGGAAGACAGGCAACAACCGCAGCAAATCGAAGACTGGCAACAACCGCAGCAAGTGGAAGACCGACAACGACCGCAGCAAAATCAAGAACGACGGCAACTACAGAACGAGATGAGAATCGTAAACATCCCAGAGAGCCCCTTAGGGCGTATCGATCGCAAACTGCGGGAGATCAAGGACAAGACAGACGGGATTCCATACCTTAGCAACGAAGTCAGATTCAACAAGTTTTTGCAACTACGATTAACAAAAAACTTAGATAAATTAAATATCTATATTTAATTTCAAGTAACCCAACTTAATCAAAACACTACAAGGGGCATTCACACTATTTAAGTTTGGCCTCTTTAAGAAACGAAAGTTGGAAAAAACCCGACTAGAGGCCTCGAGCAACAAAAAACCAAAATCTAAGGTACTACTACTTGGTCCAAATGAATTTTATTCAAGTTACAATAAACAATGATTTAACAAACAATTTTAGGAAATCATCGGCAACCTAGAAAAACCGTAGCAAATCTGGAAACCGCAGTGGACCGCATCATGATGATCCTCCAAACCGTAGAGGAACGACAAGGACAAGGACGCGCAGAGAATTCATGCCCCTTCTGCAACGACAACCACTACGCAAGCGACTGCACGCAGTACAAGACGTTGACGCAAAGAAGAAACAGGTGCAATGCAAATAACAGATGAGAGAGGTGCCTCCTCACGGCCAACCACACGACCACATCGTGTGGTACGAAGTCTGTTTGTTATTATTGTAAACGCGAGGGGCGCGAAGAGCAAAGCAAAGGCCACAACTCGGCATTCTGTCCATTTCACTTTCCAATGCACTTGATTCGATCGAAAGAATTAGGTGAAACCAATGACAATTCTGCAAATAAGCACCATTCAAACAGGCAAAAAAAAAAACAATGACCAAAAGAAGTCGCTAATCGCCCCTCTCGCGATCAAGCTCAACATGGTTTGCCTTTGCGTAGTTAGAAATGTAGACATATTATTGTTATTTCCTATTGCATGTGCAGTACGAATTAAATAAGAATAAAAGGTAGTCGATCACAAGTAAACCTCATACGATAAATAAGTAACAAATCGAGTGTCTTACGGGTTTTATTTAAAATCAATATAAATAAAATATAATAAGTAATAAATAAAATAAAAGCCGAATAAAATAATTAAAATAGTAATTTGAAAAAACATATCAATAGTTTATGAATGCAAAGCTATACTACCAGTAATCGCTAGTAAATTATTAAATTACAAATAAATTTATAAATTTTCCGGATACCCTGAATCCCAAATAAACCAACTACACAACAATTGGCCAACAAATAAAATAATAAAAGAAATTTATCAGCAATAGTAAATAAACAACAAGCTCGCAACATAACTAATTGTCGCTCTTTTTCTGGCTTCTCCAAAAGAAAAAATCCAAATATAAACAACACAAAATACTTAAACACAAGTAACTCAAATAAAATACGGCAACTAATTTAAGCACAAACAAATACAATATAAATGATTCCCTAAATTAAGGAATTAAATAAATAAATAATAAAATATATAAAATAAATACATCAAATAAATAATAAAATAAAATAAACAAAATAACTAAAACAAAATAAAATAATTATATAAATAAAACAAATATTATAACAATAACAACAACAATAGAAAAGCAAAGCAATAATATAAATCAATTTAAATAAGATTCAACATGAGTATAAAACAAGTACAACACATATTAATTTAATAAAACAAGTACAACAATACAAAACAATTTAAATAATTAAAAAAAGTATAAACACAATCAACGAAGAACGACTCCGCCTTCGCCTCCTCGACGACCATCGACTCCTTCGACGACGACGAATTGCCTTCGCGCACACGAGCATCCCCAACGTCTACATCGGTGGTCAATGGTTCAAACGATACGTGCTTCACGAAAACGCGGCGGACAACAATTGACTTCGAGAGATCAACTTCTTCGTGTATACTATTGCATTGCTATTGTTGACAAATGCTAATTGCAATGTATTACATGTATATAACTTCTTCGCATATGGTTTTTCAAGTTTTTCCTTGCTTTTAAATCTACAAGACAATCTTGCAAATTCAAGTACAAGAAAAAAATTTTCACTTATTCAACACATTGTGGCGGGGATGATGCGACACAAAAATAAAACAATTGATTTTGTACGGCATATAATCTTTTGGCTCGCGGAGTGTCATGAACAGTCATTCATGATATTCAAAACATCTTCAAAGCTCCGCCCATTTTCCACTACAAAGGGCCAGGCGGAGGATAGCGGCAGGGGCAACGCGCGACGTGCGGCATGCACACGCACACTCGCTCTGACTCATATCTCGAGATCTCTCTCGAGATCGCTGAGAGTACGAGAGTCATCCCAAGGCGAAGGCCATAAGAGAAGCTGGACGCCGACCCTTGTCGTCGGACCCGCACTCTAGCTCAATAAAGATTACAATTAAATGCAAACGCTTAGAAGAAGGACAAGTAGCAAATCAAGGAATCTCATTTTCTCTTTCCTAGATGTTTCTATTTAGTTTGTAATTAGTAAAATTGCAATAATAAAATATAAGTAAAGACTGTGTTGATGGGCCACCAAACCTTCCATTGGTCAGTGATGCCGTCCAAACAAAAGTGATGCTGGTACTATACTAATTGGGCGAAACTGCATAACAGATTGCGCAGATGCAACTTTAGGGATTGCTGTAACTAGCGCGTGCTTCCATATTCGAGGTACTTCTCCCAGCATCATAGAGATATTAAAAATATCTGCAAGGAGTCTGCATGATTCGTAAGCACATTTCTTGAAAACAATGGGGGGATTCCATCACAAGGTTCTGTGACGGATGGCTTAAGGTTTTTAAGGAGTTTGTAAACTTCCATTGGATAAAAGTATATGTTGCTTAAAGGAAACAGCTTTGGAGACACACTTGCATTTAAGTTTAAATCTTCAACTTTTGAAACATCAAAACCTTTGATAAAGGTCATCAGCGGACGAATAGCAGCTATAAGCTTGCACCCAGTCTACATCAACAAGACTCTGCCTGAGAGATTCGAAATCTGCATTCATAAAATCAGGCATGGGTAACGACATTTGGGAGAAGGACATGGAGTGCAAGCTAAATTGAACGGTGCAGTGGTCCGAGGTGGCAACTGGCGGTAAAACACGTACATTAGAGACCAAAGGAGATGTTGACAGTGTGACATCCAAAACTTTTCCTTGATGCGTAGGCTCAGTGACGACTTGCTTGAAGCCGGTGTCTTTGAAAAATGTGAGGAAGTCTGATGAAGCATGGCTTAAAGAAGAAAGATTTTTCTAATCTATAGCTAGATTCAAATCACACAAAATTATAGTTTTTTTCCGGAAGCTACTAAAGAAGAGAGAAGATCTAGCGAGCTCTCATCATCATTTTTTGTTGAATTGGGAGGGCAGTAGATAACGGTAAATCTGACTCGGCTTGGGTCAGTTTCTATGGAAGAGGCAGTTTCAAAACACAGAACATCGGCTTTGAGAGAGGAAAAGTGGTTTAACATGCAAGAATTTATTGTATTTCGAAAAATACAGCAAATGCCTCCAACTCGAGCATTGCACCGGTCAATGCGATAGATATTATAAGGCAAATTGCTTAGTGCTTCAGAATCCTTTATCTTACTAGAAAGCCAGGTTTTCGTAATGAAGATCATGTCTGGCTTCACTGTGGAGAGAAACTGATGAAGATGAAAGAGTTTGTTAACAACATTTCATGCGTTCATCATGTAGCAGGAGAGAGGGGGAGGTTTTCCGTGCCCAGTCAGACGTTTCCCGAGCCCCCACTAGTAAGCTCGGAGATATGTCTGAGCTGACCACGATAGACCACACACTCTTTCGTTGCTTTACCTTCATTCTTCTCCTTGGCTTGTTGCCTTAGCTCATACTCGTTCTTCCTCTCCTCAGCAGTCGGCGTATGCCGTGCCGCGAAGGTGGCGTGCATTAGCCAGAGCTTTCCGCCAGTAGTATTTAGACGGAAGTACAACTTTGATTAATCGCGGCTTTGAGGCACTCGATCTTCCCATCCTGTATACCTCGGTGGGATCGCAGTCAACCTGTAAAACGTCGAGGATACTTAGAACCTTAGTTTTCAGTTCCGCTTCGCTGGGAGGGTGACACTCTTCGCTGGGAGGGTGACAGATCCTGCGCAGGTTCCTCAACACCGGTAATAACTATGCTTCTGGCCCTCTTCTCCGTCTCGGCATGATCTGCAAAGTCATTAGAAATGTTTAACATTTGTAGTGTGAGAGGGTCAGTCACACGTTCAGATATTCTTTTAAGGAGACGCTCCACAGATAGCATTCTTAGCTCTGACTCCTGAGTGTCATCTGCCTGATGGGTATGAGCATTATCCGAGATAGAAGGCTCCATGACACTGCCTGCAGTCCTACGGCGATTCGAGCGGGTCATCATTATATTGATCTCAAAAATCCAATAAAACAACAGTCACTTATCAAGGCGTAAAGAGCGAGCGATAACGAAATAACGGCAAAATCCAAATTAGTGAACGCAGGTCGATCAAATGGCCAATAGTGGAGAGGAAAACATGCTATTAAAGAAGCTTTGTAAGGCAGAGAAAGGCAACAGGTAGGAAACAGCGAAGCAACGACTACAGCGCCGCCGCCCGTGGTGGGTACACCTGGTTTTCTTGGATTTTTCCACTTAATTAATAATTTCGCGCCAGATTAGTTCTCCACGCTCTGGTTCTGAGCACAAGGCTGGATGACACCCTGTTTCTAGGCAGTGTCAACATTGTGCCCTCTTCCGTCTCCTCGACATTCCTTAGGGTGTGCAGGCAACAAACAGATATTACATCGCTTGCTGTCTTCAATCAACTTTGAGCGTATTGCTGAGTTGTCTAAATCAGTGGGCATTCAATGAGCGAGTTCAACCCGTCAAAACGCCAAGAGCGGGATAAGTTTAAAAGGCATGCATCAGCTCATGTGGCGTACTGATCAGGTATCAGGTCCCACCATGGTCATTTTTTTCGAATCGCAACTCCCGGATTTCTTTCGCCTCGGCATCCGCTCCTTGCCGGAACGATGGAGCGCAATCATCGACAAAGATAGGTGATTGTTTGTTTCGATGAGTTAGGTTAGTTTGACGAAAATATATAAAATTTTGAAAAATATCAAAAAAATCGCATGATCATATGAGTCACCCTAATATCACGATCACGCTGCACCGGCACTTAGCGGTTGGTTGCGCCTAGCCATCCTCGTTCGTGGCAAATCGCTTCGTTCTGACCCGTCTACAGCTTACAACAATTTCTATCCGTTGCTGTGCTACTCATTGGGTCAAGTGAGTGCGTAATGCTATTCCGATTGCCACCGTCTAAGGTAATTTTTCACTCGCCGCCCTTGAGTTTCTCGTTCAGACTCTTCGATTATTTTTTCGGAAATAAATAATCAAATGGATAACTAAACAGATCCTCACAGAACAGAACCCATGTTGCCGTTGAAAATCCTACGAATCCTTTGTTAACTGACCTGAATTTTAGAAGTGAGAGAATGAGAAATCTTTATTAGCAGGTGGCTATACCGAGCCCATAATAAGGAATGCCTATCATTATTAAAACATGTGACATGGCATGTGTGACAAGAAACACAAGGAAGAAAGAGCGGTAGTACCCGGACGATTTGCACAGCAAAAGAAAACAAGGCAACAGCCATGAAGTGGTAGCCGTGCTATATAACTAAGACAGCCTATGGTAAGTGACTCTGTACCGGCTTCAGGCGTCTGAAGCGGTACTCCTTGTAGGTTTTCACTTGACATTTGGCGGCAGCTAGAGCCAGTGACTCCTTTCGCCTCCGGAGATAGCGCGCTGCGTCAGTACGATTCACTTCGTCTCGACATCTGCAAGAAAACACTGGCCTCTAGAGGTGCAGGAAGCACACCGGACTCACATTTTAGCATCTGGACAGCATCTGGACAACTTCGTGCAGTGGTACTTGAGGACGTGCAGCTTACTGTGGCAGGGCTCATTGGCTAGTGTGGTCGGCAGCGAATGGGCAGCGCATTTTGTTGGCTCCACCTGAACGTTCTGCTGATCAGCGACCTCAAACACCACATTTTCTCTCGACCACTTACGTCGGTGATGTTCTGCCCAAGTCGACCTCTAATGCAACTTCCATAGGACTCCTCAAGCGACTGTGATTCAGCGTCAACGGCCTATAAGCGCAGCTTCAGGGAAACCACTCACATCACTCGCACGAAGCTTGAACTTACGTGGTAGTCAGCTAGCAGTCGCCTGCTACAAGCTCCCCACCGCCTCTTCGGAAGGCCTGGCACCAAGCGGCCCGCACTAGCATGACAGGCTTGCTCCACTCGACCAACCTCGTCTAGGCAGAGCGAGTACACCTCACAGTGGGACATCCTCAGTGTCTGCAAAGTACAGCAATGTGACCCAGAAAAGCTTCAAATTTGAGAGCCTTTCCTTCAATTCTGCGGTAAAAATAAAGTCTCCTGTGTATTTCTCTAATACCTAGCAATACCACTACTCTAGGTCAAACTAAATAAATTCTACAAAAACAAATAAAAGTAAAAACATAGACACGATTGTGTTTGGTTGCCAAGTGGAAGTTTTATGGGAAAGACGAGAAAAAACATAAATGAGAACCGTGCTGAGGTGACGCTAAAAGAAAGAGGTTGGCTCATATTAACATTTAAGCAGCGAGATCGACTTAATTCAGCTTCCTCGTAAGGCGATAAATAGTACCCGTATCGCCTGACACTTCCATCATACTCTAATTGCTCGCGCGGACGCCAGTAACGTCTTCCTTCGTCTCTGATGTGTCCCAGAGTAGTCGAGGGAAGGAAAGAGCGTCAAACTGTACGTTTAAGGTTCTCACGAAGTCCACCGTTGGTTTGCCAAACTGGTACTCTTTTGGCATCTCACGAAAACCGGCCGGTTATCCCACTGAAAGGATTCCGTTACGGCGATCCTCCAGCCGCTTGTGCGGGAAACAGACATCGCCCCACCTAATGTTCCACCAACTGGACCATGCGGCAGCGTCTCTGATCCTCGAATGTCCACGAAACTTGACCCTTCAGGGTCTCCTCTCACTTGCGTTAGCCATGGCACTCCGAGTTTCGTAGCCTGTCTACACTTCGCTGCGTGATCGTGTGCTCATTCTGCCTCCCAGGGCAGGTTTCCAAGGCATACGTGAGCGCAGGAGGATCTGTGGACTCAAATATGTGAGCATTGAACCAAGCGCCTTCTTCTCGACTTTTTCTATGCTCTTGGAGCACCCCAACTGTTCGCTTTCTTCTGTCTAGCTGCGGCACTAGGTCGTTGGCCATGTTGACTTCGTGAGATGTACCTATTAGACTGGCTGCTACCTGTTCAGCATGCTACCCAAGCCCTGCTACCCCTTGGAGTGCCGTCGCAGCATTCAGCTCCTTTCTTCCTGAAAACTATCTGTTTATCTGCTCTTTGGTGGCCTATTTACAATTATTTCTCCCAGTTCCTCCAGATGACGCCGTCAGCGTATGTAATTGCAATTCATAGAGCTCATCTATTGGATTGGAAACTAATTCGCCGGCAAATTTTTTAAAATCTTAACATTCCGCATGTTAAAAGTGAGATACGGTTTAGAACCATTTAAAAGATGTTGTTTAGATGTCAAAATCTACTCTGTACCAGTCGTTCAACGGCCTAGCGGCCGCCGACGACTGGTTGTGGGCTTCGCCCCCAAACCCCGAGAAGAGAACGCTCCGACCATCTTCTTTTCCCAGCTTTTAGGCCTTCAACTTTCATTGCGATAAAGAACTGGTTTTACTATATAGAGTACAGCCTCAGAGCGGCCTGTCGGCCGCACTGACGGCTTCTCAACGGCTTCGCCGTAGTAATAACTTTTCATCATCAATTTTAGCTGCAACCTATGTCATGGTTCTTGCAGGAAGAACACTTTAACTGCGTCGATTGCGGCAAGTTAGAAAGAAACAGAAAAAATGAACGACATCTATGTATAATTTGATCAATATCGATTGATGGTGATCGATACCTCAAAAACAAACTTCGATCAATATCGATTGGCCGACTTCAGATTCGTGTTCAGCAACCTCGATTACCCCAGGGCTGAAGTTTCGTGCCGCTTGAACGACATTCAGAAAAAATGGATAATATCGATCAATATCGATTGCCTCCCCTGCTGTGAACGCCTCCTGTCGATGATCATCAAAATGCCCAGGTACGGTTTCCTCGCCATGCACGGCTGTCGACGTGTTCGGCACGTCTACGGCTCGCCATGCACGGTTGCCGACGTGTTCGGCACGTCTTCTGAATATCTACGCACGTTGGACGACGTCTTCAGCACGTCTTCTGAATCCCTATGCTCCGCACTTGGTCCCCATTCATATTCTGACGCCCTGCCCGCTGAATATATCGTGAACTTGGGTGATCTGCCGCCAAGTTGTAAGCTCCCCAGCAATCGCCCATGGTTAAGGTGAAATAAGACCCGGCTGACATACGCCGCACTGCCATAGGCATCTCTTGGCTCCAGTCCCCCTTCACCGTGACGGACACGTGACATTAGCCGATTATGTATAGGTAAGGTTATCTTGTTTATGTTGGAATTTGTTTATAATACTACTTTATCTATTCACAGTGACCCCTACAGAGTGAAATGCATTGCCCAGAGTATATCAAATGAACTGGTAACTAGTTTATATTATTGGCCCATTCAATTCTGAAATAGAAATCTTGGCCGTAAATTAGCATTTCGGTATGGTCGTCTACCTAAACGTTATGTAATGGGACTGGGAATCCATTCTGACCATGAGTTACATGATCAATACAAACTATCAACAGGGAACTATGTCCAACAGACGGTAAGACACAACGCGGATATTCAAGAGAGAAGACCTAATCGACAGTATTCCGCTCCTTTATTGCTGCGGACAACGCCCTCATGTCGTCAATTTGCTCGGGCAAGCTAGTGAAACGAACGGATGGCTAGTAAGTGCAACCACTCCCGTCGAACTATCGCAATTTGCCGATTTGCAGCTTTCCCGATCTGTTGGTGTACTGCGCCCACAATCATTCAGTGCTGATGCAGAATAGAGAACATGATTGGATTAATTTTTGGAGTTGAAACCTGGTGGTCCTGGCGAGATGTTGAGAGTCCTGTTGACGTTGGGAAGAAGTAACAAACAGCAAAGGAGAATAAACTATACGCTAATAGCTAGTAAATTTTGCGGAAAAACAAGATTGTGGATAGAGAAGTGACGAGGTATTGGTTGCGAATTACGGTCCGTCGCATATCATTGTTTGGCTGAGTTCCTGATACATATGCCCGTACTCAGCTCCATTTGGCTCTCGGCTGCTAAAGTGAATTCGACTGCTCCTTGACGGTTCTGGGGGATTTCCTTCAGAGAGCTCTTCGGGAGAGATGAAGAGAATGAGAGACGATCCTTTCCGCATCACGCGACATAAGTAGCCAGTGAGCCACTGAATGGGAGTTAAAGGAGTTTGGATCTGAAATTATTTCTTCTCTCAATCCGTTACATAGCATGCTTTCTCAGCTATCCGGTCCTAGTGCACTGTAACGAACGATCGGGAATTTGAGCTGGTAAATAATAGAAAGTGAAGCCTACAGAGAATAGTTGCAAAGCATATTTGCTGGATCTTGGCATAATGTTGAGCAGTGGTGGTAGCAAAGTTTCGAGTTGGAGACTGTGAGCGGAATTTGATTCGGCTTGCATTTCAGCGCCATCACTACCTTCGAATCCTTATGGAATCAGACGCTGTCTCACCCTTTGTTGGAGGTAAATTGGAGGAACCTGCGATTCACCAAATCTGCCCCAGACAGTTCGAAGTTTGGTCTCTATATAGTAGCTCTGGAGCAAAATTGAGTTCATTTTAAACATGCTTACTCCCTCGGGTAGCTTGAGGACAGAAACGGCCTCTGGTGAGTTTCCATCTGACTGTTTTTCGCTGTGAATTTCAATCGGACTCCTGAAAGTATACAAATGAGGTATTGCAGCTAGGCACTACAGAATGAGAAGACCAACCGCTTCAGTGTTGTAGCAGCCATTGCTTTGGCACGCCGCTGAGGAATCAGGTTCCCAACGAACTCCGGAGGAAAGATGGGCCCGAGTTCACCCTGAAACATCTGTAGTGGTAGCTCAATCAGCGAGCCGGTTATTTAGCCGGAATCTACTCACTGCAGTTGATGTCGCAGTTGAAGCTCTTTCCGCGAGCTTGTCAACAACTAGCAGCGGATGGCTGTTGTTCTCTCGAAGTTGCCTGATACGCAGTGCGTCATCTCCAGGAGGAGGAGGCACTGTCCAGAGAGTGTTACCCACTGTGGGAATGATTGTAGCCTCTGGATGTATTGAATTTTCATCTGATTCCTCTTCTGGCTGGATATGAGAAGGAGCTTCTTGAGATGCTGATAACGAAGTGGCCTCGACAGGGAGAAGTGTTGGATGGGTGGAAGTCTCTTCATGAAGACGGGTAGGATGAGTGGAGATCTCCTCGGGTAGAGGTGTTGCAGTTGTAGAAGTCACCCTACGAAGAGGTGTTGACTGAGTGGAAGCCTGCTGAAAGTATCACAATAAGTGCTATTTCGGTGAGCCTTTTCAGAATAAGTGCTCTTCCGGTGAACCTTTTCAGAGATAGGGTAACTTACAGTGCTCCACTCTGTGGTAGCAACAGAATGCGTTCTTACTGTAGGCACAGTTGGTGGCTGAAATACACGAATGTGATAGAGACTCGCGTAGGTATCTGCCAGAACCAACCTGCTCGAAGAACACGAGGGAGTCAGCCTTGCCTTCCGCGATCTTACGCAAATCGGTCTTTCTGATTCTGCTCCTCACGGTCTCGCTTGTTGTCAACGGTGCCTCCACGATTGCACCATCAAGCGGATTGTCCTCCTCAGCGATCGGTAGAGGTGTAGAACTACTGAAAGTGACTATGTTCTACTGATCTAAAGCCGACAGTGAGAAACAGCGAAGGACCTAGGTGGTGTCATCCGAAGAGGCGATGATTCCGTTGTCGACGGGGCGTTGCTGAGAGAAGGTGGAGAACCTCTTCCGCGATAACGTCGGCGAAAGAAAACACCTCAACATTTCAAGTATGACTAACCCTTACAACACTTATCTCCTTTTCTTTAGGCCTCGTTTGCCTGTTACTGAGGTTGCAAACTCCCGTCGCGATGTTTTCTTGAACATATAGAAACGACACTAACAGCAGATGACAAAAATCGTCAAAATCGTTAGGCACTCAAGCTCTCGAACCAAAAGAAGGGAATCAGGAAACCGTGCTGTGCCTAGACTGTAGCTGTCCTTGATCGTTTTCTAGCATTTCAACGCAGCCAATTTAGCCTTCTAAACGGAGGAGTCTCTAATGCAAAATTCAGCTCAAAGGAACGAACACGCCCGAATGCTGCAAAGTCGTGGAGTTAACACGACCACCGAACTATTGCCGAGGGACGACCGGACAAAAGAGCGGAGTGGAGAGCTTTCAAGAGCGTCGAAGAAGTCGTGTCGAAGGCAGAATTACTGTATAGAAGTGCTCATCTATGCGACACCATTGTTCTTCTTGTTCTAGCGTACGCTTTGGTAGGCTCCAATCTGCCAAGGAATTGAGAGGACGATGGCCGGAGTGATACAATTCACACAAGCGAGAGAAGACCTCTGGTGTTCCGACTTCGTCTACACTCAATGAGCAGAGACGCTGTCGTCTAGGCCAACTTGACGAAAATTAGGTGGACAGGCGCGTTTCGCTAGCACTGCTGGGCGAGGGGCACTGCTAAGCGACTAGATTGCGAGGGATGTCAAAAGTACCAGGGTACCCACCAGGACTTTTCCGAGAAAACTTTGATCGAAAAGCGTAACATTTTTTCGTGCCCTCGGAGAGAGAAGGATCCACTAGACTGCTATATCGCCTGGCAGAAACGAATAGAAGAGGTTCTAGCGCCCGCTTTAGCAATTCGATGAACAAAGTGAAAACAGATGGTACAGCTGAGAGGCGAAGTTGGCTTTCTAGTACCTCAAAGGCCAATGGTAAGGAACAGTTCTGCAACACTAAAAGCTCACGTATCTTTAGAAAACCTCGAAGAACTTCCAATAGATGAGTCGATACATTTAGCGGACAATTGGGTAAGGTTTATGAAACCGATATTTAATGAAGGGATAAGTACAGATGAAAATTCAGTCGTTTGGTTAATGAAAGCTTAAATGAAGGAACTCGCTTTTACGATAATAAGGGCACTACTGCTTAAGGAAACGGGCGTACAGAATGACGACTTGTTTGGTTGACTCGAAAGGAAGCGACAACCTCAGGGACCAATAACCAATTGGTTCCTGCTCTTCCCTAGCATGCCTTCTATACTTGCTTAGTTACTCCAACACGTGCTCGTAAAGAACAAGACAATTATTTGGTCCCCCTCTGGAAGTCCTGGAAGGTTATTAGTGACTGCTAAACAAGCGTCAGAGCGCCTTACTGACGTTGAATTCCTGGTGGATCTCAAAGCTCCTTAACGCCAGACCTCATTTTGTGGTTGGGGCTTTCTTCAAAAGAACTTGAAGGAGACTAAGGTATGACGCGAAGAAAGATCTTCTCTTCAGATAAGTGTAGGCTTGAGAACAGAAAGGTGAGAAGCTGAAATAAGAAGTGGAACCATTCTAGAAGGACAGGTGAACGGAACGTAATAGGTATATCCTGTAGCGTGCTGGTTAGAAGGTCAGAGCTGAGAAGGCAGTTTGTTATGAGATAACGAGAAAAGAGGTCTCGATGTGGTAACTTTGGGGTAGGAGCCGCCACAAAACTTTCGACAGGTTTGTATAAAAAAGAGCATTGAAAAGAGGTAAGTGCCTGTCAGTTGGAAGCCCTCAAAGGGTTTCCAGACCAAACGAAGAAACTCTCAATGGAGTTTAGAATTTGAAGCAAACGTATGGTGGTGGCTTGTGGTGGCTAATCTACGAACAAGGCAGTGTTTTGTCTCATCGAAATGTGTCAGGCCCCAATTCGCCAATCTCGGAGACATGAAAGGCTTGTTTTACCCGTGCGCTACCCTAATCAAGGGCCTCGATTCGAGCGAAGTTCATGCAAGAATCGGCTCTACTCTGACCACGTTACCAAGTAAAGTCATCTCCTAGGCAACTTAAAATACAGTTCTCTCCCGTTAATTGAAGGGTCCGGAGAAAATCCGCGTTGTAACGGGTGTCGCGTCCTAATCGATACGATACATGTCGCGAAGGTGGGCAGCATTGGGACGCGAGGGCGCCTGTCAGGCCGTATCGACTATGTAGGTGTGGCATCCGGAGAGACCAGCCTGTATGGTCGGTACCCAATTTGCTGGTGTGTGTTCGGTTGGAGCTCTGCTTGGATATGATTGGTTTGCGCGGTCCCGCCTCCCAATGCTGCTCACATCCGCAACAAGAACCGTACTGAAATACATGATTCTGACCGCAACAAAACATCCCGCAGCAGTATATACCAGCTGCTCCAGGCTTAAAACAAATCCGTAGGACATTGTTACGAATAATCTGAGTTTCATCCCACATTTTCCCGAGTAGAGGAAATCTCTCATTGTACGGAAGCTTCTAACAACTACTGGGAGTCTCCCACTATGCTCGGCATATTGCTGACTATTAACCCTTTTGTGGGGTCCGCGCGAAAAACGCATGCACCTAACACACTGTCGCGCGGATGCTGCTCGTGACTATAGCAGGACAACAGAAAGGTATGCCCCACAGATGCAACCAGCATCTTGCGCGCCTTTGATTTCTGTGGGGAAACGGAAATGTGCCTCGGATCCGCGCTATAACGGTGGCAGCGTTATATCTGACGCGTCTTAACCGAAGTTGGTTTCTGTTGGCGTAACGGAAAGCTGGTCGGTTCCCGAAATATTCCAAGTTATATCGAGAGCCACGTCTTGTCCGGAGGCATTATAACGGTAGGGGAACATCTATACAAGAGAGAGAGTTTCGAAAGCAGCTCTCTAATCACCTGGCGGTGCAGCTGTTGACGGCAAGTTGAGAACTGTGGCACGCCGTCGTGTCTTCAAAACGAAGAACGGCGGCGTCGTGATGGTGACCTGCTGTACAGTGGAAGGAGTCGAAAAGTCATCGAAATCGATATCGGCTGGCTGCTGGTAGAAGAAGTTCCTCTCCGCCAGCAGTCTCTTCTCGCCGCTGAGAACGTCCTCGTAGATGGCGTCCTCTACTGAAGGAAATCTTCTAGAAATCTTCCTCTCCGATAGCACTTTTTGCTCCTGTTGGAGAATGTCTTCGTAGATCGCGTCCTCTGTGTTTCGGAAGAAGTTCCTGGAAGGAAGAGGAGGCCAAATTTCTAATACATGCTCAAGGATGACCCTCACTGAACCCACTTCCTCGGTGAATTGAACTTGTTGACCGCATCCTTCGCGAAGTTGCCTGAGTCACCTGAGACAATGTTAATTTCCCTTACTGACGGCCGACGTGTCACCGTCTCCAACCTAAATTAGCGAATGAAGTGATGCATCGGCTCCACCGTAGAGATAAAGAAGACGTACCGTCCTTTAGTGTCAAGCCGATTCTGGGGAGGAACAGCGATGTCGGTGATCATTTCTGTGTTGTTCGGAAACTTGACGGATTGATCATAGAAGGAGGCGGCCGGTCGAATCACGCTTGCGGATCTGCTGCTCAGCCATGGCTTCCTCACTGTGCGGATACTTGATGTGCGACCGACAGAGAGGAACTTCGGCTGAAAATACTTCCGTATGCAGTGACTCTATATGTAATGCGCCATGCGCAAACTCATTGAATTTCATGTTCTGTTGAGGGCCCAACAACTGCGGTACAAATGCACCGACACTCTCGGCTGAGTATGTTTGATTTTTTAACACTTTTTAAATGCACTTGGATTCCAAGCCTGAACGGCGAAACGAATGCTAAAGGATTTTCCTAATCTTCGATTAGAGCATAGGTTGATCGCCTACCCTGAATCGCTAATATTACAAGCGAGCAAATGCCCTCAAATTTAGCTTGAGTGGTTTGGTGACGCGGCGGGTAATGCATGTGTTTTGTGGGAGGATCTTCATGGCGTCAGGCTGCATTCTTTCGCTTTTTCACGGTTTGACTGTTGTTCGTCTGCGCGTCACGTCTGCGTCTGTTCTGGTTTCACAACATTTTTCAAGTACTACCCCTTCAACAAAGACTCATTCTTTCATACTGAACAACTAAAAGATATTAATCCTCACTATAACATTACTTCGCCCTTCGGGCATACAATAGCAAGGAAGCATTGCTACTAGTAAGGTCTTCAGCAAGGAAACGTTTATGCGCATTTGGTATTTTAACATAATTCTTGCTAAGCACCACTAAGCATCCTGAAGCTTCTATACTTTTCAAGATAATAAGCTCTGTTCAGGTTATAAGAAAGCAGAACAATTACAAGGACTAATTACACAGACCAGCACTCTATCACAAACTCTTCTGCGATCTTGCAGCTTCACTGATGATGGGCGTGGACTTATTTTTAATGGACCTACCAACGTATCTGCACAGTGGTCCGGGAGTCGTTTAATTCTAAGCAATGATAAAAGCAAATAATCAACACAACACACTACTCAAGCTTCGCAAAAATCTCACAAACTCCTTCTCACATTTTACAAAAATGGTTATGCACAAAAGAACTAGTGACATTACTTGTAAAAATTTTGAAAGCAATCTAGACAAAAATACTTCAAGCACTTGCTACATCGTGTGGTCACCTTCTTTGCACGATTCGTGACGAACCTGCGCTTTTTTTCTTTGCAGACTTTCTTATAGCAGCAAACACATCTTCTACGTCCTGCTTTCGGACTCCGAATCGTGAAGTAATGATTTCATGAGATTCACGCGTCGGCGCGGTCCCACCGGCAGACACGCGATTTCTCGCGCGGTCGTCAATGGGTTAATTTCATTGCCAACTGAATGAGCCTTCCCCTTCTCCCACCCTTGTCAATTTGAATGCTTTAGATTTCTTTCCTCATGAGCTCACTTCTTCACCAGATGCATCTAGACTCATTGTTCGCCATTTTAATGGCGTTCCTATGCATCTCTCGATCATTAAATCTGTTGAAAGCAAGCGATTAAATTTTATGCGACCTCTCAGGATGAAAACTGATGACGCAAACCTACATATTGTCATGCTGAGATCAAACACGGCTAGCACTGCAGCCACTATAAGCTTTCTTTAATCGCTCTACGTAGGAGTACACCACTCCAACGATGTATGAGAGAATTGGTGTCCCCACGCCTTCTCAAAAAATGTCAGAATTACAAGATGCGACGTAAATATGGCTACTCAATAAAAAGCGAACTATTCGCGCGGAATTGTTCAAGAAACAGCGAAACTTCTTCAACCTTTACAAACAACTATTTAGCAAGCAAGGGGTGTATCATCCAATGTGACCTCCCTTTCACGAATGACAGCCTTCAGACGCCTAGAGTAGGACTCAATGGCGGCACGCTGGATTGCTTGCGGAATTTCCTTTCATGTTTTTTTTTCGGTCTCTCAACCGCCGAAACGGTATGGTTGTTGTATATAACGTAGACTAATTATAAAGGTTTGTAAACCTTCACTCCCACCTCAGGCAGAAGCATCACACACAGTTATTGCCTGAAAGTGGTGAAAAGGCATACAGGAAGAGAGGAATCGTTCACAGAGACTCTCATGCAGTTCCTTTGATGGTTTAGGCCAGAGTTTCTTCCACAGGACGGACTTCATTCAACGCGGATCTTTCGATAGGACGGAGCACACACTCACAAGTAGAAAACGTAGAAAAGGCATGGAAGGAAATTCTGCAAGCAAACCAGCGTGCCGCCAATAAGTCCTACCATTTGCGTCTGATGGCTGTCATTTGTGCCAGCGGAGACCATATCGAATGATATCCATTTTTCTTGTGAACTAGATTGTTACTAGACCGTTGAGGAAGCTTCGCCGTTCCCTGATCGATTCCGCGTGAGTAATTCGCTTTTTATTGAGTGACCATATTTATGGCGCATCCTGTATTTTAGTGAAAGCGTTAATGAGTGAAATTTGATCGAAGCTGTTAATATTTTTGAGAGATTCCAAGAACAACGATCACATGTGGACACGCATACGGTACTCCCTCTACCACTGTCTAAAAACACCGAAAACTGTTGCCTTTCGGTGGTGCAGAAGAGTCTTGTTTAGATTCCTTGAGGAAACGAGGTTAATAGGATGAGAGGAACATTATTGGGACGCTTAAAACGCTGTGTTAACAGCTAGCTGTATAAAGGTTCGGTAGAGGAACAAACTGATAAGTAGGGAGATTGGATCACCGGATTCCTTCAGTCGGCAGCGAATTCACATTTGAACTCCACGCCCTTGAAAATGGAGATGAAGTGCCGCGAGGACGATTATGACAAAGGGTAGTACAGCTTAAGCGCTCCTCACTACACAGTTTATTTCTCCTTTAAACTCCAATCATTTTATAACTGTTTGAAATTCACAATGAATATTGCTAACTTTCGAAATATTTGCTCAAAAAATTCTGTCCTGGATTCTGTTATATCTTGTCCTACGTATGAATGAATATCTTCCATAAGGAAAACTGCTGCCATTCTGAGCCTCTTTCAACATAGATTGTATTCCTCTCAAAGCAAGCTTGACGCTTTGGAAATCGAAAAAAATGCACATCTTTTAAATTGAAAAAGTCGTCTTCTAGATTAAATCAGGCACTTTCTTTCCAAATAATTTTTGTCCAAAAAAGATTGACTTCCTCTGAAATTTCTTAATTAACCTACGCCAACAAGAGAACACATTGTTTGAATTTTTATATTGCTTTTGTTTCTAAGGAAAATCAAAAGTTTATTTTCAGAGTGCAGGAAAGCAGCAATTTTTGAATTTGCCTGGTGGTAATGATTGGAGCTGGTGGTAAAAAAAGAGACACCTACTTGCAGTTGTCTTTTGATTGATAGCGTAAATTGTGTTTGCTAGAGTTACACACTTGCCAGCAAAAACAATCATAAAAACTCACAAGTTCGCTTATTTGTATGTCATGTTTGACTTTTTCAAGTAAACAACATTTACACCATCAACCAAGTGAAAATCGAGAGAGGCTAGGTGTGCGCATGGCTTGATCTAACAAAAACTAAAGCCTAGAAAATTGCCGATTTACCGCGCTTTCAAATTAGCACCACATCATTGCTTAAAAATTTAAAACCTTTTTGAGGCAGGTGAATTCTTTTTTTTCAAAACAAAACTTTTAAAATATTTTAATCATCATTGAAAGTGCACGAGTTCATTTGCAAGGCGCTCGTTTTGATATGGATAATGAACAGTTTGACTTCCGAACTGTTCAACTTGCTGTGAGATGTGTTCAGTTTGACTTTAAAATCCTAATATATATAGCACACGCTTTGCCGGCGTTTCGGGATGTTCAGCGACCAACGGGTTCCATAATGCATTCCTTTATTTCTGTACTACGATTGCCTTTACCATGCCTTCTATTTCTGTCAGTCGAAACGAGCGAAATTTGCCACACAAACGTCAATGACGATGTCATTGTGACGATTGAGTTCGTCATGGTCCCCCATACTATTGGCAGACTTTGCAGATGGTATTTTGCCTGAGTGACAAATCTTCGTTGAAAAACCTTTTTATTAGAATTGGAATTAGATCTTTGTCATACGAGCACATGTTCAAACTAACTCCGTTCACAAAACCCATCACAGCAAGTTGCAACAAACAAACTATCCTCACATACGACCTTCGCTGCGGGGGATCGTCCGAAAATTATGTCAGGAAACTGCCGCTGAATGCCTCCGTAAAAAGCCGTCCTATGCGACGGATTCGTCGTGGTTCAGCTTTCTCCTGGTGACCCACTGCTCTTGATCCCTGTACGTTTTGTTGGTAGCGACGTCTTGGACATTTTTTCCGATCAACAAGTGAACCACTTATCTCTAACGACAATTTGGGAGTTATTTTGTCACACCATGAAATACATCCCTCGAAGTGAAACGTGGAGATGTGAGGAACAGCTTCTTTTGGCACGAACCGGTGCAGGAGGTTTTGCTTTCTCCGGTGACGTACACCCTTTGGGCTTCAGTCGAATTTGATTCGTCATAGGAGATTCTATTCTTAACCAAAATTGCTCCGACCAACAAAATGATTGAGGATTCACGGTACTCAACCAACTTTCTTCAGCCTTTCCGAACTCGTCTTATATAGATTCTTCGACGCCACTGGTCTCTCTGCTTCGACTTATAAGCCGGTGAGCGTTGTGGCATAGCGACACACTATGCCATACTCCAGGGATGGGTTTCAGGCACGCAGTGTGTTGAGATGAGAAATTTAATGACGCCCTTTTAAGTGCTGTTTTTTTTTTCTGTTCAGAAGCCTCTCCCTGTCGCTACCCTCCTATGGTGTTGATCCAGAACACATGATCAGTTTGAATACATATGAGATGATGCAGGGTATCGCTGGTGGGCCAACGTAGGCGTTTCCAAAGCACTAAAGCTAAACAACTCTGGCCCATGTGGGCCACTGTTGTGTAACTTCCGTGAGCCCTTTGAACCTGCCGGTCGTTCGGAGCAACCTCTCGGCATAATTGTGCTCAAGACTCTGTGGTGAATAAGTTATTTTAGCTCATTTAGATGAAGGAAGATGGGCGCGAGAAAACTCGGAAAGTTCTAGAGCACAAAATAGAGGTTCGGGGCTAAGGTCGCTTACAAATGCGCAGTTTCCTGACTATATCGCTGACAACTGTCTTCCAATCCTCCAGTGGTATGAAACATTTTGTAAATGCAAGTACAGTAATGAATAAGCGCACCAATTTTGGTAGGCTAAAGATTCCTTTTAAAAGAACCTGCGGTTGAGCCTTTGCAAAAAGCACCACAGACCATGGTGAAGGTGCACACCCCTGACTGAATAGAGCTGGAGCAAGAAGAAGTGAACGAACAACACATGAAATGAGTGGCTGATATTCCCGTGCAAAAGGTTTACTAGTGCACTTGCGGGCGCGGGCGCGTGCTAGCGCAGTCGTAGAAGGCTCAGGTTTGGGTTTCCCATCTAGGCCATCAATGCCTTCCATCCTTCCGTTGTCGGTGAGTTGGTTATAGGCTAGTGCGGGAAAAATAAAAGTCTGACTTGGCGCATCTCAAATTGGGGATTGGGGAGAGGGGGGGGGTTGATTCACTTGTGCACCTCGAGTCGATCTTAGGCTCATCCGAACAAGCAGAGCAAGTCTTTCATCGTTCCAGGTTGATGATTTGGATCCAGACTTCAGCAGAGAACGATGGCTACTAGTCGAGAACTAAACGCCATCAATCTAGACTCGAAAGCGGTGCACATCAAGATTAATTGTACGTCACGGGAAGCGGCTTCGAACGCTGATTCCAATAATCTGCTCATTGCCTACGACCAGTCAGGATGGTACAAACGGTACAGAACAGGATTGCCACCCAGAGGAAGCGTATGGTGTCCATGCACCGATTACCTGGTGCTTGATGCTGCGACTCGATGCTGCGATTGGTTGTACTTCTATTCCTACGCACATAGATGTCGCGCTCTCGCCTCTCCATGTCGCATTAGGGACTAGTGTCGGACCAACCAGGAGGCTATCTCAACGGTAGGTCGGAACGGCCCAAGGTTTGTATATGGACAGAATCGCCTCTCTTTGGGAAACAACAAAATGCAACTATGTTGACCCCAATGCAGCTCCGCGCAGAGATAGGGACGATGGAAGCTGAGACGTTGGCGGCGCTAACCTTCTGCCTGCGCGCGAAGGGCGGGCTCAAGCTGGCTGGAAACAGCGACGATGAGCGAGCGGTGGTGGCGCAGTGGGTAGAGAGGCGGCGTAATGCCCATGATCGCTCTTTCCAGCCAATTTGAGCCCGCCCTCCGCGTGCCCATAGAATGTTAACGCCGCCAATGGCCCAACTTCCATCGTCCCTAACTCTGCGTAGAATCGAATTGGGGAAACATATTTGCTTTTTTTTTGTTTCCCAGACTGAAGCGATTCTGGCCTTATACATTGGGCCGTTCCGACCTACCGTTGAGATAGTCTCCTGGTAAGCACCGATGTGGCCTTCGCACCATAAGTGCTGTTGCAAAGGGCTCTGAGCAAGCAAAGTGCCTCCGTGGTATCTCGCAAAATTAGCATGCGTGGCGCACTCCGAACGGTGGCAAAATGAAAAGCGACCCATTACGTAAAGAGAACACATTAAGTAAACACTTTGCCATTTCCACTCTGGGGACGCCGTGTATGGGTTCGCAACGTCCCTTAAAGGGTGCAGCGACCCACTGGATTCGTTCCAACTTTATGCCCTCTTTCTTTCTCAAAACGCGCTTTGACTGCTATACGACAACTATAAGGCAGAAGCAGTGCCAGAAATCAACTTGCAGAAGCATTTTTGCTGCCAGCACAGGACCCGGTACTACCTGACCACCTACATTCCTTCAGACGTGCAATTCAAAGCAATGCAAAGCGTGCTCCTCACCTTTTGCCAAGAAGCTCCTTTCCAGTAACTCGTCTCATGCCGCACTCTCTTGGAGCTACTCGACCACGGTCTGCGGATCCGTGGTCTGGATTGGATGTGGTGTCGATGCCGAGACGACCTCGAGATCATGTAGAATGGTGTGTATGTGGAGGCGTCAGGAGACAACGAGCTTGTCGATGGCGCAGCAGTTGTCGTAGCGCCTGGCGGGGAAGTGTTGTAGTAAAGCGGGTGGAGGGCTCCAGAATCTGAAACGTCGACTATTTCTAGTCATCGACTACTCCGCTGATTATGCTTACAGTAAGAGTACTCCTGTTGAGGAATCGGCGGCACGGAAGCGGAGCGCTCAGACAGACCCCTGTACGATCTGTCGATGATCACGTCGACAGAATGCGACACCGGCACCTGTGGAAGGGGCTCGCGATGTGACGGGACGGCCTCGGCGCTGTAGTCCTGTGGGTTCTGCTCGACCTCAACCGATCGGAGCGGCGGAATTCGCACAATTGTAGTAGCGGCGCCGTCGACTAAATTCGTGCAATCATACGTCAGTTGGTTCATGGAATTTAGGGCATATAAAGAATGTCGCAAAAACAATGGCCGATGAGTGTTTAACCGACTGCGCGACTTTATTCACCACCAAGGAAATCTGGTTCCAGAAACCAGGAACCAGATTGACTGCATTGCTGATGTTTTCAGTCTACTTTTTTATTAGGAATGGTTCCATAAACATGATTTTTCTAAATAGACGGATCCTGGGTTGTCGAGTTACTGATTCCCGATCTCTGCTTTCCGGAACAAACATCTCGAAATGCACCAGTTAACTGTATATGGAAGGGTTATGAACTCAACGTGACCAAATTCCGGAGGGAACAAGCGAACGGTTTGTAGAGCAGGGGGTTTGGAGAAGTAGAGAAGAAGGTGAGGAAGGTTCCATATCCATCTAATAGACTCCCTTCATATTCCTCTTGCGCCAACGCAGGCCTCGGAAACCTGGGTTCCACGAATGCATGGTGAACATGGTCAGAGAGTAATCGAGAAGAAGGTGCTAGGACTGACTGATTGGTGCAAATGAGAAAACGCCTCCTGCGTCCCGAGCTTCGCCGAGGTTTGAGGAGAAGAGACACCGACGTATGGGTCAGACCGTCGAAGATTAGGTGGGCCGACTACTTTATGTGTTTTGCTAACATTCGACCGAACGAGCGAAGTCGTCGACCGGAGCGCAATCGTCAGTGGAACGTCAGGAAAGTCGATTAAAAGGGCAGCAGGTGATACCCTTGGTGGTGGTTTAAGTTCTGTCCCATTCGCTCATTCTCAGGCATTTGAATGTGAAATGAAAAAATACTAAAATCTAAAATTGAACAGAACAAACTGAAAGGAAGTGTGAAATACTAAGTGCTTCCGTGGAGTGCAGAATCGCTGATTATTTCACTGAAGACAGAAGCACTTTACAGAAACACTACATTACGTGCTCAACAATTCGCAGTTTGCAACAAGTGTTTATACTCACATCCCTTTGAGTCGTTGTCGATGGCCTGCATAAGGGGAAGTCGTCTGTAAGGAAGTCGTACGGAGCCGGAGAGTCTTCTCTAAAGACGAAGCACTTCTCTTTAGGAAACAAATTGTCACAGTGAACTTCACTTACAGGATAATGTGCTACTCCATGCATTTGAGCCCGATGAGAAGAAGCACTACGATTGTGCGGATGTGCAGCCGATTCACCTCGTCTTCGATAAGGAACCCAATCCGATGCGACTCGCGAGCCTCCTTTCGATTCCTCTTGCAGCATTGACAGTATGGTATTCGACAGCGCCTCGGCTTTTGTTTGAGAGAATTTGCTCCGAGTAATTGTTGGACTCTTCGGCTCCGGCTGAAATTAGCAAATTTCAAATGGAGACTGATAAGCTCAAATAGCTCTTGATCACAACGATTCTTCGTGAAGATTTTGCCATTGTACATGGGGTGTTAACGAGAGACAAAGGAGATTAAACGACATGGTAGTAGGAAGAGGAGGGCTTCACGCAGTCACTACAAGCTCCTTCTAGCTAAATGAGGAAATTTCGAGGGATTCTAAAGACGTGGTGACGGGCACATGATACATGTGACCTGCTACCTTTCAAAACACTTACTTTCCGCCAGAGCTCATAGTCCTCAATTAAAGCAACCCAGACTCGTTTCAAGTCAATTCTGCCCCTTCCATTACGAAAGCTTTCTGGTAAGTCCTCGAGTGCGTCCTCAAGTGGGGTACTCACATCTTTCGTCCGTTTCCTTAGTTGGAGCCTAGATTCGAAGACCTGTTAATCCTGTCTCGCGGAGCAAGCTCAACCTCAGTTCCCTCTTCACTGTTTCCTCCACTGCCTGCTTTGCTTTTCTGCTCTTCTCTATTTCCAAGTCATTCCGCCAAGACCTTGTGCACATGAGCCCACTTCTGCTAGACCACTATGATTCCAAATTCCTCCGAGTCCTCTCGTAACCGCCTTACGAGTGTTTGGAACTTTAGGGCCAACTAATACTAAGCTCTGCCCTGGCGTCGGCCTTTTGCAGACAGTTTCACCAGGTTCATTGGCATACAGATCCGTTCCTATACTATACTTGTGTGCATCCATTCGCTTTCTTAGGGAAAAGCTGGTCTGACTACATGCTTAAGGATTTACCTATTGAGTGTTCTGATCACCTACAGTCAGATTGGCTGTTAAAGGATTTCAGTCGGTTTTTTCACCCTAGCCGGAGTCCTTATCCAACCTTTCACACACAGGCCAATGGACTCCTCCGCACGCAAAAGTTCACCTCAATATCAGAATTGCTCCACATTCTTGACAACTTCTTGACCCAGGGTGCAACCCAACACTGGACCATGGCTTTTAGCTACTTTTAGCTACTGTACGACCTTTCGCTGGTTCCCTTTGTTGACTTCTGTCCCTCACAGCACGTCCTATACTCTTTATACACAGGCAGATATTGTCCAGCGCGGACAGGGAGAGGCACGGAAAGAGGTACCATCTTGTCAAGGAACCACCTAGCTATGGAGTCTGGGTTCTTAGCTAGACGTCGAAGGGATCATTCTCTGGCCGGATAGAGAAGTTGAGCCGTGTCCCGGAGCCGCGATCTGCCCAACTATGGCCCAAGATCTACCCAGCTACGGCCCGATAATGCAAAAGTGGGCGGAACCACCTGCCCAGCTCGCAGCACTTGGTCATCTGAGCTCGGCAGCACATTCTGCCCATTTTGAAGGGAGGATGTGCTGCCGAGCTCGGGCAGCACGTGCTGCCCTCAAAAAGGATGACCGAGAATCTTGGCCCGTAGTTGGGCAGATCTTGGGCTGTAGCTGGGCAGATCGCAGCTCCGGGACACGGCCCAACTTCTCCCGTCCGTCCAGAGTTGGAATATCGACAATGTTGAAACGGTGCTTAAATAGGTCACTGGTCCTAGTGTCCTTTCAACTGCTCAGTTCTGGCACACAGAATGGAACCACGGATCAAGAAAGCGCCAGCTACGGGGCCTGCTGCCAGGTGGCTCACTCGCAGTTCTTCCTACCGCATTGGTAAGCATTCCCTATTCACCATAAGCTGTCAACAACGGATCTAAGAGTTTTTCAAACAGACCAGCCTAAATGCTTCATGATGTCACGATGACATGTTGAAAATTGCGATAGGACATAGAGGGTCCCAGCGGATTCGTGCTGCGCAGGGTATGGGGAAGATATTAATCACTACGTGTGTATTAGGTGATACGTAGACATGAGGTGACTGCGAAGCTGGGCTAAGGCGAAACTTGTTGACGAGAGTATAAACGAATTTGCTTTCTAAAGATGAGAGAGAAATCCACATATGAGGAAAGGCGTCATCTCCGTCAACATCCTATCACTACAACTTAAAACAACAGCTGGGGCAAGTTATTCTGTGATTTGAGCCTTGTAAGATATGAACAGCGACCAGTTTCGGGCCCACCTGAGTGTCGGACACGGTACCGTCGTAGTCCTTAATAAGCGCGAGGATGGCTGTCGTTGCATCAGTGACCTTATTCGCCATTGCATGGTCATACCTTAAGAGCTGAGCTGACGATGTTAGGGAATCTACAACAGTTCACAACGCACGTCGTAACATTTGCAGCTCGTGAGCTCATTTCGGAGCGGCATCCATTCAGAAGCATGTCAACTGTTGTCTTCTGTATCGCCATCATCGTCGAGATGGTCGTGTGCTTCTGCTTCCGCTCACAGCTGAAAGGAAGGAAAACTCATTCGCTTCAACAGTAAGAAGATAGGCGTATTATGAGACGCACGGAACAGTGACAAGGCAGCAGGAGCGGAGGGCGTCGCACCGGCTTGGAGAATTCTTCATAATTTCTTCGCACGACGGTCGTGGCGGTGCTGAGATGGGCTTCGTGCAGTTTCTCTGGAACGATACAGATCTCTTGTTGTTCAGTATCGGGTTCCTAAGGCAGAGAAGGAGTTCGTGGGCGACACCCTGCTGAACAGCTCAACCAGGAAGAAGCCCTTGTCTCAGAAGCATTACTGTGTGCCCCTGTGCCCTCCAAATGCCTTCAGTCAATGAACGAAATTAGTAGTGCGCCACGGGCAACTCGAAAGAGAAGCTGTTCTGCTGGGGAGAGGGAGAAGGGTTTGTGGAAAAGAACATCATGGGGACAGTAGCAATTCAACTGAAACAACGTGGACACCTGACATTCTATGTGCACGATATGATATCACGAAAAAACGTACGATCACCTAATCAGGTTGCAGCGTTCAGGGCTTGAAGAAGGCGAAAGGAAGATATGTGAGATTAACAGAAAGTCGACGCCGTGAAAACGGCTACACTTTGTAATGAGCGTTACGGTTGACAAAACGTCGGTTGGACGATGAGAACAATTGTAAAAATAAAGGATTTGAATCCTTCACCTTCAAAAGGGAAAGGGCAGTCAGTCCCTTTCTGGAGTGCGCCACACATTCTAGGGGATGTCGTGGAGGCAATTTGAATGCGTATTTGGCTTTATCGGGCTAACAACTTGTAATACATAAGAGGTTCTGTTGCCTGAGCGCGACCTGCAGGTTAAACCGCAAGCGGAAGTCGGCGCTTTTTTCGACTGCGATACCTACCAGGGGTGTGCGTTTACCGGTTAACGATTCATCGGTTTAACGGATTTACCGACATTTTCGCGATAAATCCTTTTAACGTTTAACGACTTTTTTCAAACAAAATCATGTTCCTATCTATCGAATGGAGAAGGAAACATATTACTGATCTCAGTTTAGAGGTGATTGCTTCTATCTTCTCTGATATCTTGCTATTAGCGTTCGTGGTCCTCAACCTCATTGAAACATCCATGCCCATATCAGGAGGAGGAGGTGGTGCGCTCCAGTGTGAATGCGCGCTCCACTGGAATAGTACCTCGCGCTGACATTCCCCACACTACATGAAACAATTTGGATTAGAGATATTGGAGCACTCAGAATAGACGATCGCCAGAGGAATATGAAGAAGATACGCTCATGTCTTCTTCCCGTAATTTAGTCCAATATGTAAGGCATCGGAATGCACTCCGCTAGTCTTCCTGATCTGGTGGACTCTTAGGCCTCGTGCATACTTCCGATGGAATCCCGGCGACGAATTTTGCAGAGCGGCGCGAAAGAATTTGAATCTCTCTGCGCTCGTCGCAACACCCCTCGCGCTGCAAGGAAGTGCGACAGCGATCCGTCTAGGACCAACGCTAGCTTAAGGGCGGGGGCATACTTCCATCGCCGCGATGCCACCGCGGCGATGGAAGTGTGCCTCCGGCCTTAAGCTGTTTTCCCATATAAGAAGAGAAAGAAATTCGCTATCATGTCACATTTCGTTCTTTTTTCTGAAGTGCCTGGCTTTGCTCCAAAGCACAGCTTAATAGTTCAAAAAAGTGGTAGTGTAAGGTGTAAATTATTCCTTCATCGAATGAAACGATGATAATTGTGATAATTTCAAAACCAGTTGAACTGTTAATCCAAAAAAGAAATATAGCAATATTCGATTAAATGTCGGATGTTCCAGAAATGTTTTTGAGTTTAATTAAGCTATTTTAGAGTTTTGGCTTCTATCTTTTTTAAAGGACTCGCAATATAGGTCATTACACTTGTGCATTGTTAGGCTTCCGCTTGCTTTATTTGCTTTAGGATGACGTAAAATGAAGATGATATGGTTTTTCTAAACGTGATGATGTTACGGTGAGGAGCGTTACGTTTTTTTTACATTACCGCCACTTAAAACCAGTTGTTTTAAGGGAATATTAGTTTAAAAAAAATTACCGGATTTACCGAATTTACCGGAATTTACCGGCGAATTTCAGCGTTAAAAATTTGCGGTAAAAAGCTTACCGGCGACACGTCAGCGCACACCCCTGATACCTACGCTTCCTGAAGACAGATGGCCCAAAGAAAACGTGACTAATGTTCTATGGAGAGGTTTAAGACACAGCCTCCAGATCAAGCTGGCATGACGAGAATAACTTAATCCTCACGATCTACATATTACATTATGAAGCACATGCCACTCGCTATCGTCCGCTTTGTCACTTTTCCGCATGTTGTTCGCGCTTTTCCTGCCATATTATATGTAAAGAAAGGGAATTTGCCTAAATGCTTTCACAGATTCGTTGAGCGACATTGTACCAATGGCAGATTTTCCAAAGTTCTCTTAAACAGGACAATTTTAGCCGCTTGAAATATCAGGTATACCTAGAACTATGTTTTCTATGGGTTCAAAGCTGGGCTGCTAAAAATAGGGAAAACATAACATCCAAGATCCCAGCTTTAGGATTCCCTGTTCATGCCCGGCTGCTCATTGGTTGTGATGCCTGTCTAGCGTTCCCCAATAGTTTTGTAAATTAGTGGATTTAATACTACAATATCAGACTGCATTGAACTAGAGCAATTGATCATGCGATCTTTACACGCATTTTTGTCTCCCTTCAAAGGTTTAACTCATGAAAAGCCGACGTTGTTATCTATCTTCCCATTGGTTACTTGCATTCGTTTCACATTACGGCAGCTGCCTCTGCCTATTTGTTCTTTGCGCTTAACATTTGTGTAAAAATAAAAAAAATAAAAATAGATAGTTGCAATCAATGTTTTTCTTTTTATCATAATATGGCACATTGCTTGGAAAACGCAGAAGGCTGCTCCCATCTGCTCTCAGCGCAACGTGCTTTATGCCGACGTCAGAGAGCAGCGTTGCCTTCCTGGCAAGCAGCGTAGCTGGGTATTTGAGTGGTGGCGAGTGGCAGTTCGGTTACCACTGCCTTCATGAACGACATTTATCCAATACTGCCTTAAATCAGTATAGAATCGAAAGTGTTTCATGAAAGCACCCGTTACTGATCTGGGAACGGAAGGAAATGGCGTCCATATGTGTGATATGGGCGCGTGAAGCGCAGTCGGAGGAGGCGCGACTGTCGCGTGCACCCGATACCAGATTCCTGGTTCGGATTTCCCGCCCAGGCCAACCAAGCCTTCCATCCCACCGGGGTCGGTGAATTGGTACCAAACTTGTCTGGGAAGGATAGAGCGCTGACTTGTTCATCGGCTGGCCACCGCAAGCCATTGTATGGCCAAATACGCATTCATGTCGCCTCCACGACATCCCGGAGAAGTAGAATGCGCTGGCGCATCCCAGAAGGGGGATTGAGTAACGCCGTCCTTTATCCTTTTATCCTTTATGTGTGATATTTCCCGACCGAAGGGTTGGTCCGGTCCCAGAGTACATGCACGGATGACCTTACATTTGGGTGTCGGCTACCATTCTCACACCTTTATGTGCGCGATGCACGTATTCGAATGCCTCTGCGATTCCAAATGCATACATTCGGCGGCACATCCTAATGGGCCGACTTCACACCGAGATTCCACCGGTCGGGCCAAGCGTTTGAAAACGCCCACGAGAGGAGGAATGAAACTTTCTCTCCTTGTTAGTGTGAGATAAGTGAGGGAAGGTAATTAGCCGATTTCCAGAAATATCGAATGGAGGACTGCTTATTGGTCTCTTTGTACTGAAGATCCCTTCTACGCCCGTTTTGTTGTTCCTATGTGTTAGTCTCTTGAGGCTGAATGGCAGACGCACTTAGCGAAGCTTCTTCGCTGTGCTATACCATTTTTATCTCACCTGCTAGAACAGAAAGAAAGAGGGACCATAGATGGCTTGTACGGGTAGCAATCATCGGGACCTGAGATTTATGCTGGTTTCGCCCATTTTTCACTGCCTGTCTGCTTTTCGTCGCGCTGAATTTCGTCCTTCTGCCTTCTTTTTATTACGTTTTATTTTCTGCCAGTGATATCATTTTATACCTCTACCTTGCATTCTCTGCAGTGCATAAATGGACAGACCGAAAAATAAAACAAACAGCAGTGAAACCTTAACTGAGAAACTGCACACTTCGTAGAAAATGCTCTGACAACGTCTGTAGTCGTTAAGGATTTGATAGGTCACAGGTCACGAAACATTTGTGCCAAATTTGCCCATCGTTAAGTAAAAAGAAAAGGCCAGACGTCGGGTATGTTGGATGCGCCGCGTTTCTACATGCGATGTAGAGGATTCCGAACCTAATGGAGCTTTGTGAACGCAAAACTTTTTTCATTACAGTGGTGATCGTAGCCTTTGAGAGAACTTCGAATTAGTTAAAATTTTGCACTGAAAAGGCGCTCAGAGCTTTGTACCATTTTCATCAGCGCTTCCGCAGGCTAAGCTATGTAGGTCCCCACTTTTCAATCTTCGAGAAGTCGAGCAGGCAAGAGCATGTAGGTGTCCTTCCCAATTTCAAGTAGGTGTTCGTAAGTAAATCGTTCATTGTATCTTTTTTCACAACAAAAGTGCAGCACGATTGAATTGAATTTGTCTTAAAATGCCTTGAATTCTTCAACTCGAATGGTTTTTTGCTCGGATAAAATAGCTAGGTTGTCTCTTGAAATAGTTGAGCTGGAAAACTTGGTTGATCTCCTTCGTCAAGAAGTAGTATTCAGTCACGTCCCAGGTCCTCAGATTTTGCGCGCCAGAAAACGCTTTTTTGATTTCGTTAAAATTTGTCAGTACAAACATACCAATGCACCACAAAAATATGCAACACTCCCTCTCGGATCACAATGCCAATATTCTTCCAGATACAGAAGGATTTTTAAACTCATTAAAAAGTGCAGAAAGATAAATTTCCGATGCGAAGATGAGCAAAGATATTCCTCGACGCACTCACCCGGGACGTCTCTACGTTCATCTGATTGATAGCGAGGACTGCGTTCGGGTAGTTGCGTGTTTATTTTTCAAAATTGTTGTGCTATGGAATTGGCTTATACGCTTCCCCACCCACTCAGAATTTGCACTATCCTGTAGGGCAACATTGTGAAGCTCTCGACATGTGCACGGCGCAGCCTCTCCATCTAACAAACCTAAATGTTTTGCTTTGCAGGTTTCAGAATGGGTTTGACAATACTCGCGTAGATGGAGAAGCAACAAATTTTACCATCAAACAGTGTATTCACATTCTTGGAGCCCTTTGAATAGACGGCTGCTAGATTTTCAAAGAAGGTCAAAATCAATTGTTAAACAAACGATTCAATCTGCTTACGTCCGCCGTTGTTAAATTTGATAGACACCCATTTTGGTTTGAAAACTGTCCAGCTTGTCCTCCCTATGATACGAGAAAACAAGGAGATATCTGCTCCACGTATGTCTTACCGTTCCGGCTGTCTGCGACTCCGCGAGCAGTTTGGATTTCCTGTCAATGCAGGAGGAGATGTCGCTCTCCCTTCGCATAACTAGCGTCTTCAGCGACCTGCAACAGGTTGCAAGCATCCACCGTTGCATGCCAGGCAGGCTCAAAGCGTGCACCACCGCACTGACCTCAAATGTCGTTCTATACGGCAGACCTCCGAGACGACCTTTCGCTGGGTTTCGCTGCACTTCCAGCGCTGCTCGAACTCGTCGCTGCGACATCGAAGGTAGTCAGCACACTGCGGCGAAACACCCTGCAATAGAACACTCTCTCCAACAAACACATAGGACTTCAAACAGGGGGCAAACGCTACCGTAAGCTTTTGGTCGGCATTCGCCGCCTGGAAGATCAAAGAGAGCAGTAACATAATTAGTCGCTCCATTTTCGGCTTCACTGAGAGGGCTGGCACATTGCCTGGGCCAGAGTCTTCACTGCTTCAGATGAGTCTGACGGCGAACTACAGCGGCTGATCTGCGGATGAACCGTTTTATCGGTTTTATTGAACAGCTGACGAACGGTCACTTCCGATGAGAGTGAGACATAACGCTATGCGAGGGCCTTTTCTTGGGTCGCAGAAAAGGCGACGCGACGGAGAAAAACGGTGGTTTGCGATAAAAGGAAAGAAGAGAATGGGCGACAGAGCCGGATTCATCTGGGAGAGGCGACATTAATAGAGTTTTTGATGACGACTCATTGATGAGACAACTGCCGTTAGATTGCAATTGCAGATCCAGTGCTGTCCCATGCGAATCTAGGGCCCAAACGAACATGATGAATGAACCTCTAGCATGACAAATTGGCGAAAACGTATGCATCTGACACTCTTTCAAGTGGGAGAGAAACTTTCGAAATGGCCACAGCGACCTTTAGTTTGTTTCCGAGAGACGAATGGGGGAAGAGGACGGAAAGGTTTCGGTAGAAAGCAAAGCTTCACTACATTTTACATGGATATCTACAACTACATAGTACTTCGAAATGAGAATTAGAAATTTAAAAAAAAAATTATATTTGGAAATTAAATTAAATTAAGTTAAAAATTGATAACTATAATAGACACCTATTATCTATCCATTATCTATTATCTATAGAAATAGTTATCTACATGGTTGAGCTACTCTTCACCTCTAACCAGGAAATATAAGAACTCTTACTCTCAAGTTCCTCAAGTGTTGCTAGTGTGACAAACGAGGTTTTTATGTTGCATCTTCTTTATTTGTTCGCGGCCCAACGTATTGGCGTGACCGTCGCCTTCAGAAGCATGAATGGGCGCAAGATTGAAGTTGTACTCTACCCCACAAAAGGCCGTCACCACTCTAGCATTTTCGAAAGCATAGAGGACCCCTTCAAAGCTCCCCGAAGGGAAGAACAAACTCACGTTTCGACTCACCAAGAGTGCCGATATCACTCTGTGTTAGTAAGGTTAATGAGGACGAATAAGACCTACTGCAGCAGTCGTATACTAAATATATATGGAATGGTAACGACCCTGGATGTCGTCCTCCATTTTCAGCTCACATCTGGGCACAATGGCAGAAAGTCATGTGCGATTGAGGGACGTTCTAGGCTGTCGCTCATACTAGGATTTCCTGCGAAGATCCAGAACACCTCCAACGCTTCACGTGTCGGAATTTCTGTCTCTATGGCCGAAATCGTGCATCTAATGCCAAAATAGTTACCGTCGTGATCAACCGCCTATTGCCTTCCTAGAGGTGTTCTTGAATTAACACGATATTTGCCAGCCAGATGTTTTTTTGAGTCGAACAGCTGCCTTCTTCCGGTTCCTCCAATGTGCTTGGAGTTACAAGCCTGACACTCGATTTGGTAAATTACCTACTCTTAACTCTTGCCTTTATTTTTCAGTCGCTATGGCAATTCTTCCTGTTTTTAAAATCTGCTTACGTAGTTTTTAAACGTTCTCTAAAGCAGTTAACCTTTTCATGACACGCGTGGTTTTGACGTGACTGTCGCGTGGGACAGCGCGTATTTTGCCCGCGCGCCGAATGTTCGACAACGTCATCGGACAGTGTCCCAGGGAGTGCACAAAATTTTCCGACCTATCATGGACGAGAGATAGGATACGCGAGATAGATGTGAATATATAAGTAACCAAAGGAGATTCTTGAGGACAATGTTAGATGTGTTTCTAGTACCAGTAAGCTGTGTTTGTAATTTTATACCATCAAGTAATGAAAAACTGCCGGTGGCGATGTCCGTTCCTTAACGTAGTGTCTCTGGAAACACTCGAATGCAGACGACAGGACCCAGCGACAGGCAGGCCTACAAACAGCCCATTTTAGGTGGTTGATGGTGCTGAATGTTTTACGAGATAATGCTACGGCGCCGACGCGCACTCGCAAAGCCCAGCGTTTGTGGAAAGTATGCGAGGGTCCCTGATGCGAGGACGGCATCGGGGGAAACTGTGTTAGTCCAAAAGTCCCGCAACGCAAGCAACACGCGCGTGGCAACGCTGAATGTGTTACGTTGTCGGGCCGGTCCTTTGAGTTGACAGAGGCACTGGAGCGAAGGAAGATTGACTTGTGTGCGGTGCAGGAGACGATGTGGTTCTGTAGCAAGTCAAGGAAAATTGACCGAGGCTACAAGGCCGTTCTGTGTGGCAGTCCCAGTACCACCAGAGGTGCTGGCATAATCGTTTCCGAACGATTCCGAGACGCGATTACAAGCGTAGAACGACCGCTTAATGAAGGTCGTTGTCGCTGCAGAAGGGTGGCGGTATCATCTTTTCTCTGCATATGCTCCACAGACTTGCTACTCTCAGCGAGCCCAGGATGAATTTTGGAGCCCGCTTGATGAGAAGACAGGAGAAGTGCCGTCACAAGGCGTAATCATTGTCGCAGGTGACCTAAACGGACACGTTGGCGCTGCGAAAGACGGGTACGGCTGTCACGGTGGTCTCGGCTCTGGTTCACGTAACGCTGATAGTGAGCTTATTTTCGAGTACGCGGAGTTGCACGACCTCACGATCGTGAACACCAGATTCCGAAAACGTTAATCCCACCTTATCTTGTTCTACAGCGGGAATTCTAAAACGTAGATTGACTTTGTCCTTGTGCGAAATCGTGAGCAAGGGCTTGTCACGGACGCGAAGGTGGTGCCTTATGAAACGATCGCCACACAATAGTGCCCACTGATTTGCACTATGAAGATCACACCACCGATGTTTGGGCAGGTCGAACGGAGCGGTCCGTCGAGGATCAAGCGGTGGCGACTGAAAGTGAAAAGAAGCAGCTGTTACTTCGCACATTAGGTTGAAGACGGTCACGACCGTCGACGAGACATTGCTAAATGCCACCGACGCGATTCAGAGTGCAGCGCGTTTCGAACTAGGCACTAAGAAACCGGGACGGCGTAAGGTCGATAAGCACACATGGCTGTGGAGAAGTCCGAAAAAAGATTAGATTATACCATGGATTTCTCGGCGAAAGAAAGCCGATAAATGGCCTCTGCATCAGGAAGCCAAGAAAGCCGCTAAGAAAGCGGTAGCCGTTGCAAGAGCCACTCATTACGAAGATGTTCAAGCGATTTCCTTATCGATTCGCGAAGGTGAAAAGAAGCAGCTTTTACATCGCCACATTGAGGATGTTGAGAAGTTTTCTGGCATCAACGATGAGAACGGTAATCTAATCACTGACCGCAAGATTGGTTTCGAATCGATGGCGCACCTACTTCGAGGAGGTCTCGACATAGGGTTTGCTCATCCGAGCATTCCATCTACTCCTTCTGTATACGGTTCCGTTCAGAAAATCACCATATAAGAGATAGAGGCGGCTCTCAAGAAGATGAAGCCGGACAAGGAAACGGGCCTCGATGATTTGGCGGCCGACTTATGGAAGTAGAGATCCTGGTACCTAATGAAGTGGCTGGCCACGTTCTTCAACCAGATTATTGCGGAGAAGAAAGTGCCCGATATTTGGCAGAGAAGCACTACGATTTCGATTTGGAAGAAAAAGTGCAATCCGGCAGACTGCACAAATTACCGTCCAATCCGATTGCTTTCGCATTTTTTAAGACATTTGAGCGGATTGTCGGAGAGCGCGTTCGTGATATCGTCCAGCTCTCTACCAACCAGTATGGCTTCGTAGCTGGTTGTGCCGCAGTCGATGCCATACATGCCGTTCGTCTTCTGATAGAAAAACACCGGGAGAAACAGAAGCCGGTGCGTGCATCTTGCCTTCCTGAACTTGGAGAAGGCTTTGATCGCGTTCCGCGTGAAGTGATATGGTATGCCTTACGAGCACATGGAGTCCCCGAAGAGCTCATAGAGTGGGTGTGAATACTGTACTCCTGTCCAAAGGGTCGAGTGCAAGCTGCAGCAGGTACGTCAGTGGAGTTTCCCATCTCTATCGGAGTACATCAAGTGTGTGCGCTCTCCCCACTACTCTTCGTCGTCGTTATGGATGCCATATCGCGTGATCTTCAGCTGCCAGTCTCTTGGACGTTGCTTTATGCTGATGATGTAATGCTTGCTAGCGAAGACAAGGTTGAACATCAGAAGAAGGTACAAGCGTGGTGCGATCGCTTGGGGATTTGAGCCCTAGCTTAACGTGAAAAAGACCGAGCACCTGACCGTTGGCAAAAATGAGTCTCGCTCCATTAAGGTGTACGGCATTGGACAACCACGTACTTCGATTTTCATGTACTTGGGATCAGTAGTCGCGTAGTGCACTTGTTGAACTAACGAATGGCAGCTTGGCCCAAATGGCGCTCTCTGACAGGAATGCTCTGTGACAAGAAAATATCAGAGCGCCTAGAGTCGAAGATCTAAAGAGCAGTCGTTCGACCAGTAGCTATTTAGGGAGCTGAGTGCTCATCCTTACTAAAGAAATTGAAAGGCGCTTCAGCGTAATGGAAACGAAGATGCAGCGGTGGACAGCCGGGGTTTAAGCGTTTGGATTGAGTACGCAACGACTCCAAACGGCAGAGGTTCGGTGTCACCCCGATATTTGAAAAGATGCGCGAAGCTCGTCTGCGATGGTACGGCCACGTCCTTCGCGCAAAAAATGAAACCGTCCGAAAGACTGGTCGTAACCTTGATGTGCCTGGCAGGCGGCCACGAGGGCGATCAAAACAGCGGTGCCTTGATATACTGCATCAGGACTTGAAGATGGCTAGGTTGCACCCTGATCAGGCATTTGATCGGAAGAAGTGGCGCTAACATTCAAGGAAAGCGGACCCAGCATCTGAGCGGAACAAACGCTGAAGAAGAACAAGAAGAAGTAATTAGAAACGGCCAATGAAGTATTTTTATAATGGTGTCCCATGGCGTCGTTTCTTGCCTTATTGCAGATATGAATAAAACACTAACCAATGAAGTTTTCCATGGATCGTCTTGACCGCACATATTAGTGGACTCAGTGATTAATATTGTACTATTAAATGTTTCATAACTTTCCATGAACTATTTCTATGATGGTGTCCGTCGACGTCGTCGGACAATGTTCCACTCAGCAAAAGAAGTGTCCGACGACATCGTCGCACAATGTTGTAAAAGGGGTAATTGTTTTCATTACCAATTTCAATACAAATATCTGTGTGTAGGTTCGTATGTGTATTATCGTGGCACGTCCATATGCAACAATAGAAAATAAAAATTCTACCCGCTTTAATCAGACAAAGTCTCCTGAATTCCGGGCTTCGTCGACGTTCGAAGATCAGAGGTGCTGTCGTCGAAAATTAGGTGGGCCAACAAATGCCCTCACAGACACAAGCCGGACGAGAGCTGTCACCGACTGGATGTCAACAGAACACCAGGACGCCCACCAACGCGTCGGTCGGACTTGTTTGTGAAAGCGCTGAATGAACGATATAACTCTCGGCGTGTTCGAGGAGGATCCGTTGGAGCCCTCTGGCACGCGCCAAGAGACGCTGCTGGCTAAAGCAACTCCTGAGGACAGGCGATAAAGGCGATTCGCTTCATCTCGCATTCGCTTCGACTCAACGAAGTATTATAGCTTACTTGTCCTTACGACCTGAGACGGCTAGCTACTTACGGCAATATTCCCATCTGCTTTCATTACAAACTGAGTGTCAAAGGAGCACCAACTGAGCCGCGAACTTGTCCGGCAAAGCATTATGTCGACACGGATGGTAGCCTACATAATAATCATATGAATTTTTGCCATCAGGCTCTACATGATTTTTGCATTGCTAAACTTCTATTTTGAGCAATACATTTAGACAACCTACGGACTAAGGAACAAAATACGAGAACTATGGTACAGCTGCATAGAGCTTTGAGGTAAACCCAAAACCTGGGTATCCATGACATTTCTAGGTAACGAGGAAGTGCAAACTGAGGCAGTCTACAAATATTTCAGAGAGTTGAGAGAGAACCACGGAAACTCAACTTGCTCAGTCTCAGTCTGCACCAGTCCACAATCAGGAAGCGATGAGAACTCATTACAATTTGTTGTTATATAACCGACAAATATGGAAGAGGTCAGCTTCGCAAAATGGTTTTGAGTGCGCCACGCATTCTCCGTCTGCGCGTGATGTAACCTTGGAGAAGTATCTGGAGGGTGCACAGAGTTGGGCTAGCTCTAGTGCAGAAGAGCAAAACCATCCAAGGTGTAGCGTGTTAGAGCTTTTCATTGCGATGACTGTGTAGGGTTGCGACAACGAGACATTGAGAGGCTGTGACTTGATAGCCTTACCTTATGTTGGATGAGGAAACCTATTCAATTAAAAATGCGCTCGCAGTTTTCTTCGCATTTTTCCGCGAAAGCTCCAATTTTCTAATGTGAAAATGTATCATTATCAGTAGCAAAGCAAACTTTTTGCTTACAAAATGTATCACAAACGAATTTGTTTCCGAAGAAGCTGTGAAATCAATAATAAAATACTAATCGCATAATCAGCCAATTCCGGCACCAACTCGCCGACCACAACTGGAACACGCTAAGGACCACGCACTGAGCGCTAGAGTGGCCTGTTTCGAATACAACTGGCCAACTCAACGTCGACTCGAATTTCACAGCTCGGACATAAGAAGATTGTCTGATCTAATCCATAGGGCGTTCCTCGTGTGGTCATCGAATTGATGCCGGAATTGCCTGAAGCATCATTTTGACTTCCAACTTTTTCTATAAATATGAGTGCATGCGTGCGAGTGAGGCTGGAAGAGGCGACGGATCAAACTAACGATAAGCAATGATGCTACACGGTGCTTGGCTTGATCTCAAACGAGAAGTGAGAACAATTAGACAAATAATTTTGCTGATTTAACTCAATTATTAATTTATTTGTTTATTTAATTATTTAATTTCAAGCAGTGATTTCAGAAATGTTTTAAGCATGAGACCAAAATTGTTAAAAGAATTTTATTGAGTTAACCTATGGCGCAACTGCCATCGTCGCAGCCTGCAAGAGGATTTCGAGAAGTTACTCGCCTTCGTTAGAGCCATTCTCAAGTCACAGGGGTTTAAAAAAACAATGGTGATTGAACGAGACAGAACGAAGGTGGTTCAGCTGTAAATAATCTTAGAAGATTTCTTTTCCATCTCACTTTTCAACGTTATGCCATGTTTCAGCGACGTTCAAACATAGAATATTTTGTCTTGTTTGAAACATTTATTGTTCAAGAATTCTATCTTATATCTATCTATCTATCTATCTTATATCCACATATCTAGCGTTAAGATGCACTACAAATCAAGTCTAGGTAATTATCAATCGTTTAAAAGACTTGCTGGGAGACCTCTCCTCAAATACTGATGACGTTTTCTGTTTGTGTTTTATTCCGATTGCTTGTTACTGTATCTTTCCCTTTTTTAATTTAACGATTGCAGTTTTACGCCGTTTTGAATATTGTCGCTATCTATGTACCTGTTCAACTGGGTGGCGACACCATGTTTGTTGCTGTATCTCACGTCCATCTTAAATGGTCGTAATAAACTGTTACTACTACTATTATCGTTTTGGAACTCATGCTGAGCTTTTACCAAAGCAGAGCATAGACTGCTGAAGGGCCTAGATTCATAGGAAACCAATGATGAGATCAATTTCACGGCTCAGGTGCGCTGCTGTGAATGTTATGTTGTCTAAAAAAAATTCATTCATTGTTTTATGGTTACGATTTTTAGCGCGCTTCTCTTGTTTTTCACCTTGAGAGTTTGATTGGTTGTACGATTAAAAGATTTTTATTTTATAGAGCCAAGAAAATCTGTAAGAAGTTTTAAAGAAAATCCACGTACTCTAACACATTTCGTGAACAACGAAATTTCGTACATGCTCCTGCTGACTGCATCAAGAATCTGCATCAAGAAAAACGAAGAAATTTTAAATGCTTATTTAGGAGGAAAAATTACAGCGTTCGAAGTTTAGTGTTGAGAGACATGGAAACCTTTCGGAAATGAAGAAGTTAGAAATGAGGCAGGAGCTAGGATAGCGGCTTAATAATCATCTACAGCTTAAGACTGAAACCAGACACTCCATAGAGGTTGACTGCAGGTTGGACACCTGCTGAATTGTTCACAACAGAGCAGAAATTCTGGAACCTTCCTAGTCGGCCCTCTTTTCGGGAAAAAATCGCTGTAAAATTAAATGTGAACTAATACATTGAACCTATCCACCAGATGGCATTTCTTTGCAATTTCTCAGCCTAAAAAGGCAACACTGTTCGTGTTTGTTTCGCTTTTCTAGCGGTTTCCGTTTAACAAAGATAGATGCGGAATGCTGATCAATGTGAGGATACAGGTTATTCAAAAATAGTAGGCTGGACTACTTTGCGAATGGCGCCTTATAAAAGTTTTGCAACGATCAAGCACAGCTAACAAGCGCACCAAACAACGGATCGAGCACTCGGATTCTCAACGTCAATAAAAACGAGCCTTTCCCGTACAGCAGAAACTGGACCGTTCGCTATAACATTAGAAGGTTCGCTGGAGGTTGAGCAAGACCTTCCGTCCACGAACCGCAATAAAGAGATCCCGGTTCCTCGGCGCCACAACGCCAGACGATACAGCAGGAAATTGCACATGAAAGAGCTCGCCGGATTACGCGTTGAAGGTCTAACTCATTATGTGCACTCCTCGTTCACGTCATTAATCCAGCACTCACTCTTCGATCACTGCTTGAAGAAAAAAAAGAGACCTCGTAGTGAAGAGTAGGAAAACGCCTTCCGACAACTTGTACCGTCTTCATACTATAGCCTTTTTCGACAGTAGTGTATACCAAAAATCCTTCAACGAATTCTGCCGAATTTTTCACCTTCGGAAATTTCAGAATATGAAAGTTTATAACGGTTTATGATTCAACTGACAAAGGAGAGTCCATCGAAACAAAAAATGTCCACCAGCCTATTACAAAAACATTTTCATTCCCTCACAAATATTCCGCACTAGGTAGAAAATTTGGCTGACAAAATAGTCACTAAGATCCAAAGTCGATGGCTTCCACTGAAATCCTAGTTAGTAGGGACAACCTTGCAGCATATTCAGTACTCCGAAACCCTGAATTTGCTGAAGAGCTCACACAAGATTCTACGGTCAGAAAGCGTTTTCAACGTCTCCTTCATTTAGGCAAAAAACAGCCTATCAACCCCACTCCCCCCCCCCCTCCTCCGGTCCTGATTGGAATGGAACCAAACATTGAATTCTTCAACTAAATGCATCCCATTGACGTAGCTTACGAGTAAATATTAGGTTGAAGAAAGTTCTGGTGGTTTTAACTGGTCACTTCAAACAACCATAACTTTCTTCATACTCACCGGATTCAGTCGAATGAGCAACATTCGAATCAGCACTGTTTTTCCAATGCGACATTTGTTGAGCAGTTCCATCAGCGAAAAAACTGAGTGGTCGAGATGCGATAAACTCTAGTTCTAGAAGAGCTGTTTTTGTGTGGTCCTGATTTGCGAAGGTTCTACCAGCAAGGAAGTTCTGAAAGTGCCTAAAAAGTGGTTTTCGGTTGGCGCAAGGTCTGGTGAGTATGGCGGCTGAAGCAGAACTCCAACTCCAAGTTCGTTTAATTTTCGCGTCTGCAGAAAATGTGGGCGAGCGCTGTCGTGCAGAAGAATGGGAGTTCTTCCGTTCACCAGTGCCGGCTGCAACCTACGCAATCTTCGGTACATCTCGTTGACTTCGCCACAGTAGGACTCTGCTGTGATGGTTCGGCCTCGTTCCGAGAGTTGCAGTGAATTACACCAGCCGCCGACCACCACACTGTTACCATCGCGTTTCTCTCGTGGGATTTCGTCTTTGGGAAGTGACTGGGGGTTCGTCGACATCAACCCACTCTCGTGATTGTCTTCGGTTATCCTACAGAATCAGCTTTTCATATCATGCGGCGACTCGATCTAAAAGGAGTCGTTTTGATTCCGGAGGAGCAAAGAAGGACAGATTTCGAATGCGGCAATTTCTGGCGATCACTCAAATCACGGGCACCCCCTCTTCGTGCTTTTTCACCTTTCCGAGGCGTTTCAAACTATCTGTAACAGCAGTTTTACTACAGCTGGAATTTTCGCAATCTTGCGGACTGTTTGCGATGAATTTGCTTTCATGAAGGGCTTCAAATCGTCGTCCTGGGCTCTGCCGCTTCGGCGTGCATCTTCAAGGTTGAAATCTCCGGACCGAACCACCGCTGCACGGTCCTTTCTCCAACAGTATTGGTCCCCACACGGTTGATTTGCAGAGCCGTTTTGACGGAGGATTGGCCCAGCTTGAAATTGAAATAAAATATCGTTCAGAATTGCTCTTCAGACATACTTCAATAAGTCACCGAAGAAGCACAGTTGTTAATCATAAGAGAAACACAAATTATTTCATCAGATAGAGCAAAGAATTCCGTTTTAGAAGTTATGTAAAAATGTGAGGTAATTTAAACATTGATTCAGTAATAAACGAACGGAATGCAGTTACGCAAAAACTGCCAGAACATTCTGGCCAACTTAGTGGCAACAACTGTGAGGTATGCGGTTGTCAACGACTAGGACCATTGCTGCGCTGCGCTCACCAGGTCGTATAATAGCTCTGACAAAACCATCGCTCTCAAGTCGTCGGCGTCGGACCGTTACTCTGGTTTTGAAGCGCCCTAGTCGTTAAACTACAGGATCTTCGCAAAAGTGACGAGATGTGCAACGATGTGGCGCACGACCAGTAGCGCTTCGTTGTTTTAGAGGTGGCTTTTTCAAGACATCGCAAGCACTTCCAGTTTTGCACAGCGAGCAAGTGTTTTTGACGGTATCTAGCTGAGAATCTGAACGAGGTTTTCTTCACGAGGGTCACGAAGACAAATATCGATTCCTACTTTTAACCCCTGATCACTTAATGACTCTGCAGTGATTTTCACTATGTGAACTAGTCAGAAATCAGGGCCGCTTTCCGTAATCCGTTTTCTAATCGAGTTTCCTTGCTGGAGAACAGCAACACAAAATCAGCTGAAATCTGCAGAGGCAACGTCTGTGCAAATCGGATACTATAGAAAGCGTAGCAGCAGGAAAGTAGGAAGAGAACGCGTGCAATGCGTGGCGCATCCCGCGAAAAAACTGTCTAACGCTGACCATTATCATCTCTCAACCAAAACTGCAACGATCTCAGTCGAATCACATGAAGCAACCTGCGCATTTGAGTAAGTATTAGATGTTTCCCAGCAGCAATAAAAACTGAAATACGGCCAAACCTTCAATCTATCAATGCTTCCCACGTCTCTTGCAGCGGCATTTTCTAACCACGAATCGAGGTAACACTTCATTCAATCAGCAGTACGAGTCTAAACGCCTTTCTGAAGTAGTCTGTTGTAGTACATGAGGTTATATGGACCTATAGCTGTGCAACCAATCAAACGACCACTGCATGCTATTGTACAGGACCCATACCTTTTGGCACACCGATGTTTACTTCATATTTAATCCATCAATCAATTCCAAGTTTGCTTCGTTATCAAGTAACAGTTCTGAGTGCTACTAATGTGATAAAATAGCTTTAGATGTCATACGCTTGAAAGCCCGAAACAAATAATAATAAAGGACAACGTGGCAAAAGACAGTGTTAACCAGTTTCGTAATGGGATGTGCCACGTTTTCTACCTTTACGGAATATTGTAGACGCAATTCGTATGCTTTTTTGGTCTGCACACAGACTATTGGAGGCCATCTATGGTGTGTTTCTACCTTCTCAGCGAAGTTTTGCACCAACTCGAACCCCATAGGAATGAAAGGCTTGCTTGGCTTGTTGGGATCCGGACCAAGAAGCCCGGTGTAGGGTCGACGTGATAGCCTATGCATTCCCTGACTGACTGCAAAACACAGTACTCAAACGATTCCTCTTTTCTTTCCCTGTTATGCGAGCACATTGCTGCTTCATAACCCCATTGATCTCGTATTGTACTCATTTTTCAAATTTGTTCTGCGGCTTTATTGATTCCATCTAACCATAAGAGTATGTAACTGGAATGTTCTAGCGAGTGTTTTCTTTGTTCTTTTTTGCAAATTCGCTTTTACTGAAGCTGTCAGCTTTCACTAAAACTTTCACTGAATCATCGCATGAATTATAATGTACTCTTCATTATAGCGTCGTCAGTGATATAGTGCCGCCTGCAAGATAACTAATCTCCAACGAGGCGAAGACTTTGAAAAGTACAGTTGCGTTGTGCGTTTGCGAGCAGTTTATGATTCCTCAATCCGCAATTTATAGTCAGAACGATATGCTTCAGAAATTCCACTCTCAGCAGAGATTCTGCTCTGAGCAATGATCAAGAAGGTGTAACAGATTCTGGCTCAGATATGTAAGTGTTCGAGCTTAAGACCACATAAGCGATCTTGTGAATCGGCATCATAGTCCTCTTGTAGTCTTCGCGGGAAACTGGCAAGCGCTTCAGCGGAAAATACATTCATCAAAGGGAAGGACCCCTCTCTCTCTTCCCCCCCCCCCCCCAAAATGAAATGCGACTTTACCGCTGTAAAACCATACATGCAAAACTTCGCCCCGAATCACTTGAACGCAGGTATTTTCTTTCCATTCTGTTGGTAAAGATGGAAATTCGCATAGCTTTGGTACACACAATTTGTAGGTACCTACATGACAGATGGCACCACAAGCTACACTATATAACGTTCTGACACTTAAGGAGAGACCTAAAGAAACACACAGATCTGTTACCAACACCTAATATTTCAGATCTGTAAGCACCAATTGTACAGATCGATGAAGTTCCGAATGAAGTGTCCTTGATATTCCTGGCGTATGAAGCACGGCATTTGTTCTTTACTTATGCTACACGAAGAAAATAAGGAATCGCTAGAAGAATGATGCAATAATTATGATGTCTCTAGCTTATTGTCATAGATTTAGTTTTTGCCTCCAAGATTCTCAAAGGAGAAATGGAGCTGACCATGAGACCAAGTACATAGATACTGGATTTCCAGACCATACAGGGGATGAACAAGCTAATATAACACCAAAAGTATGACAACGTTTTTTCAACAAAAAATACAGTGGGAAGCACTATCTCACTATCTCCTTCAGACAACGGTGTGACTTTCATATTTTTAATTACTTTTGACAAAGTGTTTTACAGCACATCAACCGTCCATTCAGTTCTTTTGCATACTACCTGTATTCTGTAGTACATACTACTGTAGATTCCCTATGTACTCTTATACATTATATATTATATTATTATATTACTATTCCCTATATACTCTTGTACTATACATTCACTATATGTTTATATTTATATATTTATTTGCATTATATAAGTTCTAATATTGCTAAACATGCTCAGTGACTAACACCGTTTCCACCTACATAATGGACGACCCAGAACAGCATCCGATTATATGGATAAATAAATGTAAGCTCCACGTTACATCTAAAGTGCTACGGAGGTCCTTCCAGGAACAAATGGAGGCGTTTTGGATTCGTGCCAAAGACGCTAAGCTAAACCAGAAGGGAGAGTGCCTCTATAGAACACGGGAACTCAAGCCCTACATCAGGCTGGCATTCTGATTGGATACCTGTGTCTCGACAACCTAGCCTTGAATTTCTAAGGTTGACGGGGTAGCCACATTTTGACTTGATCCTTCCTTTCAGTCTCTGAAGAAGTCGGTACCGCCGAAGGTTAGCCAATAAAGATCTGCACAACCTCGTATGGAGCTCAGCCCAAACAGCGCAGCAAGATCTTTTACGGTGAAGTTCATACAGAGTCGCACATGGCGATAAATAAATAAATTTGAAGACGTTGTATTAGAAGCTCGACGAACCTTAAGTAGCAAGCTACATATTGGGTCGGTAAAAAGGGTTCTGCATTTCGGAGCAAAAAAATCAGGCTGCTCTAACTCTACTCACTCTTAACAGCCTTGATTAAATGAAGAAAGCTGTCCTCAGCTCAACAAATTGTAAACTGGAACAATACATATACCACGGTTTCCGAAAATCTCCACTGTTAACTCCCGTGAACGGCAAGAAATCTTGTTCCGTTTCCCGTCTTCTTAAGGAAACCAATCAGAGGTTCAAATGTCGGTGTGCTAAGGATATGTCCGTAAGATATGCAACATGAGATACAGCGTCGACGACCATTCCATAAAAGTTCTGATGCCGGTCGCACTTCTGACAGGAATCCGGCATCACTACGTAGAAGAGCAGAATATTTCGTCCACTTCGGTGGCACACCCTTTCTTTACCTTTTGGATGCGGTCCTGGTATGCCAGCGGATGAAAGCTGCTGTGATGAAGGTGCTGAAATCTGCGTGATGGCCAATTCCAGAAGTACATTCATCACCCGCATGCGGGGCCTTTTTGCACGAAAACAGGACTATATCGCGGTTTTGGTAGACAGCACATTCCCAATTTGGTTTCCCGAATGTCTAGCTTTGACGTTAGGACGTGTGCCCTATAGTACTATTGATACATCTAGCCTTATTTGGTTTTTCAGAGATCACTTTCCTTCAGGCTTTGGATCTCCTAGGCTCTCGCCTAGATCTAGTAGTATGCGGATTCATCTATAGAGCCTTCTGATCTAAATACAGTGACTAAATTTTTAGCTGCCCATAACGTGTTGGTGGAACATACAATGTGTCAACAAGCAAAAAGGACTTTGCTAGGAAATATGGCTGACAAAATGAGGAAAATGTCTGTATTTACCCATTTTTCCTAGGTTCGAAACTGCAGAGAATAGCATCTAGAAAAAACAGGAAATCACCCTACTGAAACTGTGAAATCTTTTGACCACCTCAGCAACGAAGTAGTGCGTAATTACCATACAAATTCCCTACCTTCCACGAAATAAACCTAACTGGCAATATGCCTCAATGATTTCAACAACTCGTCGTCATGCGTTCAAGCTACTTAAATAAACGCTTGTTTCGGGCCGGCAACATCAATCAAGGAAATCAAGCGGCTATTTCCACTGTCCTTCAATCGCAAAAAAGAAGATGCTCGAGAGTTTGAAGGAGAAGCAGGTGACAGCGGATTCGAACGAGAAAGCGAGAGGCGTCGATTTGTTCAGCTGTCGAGCGAAGTGAAAGCGACAGAGGGCGGAACGACGACACCAGGGGTAATCTCCGGCTCTGGGCCAGGAGTGACCGGAAAAGGCGAGATGAATGTGCCGATAAACGACGGCAGACAGACGAATATCTCACGAAAACGCTGGCCTAATGTGTTGAATCGCCCGTTTTTCTCGGGATCGTTATGAGATTCGAATCAGGTGGTGTGCAGATCGCTTTCGCTCTCCTCTATGTTGTTTGTCGTGGTCACCTCAGCAGGAGATCCAGAAACGTTGCAGATGGCCGAATAAAAGGAAGGAGGCGGAAGACGGCTGTGGAAGTTCCAAAACGTTTCAAACCACTACCCGGTGAATGGGAGAGAACTCCGTCGTATAGTCGTTGGTGGCAATATGATGCTGGTGGCAATATGGTGCTGAAGCCGCCCCTTTTCTGAAATGAGAGCCGGTTCGCCTATTCTTTTTAGGAAAACAAATGCTTGCTTGCTATCCACATAGATGTCGCTTAAGGACAACCTATGAGTGTTTGGCAGAGGGTAGCTAAACCAGTTCTTGAGCAGCAAAGCAGCAAAATAAACGAAGCACGATAAATCCAAAACGTCGACGGCTCTGTAGTACTAGCCGATGAAAATTTTTCTGCAACCTTCGAAGAATGAAATCAGGTTTAGTCCCACGAATATCACGAGTGTGCTACCTGGAATATTTGGAAAATGCATGTGCTTTCTTTTTTTATAAAATGTCCACTCTTACTGCTGCCGCAAAAGTTTCGTAGATTGTTTCAGAAAGCTGACTCCAGAGAGACAGAGTGTCAGCTCTCACATACATACTCTTCGAATCACTCCGTTGGTAGATGATGCCTTGGTCTCGCAAGCCTTTCTTTCCAGGCTTGGTGCCAGACTTCCATCCGGATGCGATAGAACTCTACCTGGCCTCACTTCATCGCTGTAAGCCATTGCATGGGAAAAATACACGTTCAGACTGACTCCAGCTGCACACTTTCTTCTCCCAACTGCGATTATCACTTGCTCCACAACTGATTCCTTAGCATGCGCTATAACGTTAGGTGAGATTTCGCGCAGGCATTCTTTCCAGAATTTTCAGTCTTCCAAATAGCTGCCACAGCTTGGCATTTGAGAATTCGTTCAAGGCACACAATGTGATCCACACCTTGCCTTTTTTAACGGCGGTTTGATCTGTAGGCTTTTTATACGTTTCCCACTTTTATATCAAGCCTTCCATCCTTCGGTGGACTATTAACGGACCTGTCTGGGAAGGATAAAACGCTGACATGCTCATCGGCTGCAACCCCCAGGTACAGGCCAAATAAGCATTCCGGTCGCCTCCTCGATATCACATGCTAGGTCGTATCGAAACCTTCCGGCGTTTTAGTGCATTGATTACTCCCGCCATTATTTTAGTTCATTACTCTAGGACTTCACAGGTTTTGATACCCTTGCGTAGAGAACAACATGTAGTGTTAATAAGACAACTGCCAAAAACTGAAGAACGTGGGACACTTTCCGTAAAAAAAATCAGCACTAAGTACTAACATGAGCCACTTTGAAATGGAGGTAGAGAACCTTAAAACTACGGAAAGCCTTGCTCAGAATTGGCGATTGTAAAGATGAATAGGTAGGAGCAAGACCTGAGCGATGATCCCTTAGTTAAGCTTAATGTTTGCGCTAGCAGAACTATCCTGAAGAGACGCCTCCTAGTACAGGAAAAAAACTTGATCTGCGCATTACAGTCTGGAGCCTCGACAACTGGGTGTGGCAACCGGTAGATCCTTTTTTAGTGTGACAAGAGCGAACATTGTTTCAAAACAGTAGTTGTTCGTTTTAAGTTGTTCACTATTAAGAACGGACCAAGAAGAATATTGGAAAATGTTTTGCGAAGCATTTGTGGAGGAACTAGTTATCTCCGACCATCGCGACGTTTGCAGGTAACATTCAAATGAACACTTTCGGTATTTGATGACCTTTTAGTAATATATTTCACAAGGAATCTAGAGGGCGTGAGCAGGCTAGTGAGTTAGAATAGAGCATATGAAGTGAAGAAAGGCTGGGAACAAAGCACAAAATCTGCCAAAAATTTACCGTGCTCTAAAAAATAAATACCATACTTCCTCATACCTCCAGGCCTGTCTCCCCCACCTCCCCCCGCCCCTCCAGCGGCCCTTCCAAATAACATCATTGACTTCTTCCGTACAAAACCGTGTCCCAAAAGGTAATGATTGGCGTCGTCTTCAATCTTCGTCCTCTACCTACATATCAGGATATTTGGGTTTATTCGACTCCTTGGAGAAAGGCCAGTATGGGAGCAATCTTGTTAAGCTGACCAGTTTACCCAAATTTGTAAGGGCACTGACATAGAAGCACGATTATTATATTTACCGAAATTTGCCTTTTATAATTCAAAGAACGTGAAAACAATCCACCAATGCCATGCACCCTATTTCAGCATCGTAGAGGTAATTTGAATTGTGAAAAAGACGCCTCTCACGACTACGCTCTAAGCTCCCTTTTTAGGAAATGAACTATAAAGCTGGCGTAAGCTAAAGGATTAGGTGTCTATAATATATTGAACACAACGGTGATGAGAAAAGCTCACAGGATTAGAGCTTGATAGTTACCTACACCTGCTCGGAACCAGCCAGTCCGCACGTAGATGATTATCCACAAACAAAGGACTTTTTCAGGTAGATGGAAGCATAATCGCAATTTTTAATCTGCTTTTTCTTCACAAAAAGTCCAGCTTAAAAAAGCTATTTTCGCTCTCTCTCAAAAAACATCTTTTCTGAGTACGGGTTAATCGAGTACAACGTTAATGAAAAGTAAAAAATATAACAATTTTAGGACCTATCCTAGTCCCGAGGGTAGGGGAGGGCAAAAAACTAAAAGGTTTGTAAAAATGAATTGAGACTTACCGAGCAACTCTTAGAGAAGAAGGTAGGACCTAAAAGAAATAAAAAACGAGCGGACAAACAAAAAAATCGCCGTGGTTTTACAACCATCTCGGCGGGCAAAGAGCGACGGAATGGAGGCATGCCGCGTGCTCACCGCCGCCTGACATGCTATAACCAGGATCTAACATGGTGAGGAAGGCACACAACTTCGCGGCGAAAACGAATGTTATTTTTTTTCGTTTTTCTTCGTGAATTTTTCTAGTTTAGGTCCTATCTTGTTCTGTAGGAGCCGCTCGGTAAGCCACAAGTCGAATTGTTAATACTTTTAGTTATGTCCCCCCCCCCCGACTAGGATAGATCCAATTTTTAAGATGCGAGAATCGGAAAATCCGCTCTAATAACGTGGACTAACAAAGGCATTTTTTGAACGAGTTGGTTTGTATTCATGCCTCTGTTTTCACCCGTTGGAGAAACTTGAAAAGAGAACTGGACACAACAGCCGTGAACCTCCTAACTATCTCTGAAAAACGCGGAATCCGTACGATCGCGCTGGAACATAAAGACGAAAAGGGTTATCAATTTAGCTGCCGGAACGCGAGCACAGTGCAGAATCCCAGAAAAAAGATTTGGGCATCTACACGGTCACAGCGGCATGGAACGATGCTGAACGGAACGGAAAACTATAGATGAAGTTGTCATCCAACAGGCCGAGCAAACGTCAAGGTGACTTGGCATGACAACTGTTGCTAATCCCAACGCTACCTTGATAGCACCTTTCTCTTCTTTCCCTGTAAGATACAGTTTCATGGTGTAGTAAGGTCGACTTTCCGAGTTGGAGGGCTACTACTCATCTTCGGCAGAATTCCTACTTTCCAGCTACTTTGCCAGGTGAGCCTAACTTAATGTATGAGATTTCCTTTTAGTTGGGCTGGCGCGTCACCACCTCCCAATGCTGCTCGTCTTCGACACACAAACCCTCGCAACTCTTTATTTATTTATTTTTTACATCTCTTTTATCGCAACGGCACAAAGAGATGTCTACGTGCTTCCTTCGCGAAGAGTTCAGCGTTCTTGCTCGGATTCCCTTCAATCAGAGCGGTCCAATTTCTCATGACTTCTTTTGTTCTTCTCCCTCCGTATCTTGCGATGTCGTCAGCCATCTTGTTCTTTGTCTTCTTTTACTTCGTTTTGATCAGGTATCCAATCGGCTGCTATGAGTTTCCATGAACGTTCGATTCTGTGGAGCTTACTTGCGAGCATCGACTTCCTTTTGAGGGCATGGTGATTCTAATCCTTGAGTACTGATCTATGGCGAACAACTCTCGACCGTCCAAGTTCTGATCTATGGCGAACAACTCTCGACCGTATTTTATCGTCTAAACGGACACCAAGAGTCGTTCTTTCCAGTCTTCGTTGGGCGGATCGTAGTCTTGCAGCCGATTCTTTTGACCATGACCACGTTTCGCGACCGTATAGAACACCAGAGAGCACGCAAGAATTAATGAGCTTCTTTTTCAGCTGGACTTCGGCGGCCTTAGAACGAAGGGACAGTCGGTGTTTAAAATAGACTTCTTTTCCTGCTTGAGTCCTTCTCCTTTAGTGGATTGCGCGGGTTTGACAAGAGTTGTCCTAGGTAAATAAATTTGTTGCCGCGCCTATAGTTTTTCCATTGATTTGTATTGCATCCTCTTCCGTGTTAATTGTTGTTCTACCGAGTTTCATCCAATTGGTTTTCGAGTAATTTATTTCTAATCCTACTCGACCTGACATCTCTGTAAGGTCTTCTGCTAAGCTTTGTGGTTCGTCACAGTCGTGACTCTTTTTCTAAGAAAAATGTTCACTACATAGGTGTCAATTTACCCTTCGTTTTCGAAAATTTTCGTTTAGCCATTTCACGGTACGAGTGATTTTCCTGTTCCTCCCGCGCGCCGAGTGAATATGAGTAAATAAAATAATAAATAAATAAATATGAATAAAACAGCAACCAATGAAGTTTCAAATGGACAATGAATAGATATTAGCGGATCCATTGATTAATATTGTACTATTAAATGTTTGATAACTTTCCATGAACTCTTTTTATGACCGTGTCCGACGACATCGACAATGTCGTGAAAGGGTTAAAAATGGCAACTCCGATACAGTCGATCGTTCATGTAAGCAACAAGATTTCTGTTAGTATTTTTGATACAAGTCTTTGTACTCATAGAATGGACTCCGTCAGTCTCCTCAATTACGAATCACTTTGACAAGAAGAGTCACTTCTAAATTATCCGCTCAGTAAGAATTAAGATAAAGCGCTTAACCTTTAAATTGTTTGTAAGGTTTCACCGAAGGTTGTCATCCGTTCTCGAGTTCAAAATTCAAGGCATCACCCTTCTAGGTAGAACGGAGACATCGTGGATGCTGCCTTCAAACAGCGTTGTTGGTATAGTAGGCTAACATCCTCCTCGGAAAGCAAAGAGTGGAGGCCGTGGGCAAGAGTTTTGATCGCAACTGAACATTCTTCTAACATCCTCCAGTTTATCATATCTCTTCTCAAAGTTGACCACTTTGATTGCGGAAAGTGCAATTACGTTTACACGTCTCTGCCGAAGAAAACCAGTGCGAAGACTTTTTTCAAGCTGGGAACAACTGGGCTGTCAATGTTCATCAACAGTAGGAACATCTGTCACAACGATGTTTTGTTGCGATCAAAACTTCTAGCGCCAGGCGGGACTCGAACCCGCACCTCCCTCTGACCGGGCGGGAATGCTCTACGCCATTACACCACCGGCGCCGTTTGATCGAACGCAACATCCACACCTCGTGGGACCGATCAGCACCCACCCGTATCCGGGATGAGCTGGCCGCTGATATCAGCATGGAACCAGTTAAGCTGATGGTCTTGATAGAAACGATTGAAATCAGTTTCTGTAGGAACATCTTCTGATATCCATTCGAAGACGATTTCAGTTCCCAGCTCCTACCTCAACGATGTTATGGACCTTGGATCTTTGTAGTTGGTTCTGTTTCTCGGAAATCTGATGAAAAAACATTGTATAGATAATGCGTTTAGAGATTGAGAAGCATGAAGGCGCACCTTATTTCCCTCTTCTAATATAGCAAAATCTTGCATGATCAACGTGTTCAATGGTTATTTGGCGTTGTCGTGGGAACGATAGAGATTGCGTTTTAAGGCCTATGTTATATAATACTTCGCCGACAATGGCGTCGCCGAAGTATAGCATAGGTCTAAGGTGTGATGATGGAAAGTTTTTTTACGAGAAGTGTGACGCTCTTCGCATCACTCCAGCCTACGATGGTCCTACGAAGATAGTTCTCGTTCTGTTTTTCACCATCTCCTGCTATGGCACTGAAACCCCCTCCATAGCGAATTAATGTTTTCAAAAAATTGTCTCCTCTTTTTTCCAGCAAAGAAGAAGGCACAGGCTTCCGTTGGTGTTATCATTAGGAAATTCGTCTCGCCCACACATACAAGTGAACTTCCTCTTCTCCAGCTGATGCAGTTTGCGTAAGAAGAGTAATAGTGACCTCCGGATCGATGTTGACTTGTTTAGCTGGTAGCCAAGGTTGGTATCACGTTTATTTGACTCGGCTTACGTTTCGGCGACCTCGCCTTCGTCAGAGCCTGAAAAAGTCGAAAAACATTTATGAAACTGCCCTCCCAAACACCATTTCATCCTACAGGGTACTAATCTTAAGGAGAGATAGGGACAAGATCGAACATGATAGTTATGAAGGAACGACTGACCTTAAAGGTGGATGCCGAGATGGACCACCAGTCACCCGAAGCTGGACTTGAACGTGGGTGAATGAGTCTACCCCGCGGGACAACCCGGCTTAAATACTCTGGTGGTCAGACCATACAGATCAGAACCCGCAGAGCTCGACGAAGGGTGCCAGTTCTTGGGTTACCGCGAGACACTCCTCCTTCCGGTTGACCTGGGGATTCCTAGCCGTGATCCAGAGCGCCTCAAGGGTCTTGCGCGCCGATATATCACTCTCTCGAGCTAAAATCGACACAGACACCTGCAGCATTGCGCCCGCATGGCATCGAACCCTGTGCTCCCCCCATGGAGTGCGGACATTGCCTTTTCTAAGGCCGTCCAAGTGCTCCTTAACCCTGATGCATAGGGGTCTGCCCGTTTCCCCTATGTAGACCTCACCACACTCATTGCATGACATGTTGTAGACAACTCCGGTCGTCATGCAATCCCCCTCCTTCCCATTAGGGCACACAACACAGGACGGAGTGGAACATGTCCTGTCATAGACACGGTTCCGAACCAGCTGTGCCTTCAAGTTGGTGGGAGGAACATCAATGATCCTCACCATATCTTGGAGATCAGCTGCGCGCACACACTTTCGAATTTCCGTGCTCATCTCGTCTGAAATGAAGGGCACACAGAACGGTACCTTGTTGCGTTCTTCCTCGCGACGGGGCGCATTGGCTTGCCTCCTGCGCCTCCTCTGCCATGACTGCACTGGGTAGCCGTTGATCTTGGCGATGTTTAGTGCCATCTTCATGGACAACGCTTTTTGTTCGCTGTCAGACGAGACTGAGCTGGCAGTTCGGAACATGTTTCTGATAATGCCCGCTTTAGTACTAGAGGGGTGGGCAGAGCGGTAGTGAATGAGGATGTTCTTGCTACTGGGCTTGCGATACCATCTGGTTTTGATGGTTCCATGAGCAAGGTGGACCTGGACATTCAGAAAAGCAAGCCAGTTTTCTGTAGGACTCTCCCGGGTAAGCTTTATATGTTCTGACTGCTGATTCAGCAGCTCGAAACAAGTGTCCAACTCAGTTTGAGTGGAACACAATATAAAGCAGTCGTCTATATACCTACAGTAAAGAGTAGGCATGCGTTCCAGAATTGGGTTTTCCACCTTAGACATGAAGGCGACCGCCAGCACAGGAGCTAACCTTTGTCCCATGGCCAGCCCTCTAATCTGCCTGTAATACTCTCCTGACCACTTGAATACGTTGCACATTAGGCATTCATTGACCAGTGTCATGACCTGAGACACACTGAGACCGTACAGGTTTACGCATGTTTGACGCTCAGTGAGAATTTCAGACACGGCCTGCAAAGCGCTTTCCCTTGAAACGTTGGTGTACAGTGACGTAACGTCAAAGGATTCCATAACGTATTCTTCTCCGGCCCTAATTGCGCGGAGCTTTTGGAGGAAAGCATTGGTGTTGGGCAGGTGTGAGGGTATAAATCCGAGCAGCTGAACCAGGACTAGGTTAAGCAGCCAGGATATGCGGTCTGTGGGGCCATTTACGTTACTTATAATGGGCCTCACCTTAAAAGAGGAAGGGCTTTCGATGGTTGCACCTTCTGGAGGCAATTTGTGGGTTTTGATGAGCACGTATAACACGGGACATGATGGAAGATCACATTTTAGCCGTGTTATGATACTCTTAGGGAGCCTCGCCGACTTTGCAACCTCGGTCCACATACGGTTGAGTCGACGGTACTGTCTAGAAAATTCGTCAACGGTAGTAGGGCTATAGATGGTGTGATCTTGTAGGTGTGATCTTGTGATAGCCCTATCCATTTCTTGAGACAGCACAACGAACTCCCCACCCTTGTCACTGACAGTGACTCTTATTGCCCCAGAACTAGCCAGTTCCTTTAATTCTCTGAGACCGCACTTCTGTCCTGCACTCAGATTGCTAACGGGCCTTCTACCAGCAGCACGCCGCAGAACGCTCAACACGGACGTGGCGAATATGCGGAACTTCGCATCTATCGCGCTATTCGGCTCCTGCGATCCGAGATACGTATCCGGAAACGGTGGGGGCGGAATTGCAAAATTACTGACAATACCTTGCCCATCACCACGCGTATCGATTTTCGCTCTACTCCGCAGGCGATCATGCAATGATTGCAGGCTGCCCACGATCTTCCGCGATACAATAGGGGATATGTATCGACTGGGAGCGAAACTAGGCCCCAGGTCCAACGCGGATAGGGCATCGCTCGATAAACGTACGTCGCCAAGAACCGTGACGCGGGGGCGGCGCACCTCACCCTCATTCTCTCCAGCTGTAAGGTGAGCGCTACAAGTAGGAGAACCTAAAGTCGTCTCATAACCTACACGTTGATCTTGCCCTACTAACCTCAAGAACTTCTCCTGTAATCTTACTTTGGTCTTAGAGCGAACAGTATCACAAATGCTCTTCGACTCACCCACTATTCTCCTCCAAAGACGGGTCGACACATACTTCTCACAATGCAGTTCCTTAGACACGCATTTCGACAAGAGAGCATACATATCATCTTGCTTGGTCTTGATCGTAGTCTTCAGAATTTCCGTCTCGATCCTTCGAACCGTCTTGTCGTCGGTTGATCTGCCGCATAAATCATGGAGTCTCTTCCTTTTGATGAAGTTTGGAATAACTCCGTGCTTCATACAGCGGCGGAGGAAGTGGATAGACTGCCTAGCTGAGACAACTTTCTGTCTCATAGACAGTACTTCAGCGACAAGTCGAAAACAGTTTGCTGGCACGTCGCGTAGAACTGTCCAAGTTCGACTTTCGATAAACCTTGGCATATTGACTTCAGATCGATGTTGACTTGTTTAGCTGGTAGCCAAGGTTGGTATCACGTTTATTTGACTCGGCTTACGTTTCGGCGACCTCGCCTTCGTCAGAGCCTGAAAAAGTCGAAAAACATTTATGAAACTGCCCTCCCAAACACCATTTCATCCTACAGGGTACTAATCTTAAGGAGAGATAGGGACAAGATCGAACATGATAGTTATGAAGGAACGACTGACCTTAAAGGTGGATGCCGAGATGGACCACCAGTCACCCGAAGCTGGACTTGAACGTGGGTGAATGAGTCCACCCCGCGGGACAACCCGGCTTAAATACTCTGGTGGTCAGACCATACAGATCAGAACCCGCAGAGCTCGACGAAGGGTGCCAGTTCTTGGGTTACCGCGAGACACTCCTCCTTCCGGTTGACCTGGGGATTCCTAGCCGTGATCCAGAGCGCCTCAAGGGTCTTGCGCGCCGATATATCACTCTCTCGAGCTAAAATCGACACAGACACCTGCAGCATTGCGCCCGCATGGCATCGAACCCTGTGCTCCCCCCATGGAGTGCGGACATTGCCTTTTCTAAGGCCGTCCAAGTGCTCCTTAACCCTGATGCATAGGGGTCTGCCCGTTTCCCCTATGTAGACCTCACCACACTCATTGCATGACATGTTGTAGACAACTCCGGTCGTCATGCAATCCCCCTCCTTCCCATTAGGGCACACAACACAGGACGGAGTGGAACATGTCCTGTCATAGACACGGTTCCGAACCAGCTGTGCCTTCAAGTTGGTGGGAGGAACATCAATGATCCTCACCATATCTTGGAGATCAGCTGCGCGCACACACTTTCGAATTTCCGTGCTCATCTCGTCTGAAATGAAGGGCACACAGAACGGTACCTTGTTGCGTTCTTCCTCGCGACGGGGCGCATTGGCTTGCCTCCTGCGCCTCCTCTGCCATGACTGCACTGGGTAGCCGTTGATCTTGGCGATGTTTAGTGCCATCTTCATGGACAACGCTTTTTGTTCGCTGTCAGACGAGACTGAGCTGGCAGTTCGGAACATGTTTCTGATAATGCCCGCTTTAGTACTAGAGGGGTGGGCAGAGCGGTAGTGAATGAGGATGTTCTTGCTACTGGGCTTGCGATACCATCTGGTTTTGATGGTTCCATGAGCAAGGTGGACCTGGACATTCAGAAAAGCAAGCCAGTTTTCTGTAGGACTCTCCCGGGTAAGCTTTATATGTTCTGACTGCTGATTCAGCAGCTCGAAACAAGTGTCCAACTCAGTTTGAGTGGAACACAATATAAAGCAGTCGTCTATATACCTACAGTAAAGAGTAGGCATGCGTTCCAGAATTGGGTTTTCCACCTTAGACATGAAGGCGACCGCCAGCACAGGAGCTAACCTTTGTCCCATGGCCAGCCCTCTAATCTGCCTGTAATACTCTCCTGACCACTTGAATACGTTGCACATTAGGCATTCATTGACCAGTGTCATGACCTGAGACACACTGAGACCGTACAGGTTTACGCATGTTTGACGCTCAGTGAGAATTTCAGACACGGCCTGCAAAGCGCTTTCCCTTGAAACGTTGGTGTACAGTGACGTAACGTCAAAGGATTCCATAACGTATTCTTCTCCGGCCCTAATTGCGCGGAGCTTTTGGAGGAAAGCATTGGTGTTGGGCAGGTGTGAGGGTATAAATCCGAGCAGCTGAACCAGGACTAGGTTAAGCAGCCAGGATATGCGGTCTGTGGGGCCATTTACGTTACTTATAATGGGCCTCACCTTAAAAGAGGAAGGGCTTTCGATGGTTGCACCTTCTGGAGGCAATTTGTGGGTTTTGATGAGCACGTATAACACGGGACATGATGGAAGATCACATTTTAGCCGTGTTATGATACTCTTAGGGAGCCTCGCCGACTTTGCAACCTCGGTCCACATACGGTTGAGTCGACGGTACTGTCTAGAAAATTCGTCAACGGTAGTAGGGCTATAGATGGTGTGATCTTGTAGGTGTGATCTTGTGATAGCCCTATCCATTTCTTGAGACAGCACAACGAACTCCCCACCCTTGTCACTGACAGTGACTCTTATTGCCCCAGAACTAGCCAGTTCCTTTAATTCTCTGAGACCGCACTTCTGTCCTGCACTCAGATTGCTAACGGGCCTTCTACCAGCAGCACGCCGCAGAACGCTCAACACGGACGTGGCGAATATGCGGAACTTCGCATCTATCGCGCTATTCGGCTCCTGCGATCCGAGATACGTATCCGGAAACGGTGGGGGCGGAATTGCAAAATTACTGACAATACCTTGCCCATCACCACGCGTATCGATTTTCGCTCTACTCCGCAGGCGATCATGCAATGATTGCAGGCTGCCCACGATCTTCCGCGATACAATAGGGGATATGTATCGACTGGGAGCGAAACTAGGCCCCAGGTCCAACGCGGATAGGGCATCGCTCGATAAACGTACGTCGCCAAGAACCGTGACGCGGGGGCGGCGCACCTCACCCTCATTCTCTCCAGCTGTAAGGTGAGCGCTACAAGTAGGAGAACCTAAAGTCGTCTCATAACCTACACGTTGATCTTGCCCTACTAACCTCAAGAACTTCTCCTGTAATCTTACTTTGGTCTTAGAGCGAACAGTATCACAAATGCTCTTCGACTCACCCACTATTCTCCTCCAAAGACGGGTCGACACATACTTCTCACAATGCAGTTCCTTAGACACGCATTTCGACAAGAGAGCATACATATCATCTTGCTTGGTCTTGATCGTAGTCTTCAGAATTTCCGTCTCGATCCTTCGAACCGTCTTGTCGTCGGTTGATCTGCCGCATAAATCATGGAGTCTCTTCCTTTTGATGAAGTTTGGAATAACTCCGTGCTTCATACAGCGGCGGAGGAAGTGGATAGACTGCCTAGCTGAGACAACTTTCTGTCTCATAGACAGTACTTCAGCGACAAGTCGAAAACAGTTTGCTGGCACGTCGCGTAGAACTGTCCAAGTTCGACTTTCGATAAACCTTGGCATATTGACTTCAGATCGATGTTGACTTGTTTAGCTGGTAGCCAAGGTTGGTATCACGTTTATTTGACTCGGCTTACGTTTCGGCGACCTCGCCTTCGTCAGAGCCTGAAAAAGTCGAAAAACATTTATGAAACTGCCCTCCCAAACACCATTTCATCCTACAGGGTACTAATCTTAAGGAGAGATAGGGACAAGATCGAACATGATAGTTATGAAGGAACGACTGACCTTAAAGGTGGATGCCGAGATGGACCACCAGTCACCCGAAGCTGGACTTGAACGTGGGTGAATGAGTCCACCCCGCGGGACAACCCGGCTTAAATACTCTGGTGGTCAGACCATACAGATCAGAACCCGCAGAGCTCGACGAAGGGTGCCAGTTCTTGGGTTACCGCGAGACACTCCTCCTTCCGGTTGACCTGGGGATTCCTAGCCGTGATCCAGAGCGCCTCAAGGGTCTTGCGCGCCGATATATCACTCTCTCGAGCTAAAATCGACACAGACACCTGCAGCATTGCGCCCGCATGGCATCGAACCCTGTGCTCCCCCCATGGAGTGCGGACATTGCCTTTTCTAAGGCCGTCCAAGTGCTCCTTAACCCTGATGCATAGGGGTCTGCCCGTTTCCCCTATGTAGACCTCACCACACTCATTGCATGACATGTTGTAGACAACTCCGGTCGTCATGCAATCCCCCTCCTTCCCATTAGGGCACACAACACAGGACGGAGTGGAACATGTCCTGTCATAGACACGGTTCCGAACCAGCTGTGCCTTCAAGTTGGTGGGAGGAACATCAATGATCCTCACCATATCTTGGAGATCAGCTGCGCGCACACACTTTCGAATTTCCGTGCTCATCTCGTCTGAAATGAAGGGCACACAGAACGGTACCTTGTTGCGTTCTTCCTCGCGACGGGGCGCATTGGCTTGCCTCCTGCGCCTCCTCTGCCATGACTGCACTGGGTAGCCGTTGATCTTGGCGATGTTTAGTGCCATCTTCATGGACAACGCTTTTTGTTCGCTGTCAGACGAGACTGAGCTGGCAGTTCGGAACATGTTTCTGATAATGCCCGCTTTAGTACTAGAGGGGTGGGCAGAGCGGTAGTGAATGAGGATGTTCTTGCTACTGGGCTTGCGATACCATCTGGTTTTGATGGTTCCATGAGCAAGGTGGACCTGGACATTCAGAAAAGCAAGCCAGTTTTCTGTAGGACTCTCCCGGGTAAGCTTTATATGTTCTGACTGCTGATTCAGCAGCTCGAAACAAGTGTCCAACTCAGTTTGAGTGGAACACAATATAAAGCAGTCGTCTATATACCTACAGTAAAGAGTAGGCATGCGTTCCAGAATTGGGTTTTCCACCTTAGACATGAAGGCGACCGCCAGCACAGGAGCTAACCTTTGTCCCATGGCCAGCCCTCTAATCTGCCTGTAATACTCTCCTGACCACTTGAATACGTTGCACATTAGGCATTCATTGACCAGTGTCATGACCTGAGACACACTGAGACCGTACAGGTTTACGCATGTTTGACGCTCAGTGAGAATTTCAGACACGGCCTGCAAAGCGCTTTCCCTTGAAACGTTGGTGTACAGTGACGTAACGTCAAAGGATTCCATAACGTATTCTTCTCCGGCCCTAATTGCGCGGAGCTTTTGGAGGAAAGCATTGGTGTTGGGCAGGTGTGAGGGTATAAATCCGAGCAGCTGAACCAGGACTAGGTTAAGCAGCCAGGATATGCGGTCTGTGGGGCCATTTACGTTACTTATAATGGGCCTCACCTTAAAAGAGGAAGGGCTTTCGATGGTTGCACCTTCTGGAGGCAATTTGTGGGTTTTGATGAGCACGTATAACACGGGACATGATGGAAGATCACATTTTAGCCGTGTTATGATACTCTTAGGGAGCCTCGCCGACTTTGCAACCTCGGTCCACATACGGTTGAGTCGACGGTACTGTCTAGAAAATTCGTCAACGGTAGTAGGGCTATAGATGGTGTGATCTTGTAGGTGTGATCTTGTGATAGCCCTATCCATTTCTTGAGACAGCACAACGAACTCCCCACCCTTGTCACTGACAGTGACTCTTATTGCCCCAGAACTAGCCAGTTCCTTTAATTCTCTGAGACCGCACTTCTGTCCTGCACTCAGATTGCTAACGGGCCTTCTACCAGCAGCACGCCGCAGAACGCTCAACACGGACGTGGCGAATATGCGGAACTTCGCATCTATCGCGCTATTCGGCTCCTGCGATCCGAGATACGTATCCGGAAACGGTGGGGGCGGAATTGCAAAATTACTGACAATACCTTGCCCATCACCACGCGTATCGATTTTCGCTCTACTCCGCAGGCGATCATGCAATGATTGCAGGCTGCCCACGATCTTCCGCGATACAATAGGGGATATGTATCGACTGGGAGCGAAACTAGGCCCCAGGTCCAACGCGGATAGGGCATCGCTCGATAAACGTACGTCGCCAAGAACCGTGACGCGGGGGCGGCGCACCTCACCCTCATTCTCTCCAGCTGTAAGGTGAGCGCTACAAGTAGGAGAACCTAAAGTCGTCTCATAACCTACACGTTGATCTTGCCCTACTAACCTCAAGAACTTCTCCTGTAATCTTACTTTGGTCTTAGAGCGAACAGTATCACAAATGCTCTTCGACTCACCCACTATTCTCCTCCAAAGACGGGTCGACACATACTTCTCACAATGCAGTTCCTTAGACACGCATTTCGACAAGAGAGCATACATATCATCTTGCTTGGTCTTGATCGTAGTCTTCAGAATTTCCGTCTCGATCCTTCGAACCGTCTTGTCGTCGGTTGATCTGCCGCATAAATCATGGAGTCTCTTCCTTTTGATGAAGTTTGGAATAACTCCGTGCTTCATACAGCGGCGGAGGAAGTGGATAGACTGCCTAGCTGAGACAACTTTCTGTCTCATAGACAGTACTTCAGCGACAAGTCGAAAACAGTTTGCTGGCACGTCGCGTAGAACTGTCCAAGTTCGACTTTCGATAAACCTTGGCATATTGACTTCAGATCGATGTTGACTTGTTTAGCTGGTAGCCAAGGTTGGTATCACGTTTATTTGACTCGGCTTACGTTTCGGCGACCTCGCCTTCGTCAGAGCCTGAAAAAGTCGAAAAACATTTATGAAACTGCCCTCCCAAACACCATTTCATCCTACAGGGTACTAATCTTAAGGAGAGATAGGGACAAGATCGAACATGATAGTTATGAAGGAACGACTGACCTTAAAGGTGGATGCCGAGATGGACCACCAGTCACCCGAAGCTGGACTTGAACGTGGGTGAATGAGTCCACCCCGCGGGACAACCCGGCTTAAATACTCTGGTGGTCAGACCATACAGATCAGAACCCGCAGAGCTCGACGAAGGGTGCCAGTTCTTGGGTTACCGCGAGACACTCCTCCTTCCGGTTGACCTGGGGATTCCTAGCCGTGATCCAGAGCGCCTCAAGGGTCTTGCGCGCCGATATATCACTCTCTCGAGCTAAAATCGACACAGACACCTGCAGCATTGCGCCCGCATGGCATCGAACCCTGTGCTCCCCCCATGGAGTGCGGACATTGCCTTTTCTAAGGCCGTCCAAGTGCTCCTTAACCCTGATGCATAGGGGTCTGCCCGTTTCCCCTATGTAGACCTCACCACACTCATTGCATGACATGTTGTAGACAACTCCGGTCGTCATGCAATCCCCCTCCTTCCCATTAGGGCACACAACACAGGACGGAGTGGAACATGTCCTGTCATAGACACATAGACACAACGATAGTGACCTCCTTTTCGGATACTTCGAGCCTAGTACTAATTTAAAAAGGAAGAGTGCATCTCACCCAACTTGCCCCACAACTTTCTCAGAAAACATTCTACTAATTCACCCCCGTACTTCCTAATTTTGGCTCTCCGTTATTGAAATCTAAGCCGTAAAGCACTATGAGGCGGAACTCAGGAATTTCTGCCGACATGGAAAAAGACTTGAAGCGCTTCTCAAAAACTGCGATTTTTTAGAAACATTCAATATATTTTATAGACATTCAAGGCAAAAATTTTTTTTCCATCTTCTACCGAATCTTAGCAAACGTTGAACAATGATCGTACAAATGCTTCAAGCTTGAGGCCAAGATTGTATAAAAATTTTAAATTCTTTCTTATTGTTACTGTTAGTATATTTGTGCCACACGAGGTTCGAAGTTCGAGAAGTTGGGAGCTACTCTGTCTTATTGGTTAAGGGAAAAGGATAAAGGACGGCGTTATTTAATCCCTTTTTGGATGCGCCACGCATTCTATTTTCAAGAGGTGTCGTAGAGGCGATTTGAATGAATATTTGGCCCTACAATAATGACTTGCTTTGGCCAGCCGATGAACAAGCTTTACTCTTCCCGGTACCAATTCAACGACCCGGAGAGATGGATGCTTCGTTGGCCTAAGCGGGAAATCCTAACCAGAACCTGGCATCGTGTGGACACGACAACATTCACCTCCGACTGCGCTACACGCGCCCTCTTACTGATCGCTTATAGAAGATTTCCAGGCTTTGGAGAAGTCGGCTGCTCCGAAAACAGGATAAAGGTTTGTTAATAACTTTGCTATTAATCTTGAAGTTTAAAGCATTTACACGTTGACCATATGATTTTTTAACGTAATATTAACATATCCATTCGCAAAGGAAAGAAGCTTAAAAAGAAAGGTAACACACGAGAAGTACGGAAAAGGGTTCGTCCAGAGATCAGATTTCGAAGGAAAGTGACAGTTTTCAAGGTTTATCTACTAAAAGAAATACGGTTATCGCACTGATATCTGGACGGTTGACTTGAACGGAGGAAGCCTTCTGAGAATTTTACTAGTTCAACGAAATGAATTAATTTCTGCTACCGAATGTCGTTGCTTTTTCAAAGAGTGGAAGAATTGAGAAATAACGTTAGAGCACACGTTCGACATAGCTAAGATGTGTTCGAGATTGAGTAGCCTGATCGGAGCGTACAAGGGGACGACGTTTCGCAATCAGGAAGCAGGGCAATGAGGGGGATAGAGAAGATGCCCGACGAAATCATATCTGAGCACCGCGAGTAATCGCCTCATTACCAAGTCATGACGAAGGGAAACAAACCACTGAAGGCTTTGAAGAGCCAACCGGTTTTTGGTTAAGCACGAAAGAATAGCGAGCCTTCGAAAAAGCTGTTGACCTTCCAAACGTAAGACATCTGGATTTCGCGTCCGTGTTTACGCTCCATAATGAATTGATCCGGCTCCATGGCTACACTTTTTGCAAACACCGTCATGCATTCCTAATTGCGTCCATCTCACGATTCGAAGTGGTCACCTTCTGAAGAACCGCTGATTGTGGAGAAGAAACTACAGTCTTGATGAAATATGGCATGCAAGCAACTCTGGAAGGCGCTTTTGAAAATTTGCTCACTATCTCGGAGTTCCCAAAACAACTACATATGAAGCGCTACCAAAGGGTCCTCTAGGATGATGAAGTATAAGAATCCGAACAGCGACACATGACGGTTGTAGTGTGCGCGTCAAAGCTATTAGGGAGGTCCGAAAATAATGCGGTGGCATTCAATTTAAAATACCTTGGCTTATAGTGCAATTTTTATGCAGAAAACTCGTAGTTAGATCAGTATAACAAAAACTTCCAAAGCTTGCCAGGTCTTTTATACTGAGCTAACTACGAAGCAAGTGCTTCACCGAATGGAACACGAAGCTCCTGGAGCCGATGAATTTATGGGCGTTGGTTTCGCCATTCCTCAAAATTTTGTCCTTACATATCGTCAGCAAGAAATTTCTTGAATTTCTTCAATTTCAGGAACATCTGCTGTTAGGGCGTCTCCAAGAAGCGTTGGTGGTCGGTGCTCCCGGTCGACGTGAAAAGAGTGATAGGCTTGTCGATGGATGGGCGACGTCGGCTAAAGAAGCTAGCACTGCAGCATTCTCGCTTTGCTACCTGGAACAACGAAACCTTGAACAGGAAGGGTGCGAGAGCTAACTGCTGCTCTTAGGCACGCAGAATCCACGCAAAAGCGTTGAGCCGAGCAGAGTCGAAAGACATTGGAACACAGGGTCAACTACTACGAAAGATGTCGCAATGGCAATGTCTAATCGTTTCTGTGACTCAGCAATGGGGGTTGAGCTACGACGATCGTTTGATGAAGATTCGATAACGATCGATAATCAGAAGATCGTTCTCTTTTCAGCGTAAGCACCGCAGACAGGATGTTCTTCGGCTATGAAAGATATCCTTTGGAGCTTATTGGAATAGAAAACGCCTGACGTCCTAAAAGGACATTCTGGTTGTTTGCAGGAGGGCAGAATGGTCAAAGAAGCTGAAGGAATCGACATTCTTCCATGGAGGATTCCGTTATGGCAGCAGAGAGGATGCTCGAATCCGAAACCTAGAGTATGCTGAATCTCATGATTTCAGCGTTGTCAATATTTGCTTCAGAAAGCGCAGAGATCACCTTATTGCTTATTGCAGAGAAGAGGATTCGTCTCGATTCGTCTCAAGTCGAACACGTGCTTGTTCGGCGGTTGCAGAGAAACCTGGTGCCGATGCCTATATAATTCCGCACGAATCCCAACATCATCCGCCAGTGTGCACCTTCGGATTCGCTCCATCGAGAGAAATTACAATAAGGGCACGACGACTGCAAGGACAAAAAGGTCGTACTGCAAAGAAAGGGATAATCGCATTAAACCTCAACTGCTAAATATCACCACCGTGAATGAATGTGGAGTAAGACAGCGAGCGCTATCCTCCATTCTGTCCGGTCTGAGCTTGGCTGCATAAAACCTGAAAAGAGGATGGTAGACAAGGAAGCATGGCTCGTTACAAAAAGCGAAGGCGAAGATCCGATTGAAGAAGCAAGCGTACCCCAAGTTCCTTGCATCACAAACTCCCGAAAATTAGTCCGCATACAGGTGCGCATTAATTATGGGCCCCAAATAATCGAAGGGCCATATTAACACAAGCAAGTCAAAACGGAGAAAGGTCCTTAACTATCGAAAATTACTATCTTCATTGGAAGTGCCCTCCTCTATGCAGCTTCTCAGACGAGTCACGAAGGCCTTGAGGTGGCACGCAGATAGTCCTCGTATTCGGTGACGGGGAAATTTTCAAAATAGAACCTATTCTGAATCCACAAAACGATCGGATTCTTATAGAAGAATTTAGTAGAAAAGCCATTGGGACTCTTTATGATTTGGGATCCGAAAAGCTCAGATGGGAAAACACCAGTTCCCAAATTTCATCGCTCACGAAGAATGGCCATCAAACTCACCAAATCTCAGTCTACTTGACTTTTGTGTCCGGTCAGTTTTAGAGCACAAGATCTCAGCTACAAGATATGTACAGCAACTAGGATTTGCTCAATGCTGCACTTGCGGAAGCGTGAATGGTCTCGATGAAGGCTATCTGCATGCCACCTGGGGCCGGATTCATCAAAGTTACTGCAGTAACTTCGATAAATTCGGCCCCTGAGCGCCTTCGTGATTTGACTGATAAGCTACATACGCTCAATAGGAGGGCAGATTGAATGACGATTGTAATTTTTGATGGTTAAGGACGTTAATAAGTTTGCGAAGTGTTTTTCTTCGTTTTGAACTGTTTGTGTTACTATGGCACTTCGATTATCTGAGGCCCATGATTAATGTGCACCATGTAGAGTGCTGCAGGAGGGCAAAAGGGTAGACCTGCAGTAACAATTAGGTGGCAGATCGAGTCTAGTTTCTATGAAAAACTCGACACTAGAGATGGGGAACATGAAGATTATCGCTTCATAAGTTCGCATCACTAGAAGACACAGGGCCTAGAAAACTGCTGCTGACCAACAATGAAAGTGTTATCGCGACGGAAGGAATGGTCCGAAATAATTTTAAACTTTAAATCGTTTACTTGCTATTCCCATTGAATGTTTTTCCAACTTTCACCTTCCTAAGGGGATTGGAAAGACACTTGGACCAGGTGACATTGCAGCAGAAGCGTGTGAGGAGAAGCATAAGAGCATGACAGCGATGCTAGCAGTGCTGTTCAATAAGATCACCGAGGAAGGTAAAGAAAAGGCAAGTAAAGGTCAAGTACGAACGGACCGAACACACAATGTGATGCTACCAATTTCCAAGGAAAAATGAAGCCCTGCTGAATGCTCCAACTATCTACCAGTTCGTTAGCTGCGTCATGCGATGAAGATCTTTGAACACGTTTTGGAGGAGAGAATTCGGGACGCCGTCGAGATTAGTAATAGAAACCAGTGCAGTTTCGTTGCAAATTGCGGAACCATCGACGCAATTCACTCCACCGGATTATCACTGAGAACACTGAGAGAAGGGCTAGGTTGCCCATTTTGCATCCCTGGATCTGGAAAAAGCGTTTAACCTGTCACTCACCAAATGATTTAGTTTGCACTGCGAAAACGTGGCATACCGGAGGAGCTGGTAGAACTGCTGCGTACGGACGTGAAAAGCTTTGTTTTCTCAGCTGTTGAAACATCACGACCGTTTCCCATCGCTGTGGGTGTTCAACAAGGCTTTCTGAATGGCATCGCTTCTACATGCCCACTTAATGGGCCTCGTCATGTCGAGAGATCTTCAAGAACCAACGCTTTGTACGTTGCCCTATGATGACGAAGTGATCTTTGCTTCGAAGAGCCTATCTGACTAGGAAGCTACGAGCAGGCTTAGACTGATCATCTCGCAGCGTTCGGAATGCGTCTCAATGTCAAGAAGGCGGAGTACTTTACGAACAACGAGAAGTCAGCAACTCGATCACAGTGGACGGCGTCGAGCTGCCATAAACGGATGCTTTCAAGTACCTGGGCTCAACTATAACCAATGACGAAGGTATGCTCCACGGGCCACCGCATAAATTCTGCATGGCTCAAGTGGAGAAGCCCTGTGACCGAAAGATCAGCGATGCGTTGAGGACGAAGGTGGCTGGCCAGTGACAAAAGAAGCGGAGCGTCGACTAAGTGCCATGAAGATGGAGATGCTGCGTTGGAGTGTTGGCATCAGGCGATTGGGCCGCATCCGTATCGTTGACGTACGACAACGTTTTGACATCGCTCCCATCCATCTCAAGATCATGAGAACCTTCTATCAATAAGATGGTTAGGTCACGTTCTGCTTGCTAGCGAACAGAGCACTGCAACTGGAAGTTGAGGATAGGACAAGTCGTGTGGGGTCTAGGAAACGCTGGATGCACACGTCATATAACGATATGAAGGCAGCCTGTCTCCGCCCAGGTCAAGTAGCTGGCTGAATTAAATGCCAATCACATTCCAGGCGACTACCTTGATGTGGGCGAATGCTCAACGATAAATAAGTATCAGTGAGAAAGCGATTGAGGTATGACTGTTAAATACTAGACGGACAAAAGAAGGAAATATGTTCCATTGTGGTGAGCGAAGATCTCGACGAAATCGGAATCTGAACGGCAAACGAAAGTGAACAAAACAGATCGTTAGCATTCCGCAGCAAAAAAAAAACTCGCACCGTAGGGTAGTTAACCCAGATGGGAACTGTTCTTGCAATGCTTATTCCGCCAAATTTCACAAGCACAACGAGACCGATTTTCTCCAATTAGTGGGAGATTTGAGACCAATGAGGCGGAGGAAAAACTTTTTTCCCAATGAAGACTTTTGTTTGAAAGCGTTGCTCAGCAAAGCTATAGAGGCAACCCACCAGTTGAAATTCAGAGAAGCCATGTTCCGTTCAGGGCTGGACTCGCTGCTTCTTTTTGACAGCCTTTTAAGAAGCCCCTATTGACCAGCATTGTCTTTCATTCGCCTCTATTTCGACACTGCTTTAAAAGAAAAGCATTTTCACTTCATACGAGGGCTACATATAGATGGAATAAGTAAACATTTATTTATTTACTTCATACACCCAGTAAGCAAAAAAAATTACGAAATAACTGTCTAGTATTGTTATCTAAACAGCTTGCAATCCAAACCTGCAAATACCCAAGCAGTCGGCTACGATGCCGCCTGTCTTGTGACAATGGGAACCTGTCGGAGCTTCGGAACACGAGTTTACCAACCTGCCATGTGGAACCGACAGGTTGGGTAAATCAGACTAACAGGATGCAGGGTGCGGTGACACTAACACTTTAGACAATGAGGGTTGGATAGCGTTACATAGTGTGTACCACCACTTACTACAAGAGAAATCAATGCATCGAAATATTGCTATCTTAAGGAATAAAGCGCTTACACCTAATGGCAGAATGTGATAAAAGTAAAAGATTAATCAGATAAAAAAAACAAATAGCGAAAAATAGCCGAAGAAAGAATTCAACTGAACAACATTGAACAATTTGAGGAAAAAAGGGGACAAGGGCCAGCATGAAATGAGTAAATCCTTGATGCCGAAGACAGAGAAGGCAATCTATCTATTGCGCTGCATCTGAAATGAATTGTGGTCGCTGGGAATGAGAGGAAAACAGCATACAAAGAAGGTTAAGCTTATACAGTTTCTTCCTGGATCGTAGCCTGAAAGAACTCTGGTGGGAGCGATTGGAACCACCTTAAAAACGTTGAAAACGTTGTTAAGCATCATGATGTAGGCCTTCCTATGAACCTTCAAATGGTGAATGTTAAACCCAACTGTCCTTGCACTGGTAGGTCTAAACACCTAGTACTTGCTTGGCAGTATATGCAGTTCACTGCGAAGAATTCGAAATGAAGAGAATAGGTCTAAACTTGCTCGCTTTTCCTCCAGCATCTTAAGCCTAAAGTTGAAAAGCCTATGGAGGTAATATGCTTTATTCTGTCTACCACTAGCTGGTGTCATTCTGTACCAAACAAAACGAGTAAATACTTGCTGTGCCCTTTCACTTTTGTTCACATCCTTTCTTAAGCAAGGACTCCACACCGCGAACAGTATTCCAGGTGGAGTAATACGTGCAACTTGTAGAGACCCAGCAGTATTCATTCATCTGAACACTTCACGTTTCGAAGAATCGAGAACAAGCTCAAATAAGCCTTCCTTACGAAGTGTCAACTTGACTGGAGAACCCAAGGCTATCTCTCACTGATGACAACCCCTAGGTATCTGATTAAATTACGGGGTTTCAGTCTTGTAGCTTTGATATCGTAACGGTGTTCCCTACTTCTTGTGGGCATTACGGCGCACTTCTGAAGATTTATTCTGGATTTATTGAGCTTTGTAGGGAACATTCCCTACAAAGCGCAGCAAATGCAAGAATTTTCGAGGCGGTAGGGAACCTCCGTCATATGGTTTCATTGCGAATGCGGTCTCAACATGCGGCCGCAGCATTTTTTAGACGATTCCTTAGCTGAGAGCTTTGACGGCTTCTAGTTGAATATTAGAGAATCACATGTTCAAGCTCTGACCTTCAATCAGATTTCTTCTCATGGTGATGGTACTTCAAGGCTTGAAATAGATGGCAATGAGGAGCCACATCGGGGTAATGAGAAGCATGGAGGACTTCACGTTCGAGATCAGCAACCTTCTGGCAGCTAGCCTTCGCGACGCTGTCAAGAAGCATAGACTTTGCGGCACTTCGAAAACTATATAGTCGAATAGGCTCGACGAACTCCCGGAGTTGAGGAGGGTCGATATTGTGATCTCAGCAGAGAAGAACTCAAAGAAGAGTTTACCCTTGGAATTGCACCTAAACAGAGTGGCTTGCAACGGCGTTGGTCTTCTTTCAAGTCTCTTCGAGGTGGTCCGTCAATGGCAGCGCTGGCGGTGTCCCGCATGATTGACTCAAAGACACGGTCGAAAGAGTTCTACACTAGCTGATGCCGTGACAGTGCTCTTCTGGTGGCATCGAGGCGTCACCGGTAATTCGGGAGCGCTAGCATTAGGATTTTCCTACAAGTCGCTTGCAGTGCTACCGCCAAAGGACGTCAAGACCCGGCCTTCGAATAAAACATCCCCCGATAAAACTCTGGTAGAAACAACTAAATGATTCCAGGATGATGTCCTCATTGTACGCAGAGCACATGGGGAAGGTGACCTTGCAGGAATTCATAGTGCGGATGGCTCTGGCCAAATGAAGCTGATCGCTTTATAATGGTGAGCGCGCGTTTATGCGCCATTTTCAAGTCAAACTCGACACTTTTCAAACCAAATTGGACTCTCTTTAAGCATGCTTGCTCTTTTGAAATCAAACTGCGTATCTTCCATATCAAAACGAGCTTCCTTTACATTACACTACAGTCTCCCAGAGCTTTAGAATAATTTTTGTTTGAGGGTAACTTAGTATAGCTTTCCTTGAATTCACCTGCCCCAATAAGTGAACACTGTTTAAAAATTTATAAAATTTTATTTCTTCAGGAAAATAATGAATGAATTCTTTTCTAAAGCGCACAATGCCAACAATGATTCCATGCATTAAAAGAAAAGTCGTTCCATGCACTCGACTACATCGTTGCAATCTTTCATGGATAGTCTTGCTTGAAGCAGCGGTGTCGTGTACACGCTTTCATAATTGTTGTTGTATCGTTTACATCTGTGTCACTCCATGCAAACAGAACTTCTGCTATCAATCAAACAAAAATCGCCACGGTCTAGTCGAGCGCATGGCGCCTCTTCTTTCAATACACAATGATTGCTGAACTGCTGCGCTTTAAGAGAAGACTTTGATATTTGTTTTCCTCAAAAAAATAAAGATTTTATGAAATTTCAGTATTCATTTACTAGGACAGGTGAATTTCAAAATTCTTAAAGAAAAAAAGAAGAATATGGAAGGATAAACAAACATCCTCAAGGGAGTCCGACAGTCTCTAGTGTAATGTGAGAACTCGTTTTAATTTGGAGGATGTTCAGTTTGATTTCAAAAGCATCAAGCTTGCTTAAAAGTGTCCAACTTGACGTGAAGATTGTATACACTCCTCCTGCTAACTGGAAATCTACATTTCGTATACGCTTTTCCTAGAACGACCGCGAAAAATTTACAAAAGAAAGATCGGTTAGGACTTTTTCCACAACCAAGTAAAGCGCCGAAGTTCTGGAACGGACTTTCAATTCTGCTCTTTGTCGCCGGAAAACTGGCCTTCTACAATTGTCGATTTTGAATGCGCAAAGTGTGTAGGAAACCCAGCACGAGACGAATTCTTTATTAGGCTTACAGCTACACAACTGCAAGATACTCTTACATGGATTCAGACATAGATACATCTAGATACTATATAGATCCATTGACGTCTAGTTGATACTAGCCAACACACTATATCGTCATCGAGACAGGAGATCGCACAAACATCGCATTACATGACAGACAGACACCCTACGACACCCACTCTCGAACTGGATCAGCATTTCTTAAGGTCAAATCAGTTGTACAGTCGTTTCATCTGACACCTCTGATGGGATTATGCTGAACACCTGATCCAGAGTTAGTTCAGAGGGTAAGGCTGACGAAATTCCTGGATATAGGAGAGGTGCTCCCCTGTATGTCACGCTATAAATCTCGCTCATACCCTACTTTCGCGCTGAAACCGTTCAGCCCTACACCAAGTAGAACGCCAGGGTTAAGTTGTGACTTTAGCGGTTTTCTCGAGTTATGTGAGCCGGAAAAGAATTATATCGTTCTGAGCAAAATGAACTCATGAGCATGCAGTTAAAAGCACGACGGCAAGACCCAGCGCTCAAGCAGAACAACGGAAAATTGAAAAAGCACGTCACTCGGAACCCTCGTAGGCAAGCAGGATAGTCTTCAGATCAGCAGAGCAACATGCAGGAATACTCGTGCACAGCATACGGCTCACAATTTCCATTCCAAGTGAGAGAAGAACTTCGCGTAAATGGACGGATGATGCTCCTTGAATATCTCGCATTTCCTCTGCTTGTCCGCCTGGGACATCTTTACGTCGTCGATAATAGCACGTAAGGCCTTGGCTATCTCGGTGTCTGCATCGAAGCCGACAGCCGACGATTCGTCCTCACAGAAGCGCACCGGGGCGGCCACTTTGTCGGCGCTCGTTCTGGAAGCAAAACACTGGTCAACTGTCACTATGAATCGCATCAGAAACTCCTAATTAAAGGAGTACAAGACGTATCCGGACAGCAAAAGGATGGAAGCAGCGAAGCAAATGAGGGCGTTTTCCCCATCATCTAGCCCTAAACACCAAACAGGCTTGCTAGTGCGGCAGAAGATACACCTTATAGTGAGATCAGTCTACTTCAACTCCCAATCAAGAGCATAAAGAGTGCGACAGCCGCTGAGTCGGACTACATTGCAAAAGGCTTTCATAAGGCTGAAGGACGGAGGAAGGAGTATGCTCACACTGCGCATATTCTACCCTCAAAGATGTCTATCCTCCACCTGTCGCGAATGCGATAGCTCGCTCCCTTTCATTCATACTCCCGCGGGCTACCGTATCCGCTCGGGACCCCGATGAGGCGCTCCCGAGACTCCGGCCTGCCCGCGCACGCTATCGATCGGCGGGCCGGCTATGCGCCGCCCCCCGCCGACTCCATTCCTAACTTCCATTGACACGTCGAGCGGCTGCGCGGGCACGGCTCTGGGGCGCCGCCATTGTGAGCCCGCTTTCGTCAACATCCCGGGGATCTTCCGAGCGGAGCCTTGCCGCTCCTCGCGTCACAATACAGCCGGCTGCAATACAGGGAGGACGGCGAGCCTGGATAGGGCTCGCCTAGCCTCGGATAGCCATTACAGTTTCACCAGCCGGAGCGGTCCCTCCTATTCCATATTCCCTAGTATCTAGCTGCTATATTATTATGGTCGTGCGGTGCTGGTGTATGGAATAAACCGTGGTTATATTTATGGTGTCCTGCACAAGACGAGGAAGGTGGTGAGTCCCTTACTATTGTATTATTGGCATTGGTATTGTATGTGTTTATTGCTATTGGGTCGTATGGGGTTTCTAGTAGTTGTTGGGTAACTCAGGGGGCAAGGTGTGCTCAATACAGTCGGGATGCAGCACAGCACGCCCGCGAGGTGCGGGCGTGCGTCAATCCAGGCGCTGTAGGCGCGAAGGGGTAGAAGTCACCACGCGGGGCCACCGTCTGCCAGAGAAGGGGGCGTGGCCTGTTCACACCATGGGGTCCCCCTTACGTCCCCCCTTGGGTCCTGGGTTCTTGGGTACCTAGTGGCACCACGGGGCGAGTGGGGGACTCCACTCAACAGGGACAGGTTCCCTCGAGAGTGGGGCCACCGATTCGCAACACCACCAGTAGGGGAACTTCCACTGTCTGCTGACCTACCTTACAAGAAAGTCGACAAAGATGACCTCCATAGTGAACCAACTGGCATTTCAATTGCAAACGAATGCAGCCCTTCGTCAACCTTACAAATTTCGAACGGCAATGACATCCTGGGTTGGAATGTGGCACGGCGAATTGAAGGTGGCCCGCACGATGAGTGAAAAGGTAAACTAAATGTCTGGGTAGGCTATTCAACCGCTATTTAACCACTATGGACTTCATTATCGTAGCGGCACTATTGGGCGATACTAAATGAGATCGCTTCTTTTCGCTGTTTAGGCATACGTTATAATTCGACGACGCTGTAATCTGTCGCCGACAGCGAGGGAGCTCAAGCATGACGAGCTAGAGTGCACGCGAGAGAGCGCCGCTGATGCGCGCCCTCCACGGCCAGAGGACCAGCGACAACTTGTCTCAGCGCTTCGCACTGCGACAAGCTATCGGCGACGTGTCGCCGAGGTATAATATGCCTTAGCAGAATTTTTCTTATGGTGTACTTCAGCCAGCTTCCGAACTATAGGGCTAGACGTAAACTTTTAGCTGACCAAAAGTTCATCAACTTCTCTGTTACTAAATTAACTCGAACAATTAGTGGAGGATGTTCTTCCAGCACGAGCACCCTAGAAGGTAAGCGTCTCTGCATCACATCTATAAAAAACGCAACATTGCTATCGAACAACCAACCTTAGCCTCTTCAGATCATCAGCCAGTTCATTCGTTTCTCTTCCAAGATTCCCTTCCTTCCTTAGTTCAAGCAGAGGCTAGAATGGAAGACTGAATAACTCAGACACCAGCGAGTTGGAACCGGGACGACCTTACCTCAATCAATCGAATCTGATCCTTCTTCTCAATGGTGCTGGGGAAGATGAATTTCCTCAGCTGGTCGAATACGTTTTCGAAATTTTCACCCTTAAATCATCAGCCCATGTATCAGAACAAGCATCTTGGGGAACGGACTCCCGGTGGATGCCTCTCACCTTCGTGGCATTGAAGAACGGCTGTTCTATCGAGACGAATTCATCAGTGTCCTTAGTTCGCTCCAGAAACATTACGATGTTACTGAGATGTGTCCGCAACTGCTGCGGAATCATAAGGCACAGATATCTGAACACCATGGCTGCTTCTTCACTAGTGAACCGTGCGGCCACAAAACAATTGCACTTACTGCAGTGCAAGCTTTGTCTTCCCTTTCTTCTTCCCGAGAAGCTGTTCGATGATAGCCTCAATGACGGGCGAAAACTCCGTCGGAAACAGAGGCGAGGAACCACGATGGGTGATGGTAGAGTACCGGTCACACACCTGCAACGCCTACCCTATTGAAACTCTATCTCTGTAATTAAAGGATAATAGTGAAGGACGACATTATAAATCCCTTCGGGGGCCACGCATTCTACTTCCACTGGATGTCGCGGAGCCATTTTGAATGCATATTTGGTCTATACAGTGAATGGCTAGGCGATGGAAAAAATGTCTTAACCTTCCCAGACAGGTACCGTCATCCGGGATCAGTCATGGTTTGGGCCGCTGTCACCTACGCGGGAAAGTCGCCGTTGTTCTCCATCAAAAGGGGAGAGAAAATTGACTCCAAAATCTACATGGAAGATGTTTTGGAAAGATTTTGATCCCCGTAAACAGTACGATCTTGAACATCAACCCGTTAAACTTCCAACACGATTCGGCACCTGTTCATAATCCGAAGATCGTGCAGGAGTGCCGTCGTGACAAGTTTCCTGACTTTATCAGCTCAGAAGAATGGCCTCGTGTGGCCCCCCATTTCAACCCTAAAGACTACTACAGTTGGTCGTACGTGAAGAACGAAGCCGGCTCTAAAAAACATCACTCAGTCGACTCGCTGAATGAAAGTTCTCTGAAGGTGTGACAAGAAATGTCAATGGAATACGTGCATGCCAGGCAGGATGCCCTTCCGCATCGTCTGAAGGCCTGTGTCCGTGCCAGAATAAGTTGTTTTGAGATCTGGTCATGTAATTGTGTTTCTGAATATACTGGAAAAGGTATGCTAAAATTCAAGACTCTCATCTCGTTCTCGTCCGTTTTGATGACGGTGTTTATTGGGAACGTAATTTTGGGAATACACTTACAGCTTTCACTGACGCCTTGAAGAAGTTATGAAGTTCAGCCTTCTGGTCGACACCCACTGGCTTGAAGTAAAGGCTAGGAGCACAGACTCGAGCAAGCTGGAACCACGGAACAAGTGGCCTGAAATTAGGTAAGGTCAAACATTTATAGGACAAACGAATAATCTTCTACCTTTCTCTTTACTTTTGCATACACACCATATTCGCATTAAACTGCAACGCTGCATTTCAAACTGGACACTTTAAATTTGAAACCGGGCACCCTTAGAAATGAAATGGACATTTTGGAATAATGTCGGACGCATCTAAAGTTTAACAAACATTGCCTACCCAAGCGAAATTTATATTTTTTTAATGCAAATTTATATTAAAGATCCACCCTTCCAAAGTATTTTAAGAAAAATAATTACTGCTTAAATAAACTCAAAATTGCCATGGTTTGGTGTATAGCAATATTTTTAAATGTATCCCAAAGTGCTCGAGAACAACGATTCCGATGTTGTATTAAACGGAGAGAACGCACACGCACTCGCCTCAGACATTGCATTGCCTGGATTGACAATATAATAGTTGTTTGCGTAAAAATCTGGTGACAGCAAAAGCAATCACAATGGAAGAAATACACCACCATTCCCTACTGCATGACTTCGGTAAACACATTACAGAATAAATTAAACAAAAACTGTAACGTTTGAGAAGTGTGCCCGGTAATCTCTTGACGCGAACAATACTTGTGTCGAAGCGCTTTAGAAAGCACCTTATTTACTTGTATTTTTTATACATGGAAATCCATGCAACAAAGCAAAAAAAGTAACCTAGCGAAGGCAGGAATAAGCATGAAAATGGTTTGTTTAGAATAATAGTAAGTCTAGCCTCATTCAAAAAGACATATATACTTCTTCTTAGGGCCTATTTAAAGGTGAAAGATTTGCACACAACTTTTTTTAAACAAACGATTATTTCGCCTTTGTTGCAGTGTCTATTTTGACAAACAGCACCGGTCAGGGAACGTTTTCAGTTGTTTGAACGCAACTCCCTATAAACTCAAAATTTTAGGGCGGTTTTTCTCAAAGTGAATGCGTTCCATCAAATGTGATAAATTGCAAATTTTTCACTGAATAGGTAAATTGTGAAACGGTTTAAAAATTTGAAATATTTTTTTGGCAAAATTAAATCTTAGTTGTTCAAACTTTAATCAATATCTACTTTATTTTTACAACAATATTATTGTATAACAACAAATATAATAACTGCAACATCAATAGTTAATAGTATCGAACAATAACAAAGGTTTCGAAACAAGGTATTGATGAGGTAGTTATTATATTTGATGTTATACAAGTTGTTGTTGCTGTAAAAATAAAAACGTTATATAGTTTAAAGTTGAACAACTAAGATCGCGTTTTGTGAAAAGTTGATTTGTTTGTTTTGTGATTTTAAATAATTGTGAAAATATTTTAAAAATTTAAATCGCTTTACAATTTACCTAGGCAATTGAAAATTTGCATTTTTAACATATTTAATGATAAGCCTCCATTGTAAAAAAAAAATCATTCCAAAAACTCGTTTACAGAAAGTTACGTTCAAAAAATCCAAAACGCATACTTCTCTGACCGCTGCTGTGGATATGTTCATTTTCGCTTAAAAAGCGCTCGGTTTAAAATCCAGTTTGTTTTTCGAGTCACACACTCCCTCAGTTTTCGAATGTTTTCCCTAAGTTGTAGAAGCAAGACACTTATACATTCTTCTATTCATTCCTCACTGAACATACTGTGCGCATTGCAAAAACATTATCAGCAACCGTTTCCGTGGAAGTCATTTCCAATGCAACAAATGAGAATGCACATTTCTCCCTTCCTACTCATACGAAGTCTTACTATGGATAAACGCGTCTAAAAATATTTTTGGAGTAATACATTTGAATACTTTACAGAAGACAGAATGGAACGACTTTGAAAAAACCAGTCGTGCTACTGTGTTTGTTCCCCTCAGGCAACATTCCTGGCTGATCAACATCTACGCCTTACAAACAAAAGCGAGACAATACATCTTCAGAGACAGCCTTGCTAGTTCTACAGATGTGGACTGGTTGACTATCGGAAAGCACAACTTTCAGCAGAGTGTCAATAATTATCAAAACAATTTCTGATCAAGTCTTAGCCCTTTCGCATTCAACGAACAACTGCACAGTTAATTGTGGCAAATCTAGTGATTAAAAGAGATGACCTCACGCATCAAAAGGCAACTATGGAGTATCTGAATTCCTCTGAGGGATGGAGTTTGTTCAACCACATATTCTCTTCACAGCGTGCTACTACAAAGCTACGCGGATCAGTACGTCGGCTTCAAAACTCCTGCACAACTACATTTTCGTATTTAGGGTTAACTCGACGTTAGTATGAGCAAACCGAACAAGGAAAGCTGCATCAAGAACATTATAGGCTCACTATTTATTTATTTATGCGCCCATGGAGAGCACGCTAAATTTAAGTGATCCATGGCTCAACGACAAGAGAATGAACGCAAGGGACAGAACGAAGGGAAACGATTAAACTAGTTAGACAAACGAACCGATCGAACAAAGCAAACAATTACAATCATGGAATGTTAAGATAATGCTATTCATGCGCTTAAAACAAGTTGGCAGATGAAGAAAATTACTCGCCAAATGGACCGAATCGGTTCAAGTGTCCTAATGCGATCACCTTTAGCTACGATTTTTTTCGTGGTTTCCCCCTCCATGACTTGACAAAACGTTTCTGTCGTATAAGCTGAGTCAAGGCAAAAGATGATCGAGAAGAGAGGAAAATGTCAGACCGGCAACAACCCGTGATGGCCAAAAATCGAACCGTGCATAGCAATAGGTGAAGCCCTCCCCTTGGTAGAAACTCCTCGGGCGTGACCAGGCTTAAGCACAGGTGCAGGCAGGCGTATTCAGGACAACGTCTACTGCTCTTCCAAAGGCTAGATGGTCGGCGAAAGGTGAAGGGATAGAAGACGGTTGCCGTACCATTTAAAAGCTGTAGGAGAGCCGCCTATGCCAAAGAAGCATGAATCGTAATAGGTGAAGCCCTCCCCACCGGAAGTGGCTCCTAGGGACTCTACCTGATTGTGACACAGGATGAGACCGGTCAATTGCATGACCCTTGCAGGGACGCAGTCTAGAAAAGACCCTTTTTGAAGGAGACCGGTTTTGCTTCACTCAGCAAAACCGGTCTCCTTCAAAAAGGGTCTCCTTCCTTCAGCAAAACCGCTGCCAAGAAAATGGAAAATGGAGTAAAAGCAAGCCACGCTCACGGAAAAGCCACGAGTTTAGAAAATAAAGGATAATACGACTCGGATCAGTTGGGCGAGTTATCTGAACAAGTCTACAAGAGTGACTATATGGCCGCAAACCCACGTGAGGAGCAGCCGACATAAAACGCTAACCCTACACGAGTTTAGACATTTTCCAAATTAATACAGATATTTAAGAAAAAAATATAAAACCTAAACGAACCCCCCTCATACGAAATATAATCCAGCGCACTTCGCTAAGATTTTAATAACGAAGAGATGCTTACCCCGATACTAAATCGCCCTCGAGAAGATCGTCCATCTCCTCGTCCTTCGAAATATTCAGTTCCACTGTGCCTCCACCGAGACCGATCTTCGACAGAATAGAGGAAAGTATAGAGGCGCTTTTCTGGAGAGGAACATTTAAATGAGCTTCTAGTACCTGTTCTAGGTTGAAGGTTATATTCTTACAGTAGGTTGGCCAGGAACAGAGGTCAGGTCGTCAAGCATGGGAACTTCGACTATCGTTAGAAGTCTCGACAGCGCCGCATCGTGCAGCTCAGCCTCCTCTGAACAAATTTCTGATCAGTAACGTGTGGGCTGTGTCGCTCAACCAGAGGGAAAGGGAAGCACCTTCTAGAGATTGGTTATTAGCGTTCAGCCGAATCGGCTCCATAGTGTAAAGGATGGGTGTCCGCGAAGGACGCTTTCGGTTTGAGGCTGATTCCGGTTCAGACGACGTTGATAAAGATCGGCATGACGACACACTATTCACTATCCCTTCCAAGGATTTAGCTGAAAGCGACTTGCATGAGAATTCGAAAATCACAAGACAGATGACAGCACCACTCACCTCTACTTGGAGAAAAGAATCGTTTGAACGAACTTGTTCGGGATGCTCTTCTGCCCACCGACCTATTGTACGATGTCGGCGTTGAGCAAACGTATAATCTAAAGATAAGGAGAAGTGAAGCAGCCTAATATCCCGCCGCAAAAAAAAAAAAATATCACGCTGAGGAATAAGTTCGCAGCGTTTTCTTCGAAGAGTTTTATTTAAACGTTTTGCATTTTACTTGACAAACTGTTTGTATTTATCGGGAAGTACCTTTTCTTTTCTTCAAAACTGTGTTGTTTTTAAATAATTTAGTTTTTCTCATTTTTAGGCTTATAAATGGATTACCCTGGATGCAAAAATCATCATTTTCGACACCTGCTCTTCTTCGCATTTCGACGTGGTCAAAAAGCAGCCGAAGAAGAGGGGATATTTCCGAGATGTATGGGAAAGGTGTCAAGGGCGAGTCTACAGCACGGAAGTGGTCTGTGGAACTCAGGAACGATGACTTTGACCTCGACGACAGCCCAGTAACGAAAGGTATTGGATGAGGAGCGCCTAAAGGCACTTTTGGAAGAGAACGGTCGCCAAACAAGTAGTGGAGTAGCCGACAAAATGAACTGCGATCAAAAAACTTTTTAACCATCTTCACTCGATGGGAATTGCCGAAAAATTGGGGGCCTGCGCGCCCTCGACCTGAATGAAATCAACAACGAACAATGTCTTCAAATTGCTTCACATCTCGCCCGGCAAAACGCGGCCATAAACAACGATTTTTTTTTTGTACCGAAATATTACAGGAGATAAGAAATTAGTGCTAACACGTTGATATGAAGCAAAAAAGGAGCGTGCGGCTCCAGACGAAAACAGCAGGAAATGCAGACTTTCGCCTCCTGGGCAATGCATTTCTAAGCCTAAAAATAATAAAAAACTAAATTATTCAAAAATACAAATAATAAATACAAATACAAAAAATACAAAGTTCACCGTTTCAGAGCAGAAGAACTACCTTGTCATAAATAAAGTTTATCGAACAAAAAGAAAATCGTTTAGACAAAACTCTTCGAAGAAAATGCTTCAAAATTATTCCACCTTTCAACTAAATTACCATGTTCATGCCTAATCCTATATCTTTGGCGCCTACTATAATTGGATTCGACGCCGAATCGGATAATTCGGATCGTTTATTTTTTTACAAACCCTGGATAACGAATAATACAGAAAAAAATATTCTTGAAAAGCCCGGATCCCAAAACTAGTATGGTTTAGACAAGTATGCTTTTCGCTAGAATGAGTTCCCGGATGACTTAGATAATGATTTCTATTCGGATAGAGTATCGGATAATCGACTCAAATAGCATACTGGATTTCGGATCAAAATCAATCATCTGACTCAACTAAATTATTCTGGGAACAGGGTTTTCAAAAATGCCATTATTCGCATAATCCGTTTCCGCATTTGTAGCGCAAGCTATCTCGGGCCATGAATATTCCGTGACCGGGCAGCCTTCTCCATACTTGGGGCACGGCAAAAATATTTGAAATATTTAATATTTATACGATAGTTCGTACCGCAGCCACTGTTTTGGAGCATTTCAAGAGTAGACGCTGATAGTGCTATGGAGAACGAAGAAAAACATGGTCAGATGAAAAGCAACACAATTGAACCACTGCTGGCTCAAACATAACCAGTAGTGAGACGCAGAGCAAATATGTAATATTGACAAAAACCAACGAGCAAATGGCAACTCAATGCGGAAAGACACAGAATATGACTCACTTATGATCTTCGTCTGGATTCATGATGTAGATAACCTTCTTACTGTCACAAAAGAGAGGAGGAGAATCTTTACATGACCAGTGGACTGGCCGAATCACATTCTCGCGCAGCCACATATCGAGTACCTCAATACATGAACACATTATAGTTCGATTCGCTTCGATCGAGCTTGATTCAATGAGCTTAAGTTATCTACAATCGCAAAACTGGACAGCACCACGAAAGGATACGGCACAAATCTTCCCTTAGATCACTTGGCGCACACTTGTCAAGTAGGTTTTACTCTGCCGATTGCAGCTGTTAAACAACCCAATTCCCTAAAAAATCGTAAAACAAGACAATTAAGGTAATAAACTCTCCACACCATTTGTCCAATTTTCAACCCGCTTCTTCTTAAATGTCTAGGCCAGTCGACGTCGTATAACCACTGCACCGCGGTCAGTCTCGAATTTCAAGTAATTGCTATTTTGTCTAAATTTCACAGAGCAGGTTTATCACACACCCCTCTTGGTGCCGCGCTCGTTACATATACACCATTGTGTTATTAGTGACGAGGAAATGGAGAGACGTCCGACTTCGCTGTTTCGTGGTCAATGCATGTACTAGAAATGAATGGGAATGAGACGTTGGATGAGACCCTTTCACAGTAGCAGGACGAATGCGGTGCAGCGACTGATGGACTGAAGAATCGCATGCATCACATCAGCGTACAGTGAGTGGACTTTCCGACTGTGAATGGAATATATACCAACTACACGTCAAAATGGACAATTTTCCAATCTCTTTCAAACACTTCTAAGCAAGCTTGACCTTTTGAAATCGAACTAGACGACTTCCAATCAAACCAGCGTCTTCTAGATTAAACTAGAGCCTCACCAACACGGTTAGAATAATTTTTCCCAATAAGTGACATCAATGTTTGAAATTTTATTAAAAAAAGAAAAATAGTGAATTACATTTTGTTTTAAAGCGTAGGAAGGCAGACGTTATTTATTGCACTGAAAGAGATCGCGCCTTGCACTCGACTAGATCGCCGTGATTATTTAATTGATAGCGTAAATGCTGCTTACTTGAAACAAGGGCCTGAGAATACATGCGTTTTTATAACTTCTTGTTTACCGCCAACATCCATGTTACTGAACGCAAACAGAATTGTTGATATCAATTGAATAAAAATCGCGACGGACTAGTCGGTGCACAGCGCGATCCAAAAAAATTATTTTAACAGTGCTAAAGAGGCTCTAGTTTAATGTGGAAGACGGTGGTTTTAATTTGGATGATGCTCATTTCGATTTCAAAAGCGTCAAGCTTGCTTAGAAGAGCGTCCAGCTTGGTTTGAAAATGGTATATTCACGATTGCCTACTGGTCACGGTGAGGCAGTCGCTCAAATGGCGTCACGTGCGATTGCTAAGTATGGACGTGGTTTAATCCACCAGATTCATTAACGACTTACACAATTTAACAGAGAAATTAGAGCCGAAATTCCTGATAGCGCGGCTTGTCGTTCACCATTTCGCTTGATAAGCCGCGCTATCAGGCATTGCGGCTGTAACTTTCTCCGTAACAATGCTGTAAATCGTTGATGAATCCGGCCCCAGGTTTCAAGCTGGACGTAAATCGCTTGAAACAACCTGCTCTTAATCCTCACTGTAGCCGTTATCATCTACCAACAAATCTAATTCATCTCTTGTTGGATTATTTCTACTCCAAAGTTCAGTCAATTCTGTCGGCAATTCAGAGAAAGTTCAACACTACTTCTATAGGCACAATAAAGATAAAAGATAAAGGATAAAGGATAAAGGACGGCGTTACTCAATCCCTTCTGGGATGCGCCAGCGCATTCTACTTCTACGGGATGTCGTGGAGGCGAGTTGAATGCGTATTTGGCCATACAATGACTTGCGGTGGCCAGCCGATGAACAAGTCAGCGCTTTATCCTTCCCAGACAAGTCTGGTACCAATTCACCGACCCCGGAGGGATGGAAGGCTTGGTTGGCCTGGGCGGGAAATCCGAACCAGGAACCTGGTATCGGGTGCACGCGACAGTCGCGCCTCCTCCGACTGCGCTGCACGCGCCCATAGGCACAATAGGGTAGAAAAAGGAAGCCATCCGCGACATGATCGCAGGTCGGTCCAAATATCATCGGCAGAAGTTCAATACATACATATTGACCCTTTAATCGCTCCACGGCCACATCAGAGGTACCGATACTGATCAGAGCATTCGGAGACTTCCGGTAAGGCACTGTTGCCTCGATGATCAGCGCCAAAAGTGTAAGTCCCTCTCAGGCAAAACCCCAGTATGCCCTCACCACTAGTTGTCACGTTACATTCTTGAATGGTTTTGAAAACCTCAGCTGGATGATGTAAGCCCACATCGTCTCAAGTCAGTTCCGAGATAAGCCTAGCGAAACGGCGCAATGGTGTGGAAACGGAAGAGGAGCTGGATGCAAAGAACAATGGCAAGGAAGCTAATTGCCACCTTAACCGAAGAAATCACAGTACCTTGATCGCGTTTTGTCTCTTTACAATATTGGATGAAAACTGCTCGCGATTCGTTTGAAGATAGTCGTCTAATATGTTCACAGCTTCACTTCCCGAGAACTCGCCTCCATTTCTGTAAAATGTTCTCATCTTCAAATGCAATGGAGAGAATCGACAAGCTAGAAAGCGGAGAAAGAGACATCAAGCCAACCTTTGACGAACCAAATCCCGGAAGAACTTCTTCATGTTGGTGTACTTTTCTGTAGTTGAAAATCTGCACCGCGTTAGAACTGAAGGGAAGAGATAATAGACTGCATGGACTCCGCGAGAGAAAGGGTACCAATAATCGATACCTGGTGATTGCTGATTCGATTGTGAGTTCAAGTTTTCATGATTAGCAAGTGGTTCGATGCGCACTGGTCCGTTTCTTGGAAGGCCTCGAGGCGGCTTCTCAGGAGGCAGCGATTTCAAGGAAACAGCATCACCGCTGGCGTGCAGTTGACGTCTTATGCTCATCTAAAACCAGAACGATTGGATGCATGAAGAAATTCATCCAAACGAAACAGCAAGAATTTATTGCAGACAAACATTAGAGGTTCAGGAAGATTTTCTCATCACTTCTGAAGGCCTCAAAAGGACTGGCTCTGAGTAGTAGGAATATTAGCTTAGTTCGATTTTTTTTTGGGCATCTTATACACCAACCAGCAGAACGTTAACGAGACAGAGCTTCCCGAACTCCATCTACAGCAAGTGCCGCGATAAATATATAGAACCTTTGAGGGATATCAAAAATATTCTCTTAATTTACAAGATCTCGTTAATTTAAAAAAAATCATGGGAGTGTCCTACATTTCGTCTAGCATACAGACTGCATCATGCATTCCCGCCGCATATCGCGCTACTCATCTGATCAACTGCATAAATGTCATTGTAGATGTATTGTTTACACACAAGCACGTGTGACAGCATAGAGCACAAGATACGACGTAATAAAGCAAGAGAAGAAAATGAAGCAAATACATGAAACCAGGAACTTGGGAAAATAAAGTGTTTTCCTTTGTTTTGATGCTCACTTTGCTAAAAAAATGAACCAAAAAATTGTAGCCGTTATTTCAGGGTTAGGTGAAAAGTGTGATGGCTCAGCCTTTTCGGTCTTTGTGGGATTACTGGCTACATCATCACCGAGACAACATTAATCGTGTGATCGATGTCGCCCCAAGACCGGGCATACGACTATAGGCCTGTTCATACTTCGCGACAGCAGCGACAAGAGCGCAGCGCGCGTGGCGTCCGCAACGAGCGAAAGTATGAACATTCGATAGCAGCGACTAGGGCGACTAGAGCGACAACGCCGGTGCCCGAGTAGGAACACTTTTCGGCGGCGCGCGCTCGGTTTTAATCGATATGCATGTTTCCCACGGGCGACAAGTCGCTCTTGTCGCGAAGTATGAACAGGCCCTATAGAATCGAAGGTAATAGTAGTGGTTTACATGAGGATAATTCCTCGATCGTGATGCTATACAAGATATCACTAATACCGAACATTCTAAAGCTACCAGGAAAGCAAAGAGTGCTGGTTCGAGTCCAGTCTGACGCGAGAATGATGATCACAACAAAACGTTCTCGTGTACATCATGTACTCTAAAGGCCCCCACAGAGTTCTGCGGCAGCGCCGCGGCCCTATGCTTAACCATAGGGCAGAGACGCAGAGCTCGCCGCCGGCGGCGTCCCTGCCCTATCCTTAACCATAGCGGCGAGCGGCGTTGCCGCAGAACTCTGTGGGGGCCTTAAGAGCGCTTATGAACGCGTCAGCGTGTTTTAGACAGAAAATACAAAAAAGATTATTATACATATCTCTGTGACTACGGAGGCCGAATAAATAATCCTAAGGATATATACCATTTTCACGTCAAATTCAAACCTTTCAAAACAGAAACGGAGACACTTTCCAGGCCTGGCCTGAAAAATGGGCACTTGGCGTGAGAATAATGTATAATAACGACGTCTACAGTTTAATATAATTAGTTGCTCTTATGCTCCCACCCCAAGTGCTCCTTACAATAAAGGAAAAATGGGATTCAAATGGATTAGCTGTGAAATATTCGCTGAACGAGAGTAACAAAGACGACTGGGAGTGAAGCAAGTCACATCTGTTTTGAGTTGGAGACCGGTCGATGCGAAACATGCACAATGCACAATGAAGACATGCAGTAAGTACACGTTCATTGAGACAAGTTCCGCCAATTTCTACATAGCTAAGCTTCTCGCCCACGTTTGTTTTGACATGCGTCATGCGATCGGCACGTCTATATAACGAGCAGCCTGCGCGGCAGTCTTCGCATTCCTCCAAGTACATCGGATCTCGACAACGAAGATAGAGGAGAGGCTTCACAGCGCGCAAAAGAATACAGAGCTTACATGAAATAAACTGAAAACGGTCTTTTAATATTTTAATGTCTAGGGTTATGTGTGAATTTAATGTTCGCTAACACAACAGAAAACTGATTGAAGTCGATGTAATTCAACTCTACCTAGCTGAGCAAGCAGATGAATGAATGCAAACGTCTTTAGAAAGTCGAAACGGCCAAAGACTAAGCCGACATAAATCAGTTAGGTCGAACAGCCGCCATCCATTCTACTTTTACGAATCATCTCAGGGAGCTTTCGAAAACGTATTAGGCCTACACATCTCGTTGTGAGAGTTAGGCAATAAGCAAGCAGGTGACTTATACAAATAAGGACAGGTGCAAATTAATCGAAACCCGAGGAACTGAGAGGGTTGGTGTGTCTGCGCGCGAAAGCAAGTTAGAGGCAACCGACATTCCCGTATGCAGGCGGCGCCTCTCTGTTTGTGCAATGACTTCCCTCGATAAACCTTTTTAGCTGTGATATACCAGTAGAAGTTGTTAAAAGTTCTAGCCGCCATGCTTTCGACTGCAACTCAACAATGCAGGCTTCTTCCGGTGCTGCATACATGAATGCTACGCCCTATAGACCGCAGCTCCTGTCGGATACCATGGGCAGAAATATTGTATCCAAAAGCATCACTACCTTGGATGAACTCAGTCACTCAAGATGAGGAAGGAGATCCCCTTCGCGCACACCTGATCGACTTCACAGCTTTCCTGGACTGATATAAACCCTAAACATGACTTCACACAAGCAGGGAGAACGTGTGGTATGTGTTGACCAACGAGAAAGAGCCAGGCCCCTGCTTGGAAAAATGTGATACATGGAGGTGGTGAACGTAGCCGCCTCAAGTTCCAAGGCCGTTGATGCATAGGTGCTGTCGCCTTGTCCAATTTCTCGAAAACTAAGCTGGTTGTTGAGCTAACGCTAGCGCACGCACCCACTGGGCCACTCTGGCACGAAACAGGGACAAATATGGACATTTCAGGCATTTACTGTAGAAAATCGATGTAAACGGAGACGACAGATAGCGAAAGTGGTGTATGAAACAATTCCAACGACGAAGGAAACGAAAGAAAGACGCACAAATCTTCAAACTATTACAGGTTCTCTTACGGCATTCCTGACAAAGACAGGAGAGATCACATTCGAACGAGAGCCGGTGTTATAGTACTTGAAGAGGGTTCTCACAGCATGTCGTGACTCGCAGATGCTACATACTTATCTACATGCGGCACATTTCAATACACTGCCCTTTCTTACTATTCGTACGGCGTGTGGTAGAGCAGTCGGAGAGGACGCCGACTTCCTGTGCACTCCGATTCGAGGTTCTCGGTTCAAGTCTCCCATCTCGGATCAGACCAAGCAAGCCTTCCACTCCTCAGAGGTCGGTGAATTAGTAGCAGTCTTGTCCGGAAAGGATGGGACACTGACCTTCCCGTCCACCACGAGTCACTGTGTACCCCAATTAGGCCAAATGCGCATTCAAATTGTCCATTAGATAGACTTTTTGACACTCGATCAACGCGGTATCATGCTGGTATCATGTTTCTCTCCTTTTTGAACTCCGGGAATGAACGGGCCTCCTCTGGAAAGCATGATTGTCCGCCCTAAATTAGACCCTTGGGTCTGTACTTAGGGTGAAGTCACATTGTGAGGGTGCAATAATGTGGAAAACCAAACGAGTCTCATTGCTAGTAACGAATGGGAGGAACTGCGGGATGTCGTCCAAGGAACGTACTTGTCCTAAGGTTCGCCATCCTGAAGTTCCTTGCTTTGCCCTACATGGACTCAACTTGGAAGCCAATGTGTAAGCTAAACGAAAGACGAAGGGCAAAGGACGGTATTAATCATTCCCTGCATTGGCTGTGAAGTGCATTCCTAAAGCCGCTCTATCTGCAGAACATAGTACGTCCCCACATGATATGAAGACTATGGAAGCGAGACCTTCAGATCCGTTTATGATTGATTGCAGAACAGCCTTTCACAATCGCTGTTCTGCAATCAATCATAAACGACGAGTTCACATGTACACACAAACATGGTCCTTCCCCTTATCCAGCTGGTGCGTGCTATACCACTTAGAGCGGACAGTTGGAGAAGCTGCTTCCGTCTTCATCACCCTCTCCCTTGAAATTGCCTGAGCGCCCTCACACCATGAAGCAGTCATTGGATCTCAAGTAGATCGAGAGTAGGGGACGGAGGGGCAAAAGACCACTTGGCCACACGATTAGGTGGTATTTTAAAGCTGCAACGTCTGTCTGCCGCTTGTTTTCTTGAGGTTTACCATGGACGGCCATCACTGATTAGATAACCCATCACCTAAGTTCGATATACTGACAGGTTCACAACCACGTCAACTCCGCTCAAATCTCATTTGAGAATAGAAAAACAACGATCACCGAGTCTTCTCAAGAGGAGCTTACGAAGAGTAAATTTGGGCGGCCAAGTCAAAGCTCATAGATAAGTTTCGACTTTTTTAAGTACAAATAATGAATGGAACGAAGGGAGGAGATTGCTGGCAGACATTTTTAAGGAATCGGACGGCTTGAATAAGGTCGAAACCATGAGGCACCATGTGCACACTGAATAACACAGAAGGGCAACAGGTCCATTCAACTGAACGGTACGCAAGAATATCGGGTAACCAGACCGCCTAAGAAGGCTTAAAAAGGACCCAATGTTTTTTTTTTTCAATTGCGGCTATGCACAGCGCAATTCCCAGCATCGGCAGAAGATTAATTTCAACATTAAGGTCATGCAAAGATCGAGGACGAAACCATGCATGGGGTTTTTATTTATTTATTTAGGAGTGTCAGGTACCGACACACAATGGAATTAATAAATAAAACTAAAACCAAACAGGACAGAACAGAATAGAGTCTTGGGATTATAATGCCACAAACAATGAGAGATTAAGTGATGAAGTCAGCAACGCGCATTTTGAACGCATTATGACTCGATGAGAAATGAGGAGAACGAAGAACACGGTTGAAGGCAGTACGAACTCTGGAAGAGAAAAACTTTGACCTGATCTGTGTATTGGCCGATGAGGTTGTAAATTTCAAGGCTGCTCCTCTGGTGTGGGAAGTTACTGGAATGAAGAAATCAGAAGTTTGGAGATCAATTAATCCCTTAAAAATCTTAAACGCCATGAAGGAGATCAAAGCGCTTTCTTCTCCATTCCAAAGAGGGGATACCTAGGGCATGGTTTCTAGCAGTAGAATTTGGGATATCGCTATAGGGAAGCCTGAAGCTACGCAGGAACTTCATCAAAATTCTCACACTAATCCTTATTTTTGATTGTCTCGCGAACGAGTTTTTCGATAGTCACACCTACCTAGCATGCGAAGGAAAAATCTGCACAATACGACATCAACTCACGCAAGTAGGGCACCCCCTACTCAGTGGTTGTACGCCTTGGTAAGAAGGCATGTGTAGGTCCAGTTACATCAGAAATGGCCTATCTCAGTTCACTGTACGGGCAGAACACCACTACTGCAAAATGAAGCAAAATTACGAACCGTTTTGTAGGGCCGTCCTACGTGCTGACCCCAATGCTATTTGCGTCAAGAGGGCAAGTGCAAGACACGCTACTGGGTGTGTCGCACAAACACAACGAAAACAAACGGTACTTAGCGGTCTCGTGCCCGCATCGCACCGGCAACCCATCTTAAATGGGCAAGTTAGAAGAGCCAGACCTCCGTGTTCCTTTGCTTGCCTAGGAACCGAGCTGTGAGACTGTTCTCCGAACATGTGCAATTTCGATGCAGGCACCGACCCTCTGATTGCCGAACAAATTAGATGGAGCGGGTCTCGTGAATTCATCGGCTGAATAGCACAAGACTCAAAGTGGATCCACCGTTCATCTTTTCATAACTGAGACCTTCGCCCCACTCCAGGAAGGTTATCCTTAGATGCCATCCCCAGCTGTATGTAGTCCTGCGCCTAGCGTTTCCATCGCAGATGTTTTCTTGAAAATTTCTCCGGGTGCAATTCTAGTCGGTGGTCACCGCTCTTAAACAATTTCCTGACATAACGAAGCACAACAAAAGGGCAACAACATACAGCAAACCTTGTACTAAGTGGTTATCCGCCCTGGTTGCAACGCACGTGTTTGCTAAATTACATCAGAAATGGCCTACCTCAATTCACCACCGCGGTAGAACACACAAGTGCTGTGCAAAATTTGTGATATCGTGCAACAAAGAAGGGACTATAGGGCTAACTTTCGTGGTAATTGAAGCCATAGCAGGGCCCAATTAGAGCAGGGGCCGGATTCATCAATGACCTACAGCAATTTAACGAGGATTGCTAAGTGACGCATGTAAGAGCCGCCCTTTAAAGAGCGGCTCTTACATGCGTTACTTAGCAATCCTCCAATTTAACAGAGAATTTACAGCCGAAATACCTGGCTTATCAAGCGATATGGGCGCGAGCGATAAGCCGCGTTATCTGAGTTTTCTGTTGTAAATTCTCTGTTAAAGTTACGTAAGTTGTTGATGAATCCGACCCCAGAAGGACGTTTGCTAAACGTCGGAGGTAGAGGGAATCAAATTGCGATTGGAGCGCGTTATTTCTGCCGGCAACCTCAAAGCATTTCAACTTTTCTCTACATCTGAAATGCTTAAAGTTATTCACGTTGTCGTGCGATGTTCACAAAGGTTGTGCTGGTTCTATCTGTTTAACCAATAAGCCATAAATTTTACAGCTAAGCACTCGAAGAATTCTGCCGAATGTTGGGTTTGCCTCAAAGGTCCACTCCTTCTCAGCAACCTTTATGAACATGTGAGCACCGCTGAGGGATACAGTGAGGAAGATGTAAAACATGGAGGATATCAAATCTGCGAAATATGTCACGGCGCCTGATCTTTCATACGAGAAATGTGGGAGGTCATTTTTCTCAGTACGCGGCAGGAAAAACCATGTAGACATGTTGTTTAGAATTTTCTCCTGCTCTTGTAAGAACGCTACACCCAAATACAATTATCTAAACAGTTTCGAAATATCAGGTGTAGACCACAATATTTACCATTTTCGCGTCGAATTGAGCACTTTTCAAATCAAATTGGACACTCTTCTATGCTAGCCTAAGACTTTTGTGATCAGAGCGAACTGTTCCAAATGGAAATGAGCTTCTCCTACATCAGACTAAGGAATCTTGAAAAGGTTAGAAAGATTCCTTGTTCAAGGAATTGTAGTAAAGCTTTCTTTGAAGTTTTAATGCACTTACCCAGTAAGTGGACACATTGTTTGAAATATTAAAAAATAATTGAGGAAAAATAATGGTCAAAACTTGTCTCTAAGAGCAAGAAGGCAGCCATTTTGTGTTCTAAAAAAAGATTGCGCCATTCGCCCGTCCAAGACATCGGGTTTTTTATTCGACTGATGGCAAAATTTCTGCTTGCATGAAGTTTCACACTTGTAAACGATACAATAAGAACATTTGCAGGGAAGGCACAATATCTTTATTTAGATGCTTCATGTTACCAGCATTTATACTATCAGTCAAACAAAAATCGCGACGAGCTTCCCAAGTGCATGGCGCGAGCTCATCCTTCGATGCGCCTGTTTGTTGTGCTTTAAGACAAACTTTAAGTTACTATTTTTCTCAAAAAAAAGATAAAAATTAAAAAATTATTTATAGGAGCAGGTGAACTGAAAGATTTCAGAAAAGTTATACCAATTTGTTTTGAACAAAAAAAAAATATATTCGAACCATCTTTCTGAGTCTGTAGTTTAAGGGAATTTCGATTTGGAAGAGTTTGAAAAGAAGTCTGATTTAAAAAGTCTTCGCTTCAGCTCCGATGTCTAGCCAACGTCTTTATAAAGGTTGCTGAGAAGGAGTGGACCTTTGAGGCAAACGTGAGATTCGGCAGGAGTTTTCATGTTTGCGTTTTAACTGAAAAGTTTAAAAACAGCTTATAGGTTAAACAAATAGAACCAGCACAACCTCTCTGAACATCGCACTACAACGTGAATAACTTCAAGCATATCGGAAGTGCAGAAAAGACACAGCGTTCTGAGGAGGCCACCGTCAGAAACGACGTGCTCCACTGAGAACAGCGCGCCCCAATCGCAATTTGATTCCCTCTACCTCCGACGTTTAGCAAACGTCCCCCAGAAGTGGCTCAGCTCAGTTCACTACTGTGATAGAACACACCAGTGTTCTAGCCGATACACTTACAACCGGAAAAAACCCGTCCGAGTTATCCGGTGCGCAACGACCACACCCGCGCGATTCAAACCTGGTTTTTATTAGTCATAGAGCGTCCCTACTACAGGCTCTATACGTTGGAGCCAGGGATGAGGACATTAACGACGCTCTATGGGATTTTCTGCCCTTCAGAAGCCACCCCGACCCTTTTTGTGCTGGACAAACACGCAAATATCACTAGCTGCAGCGACTGATTAGCACAGAGATAGGCAACTGCGTGGCCCGTAACGACTTCACTCCGGAACTACAGTGGATAACTCAGACGGTTTTTTTCGGTCGTAAGTTTATCAAACACTCACGAGTGCTGTCAAAAATTGTTGACATCACCCAACACAGGACGTCGTGTAGTTACAAGGTGTAAGGAATAGTAGGTTCAACGTAAGTCAGTACTGAACGTACTGAGCCCTTATGAAATCGCTTAAGAGTGGCCACCACCGACTACGACTGCGTCATCCTTCGGCTGCTATGGAAGGAAAGAGAACGGAGCCCTCTCTCTCTCGGTCTTCAGAGGGCAGACCCCACCTGAACGTCTCCGAGCGGCGAGTGGAAGCGTGTCGAGCAGCTGAGCAGCATCCTCATACAGAGGGACAGGGCCGCGCAGAGCCGTTTGAATCCGCGCGACTCGCGCCGTCCGCCGCGCTCGCGCTGGAGCAGGGAAAGTCCTGCGCCCCCGCCAGGCGGGGCACAGGACAACCAGGGCGCCGGCTTCTCCGTGTCTCCGCAGGAGCAGGCAGTGATGAGAAGACGGGCCCTCCATCGTCCGACGACCGGGCAGGCTGACTCACCATCGCGGGATGCGAAACGACCTTCATCTGCGTCTACACTGCCGACAGATGCCTCGGTTCCGCGGAGGTGCTTCCATCACGTCCGTCACATCGGTCACGAGCGATTCGAACAGCGTTAATATGAAGTCACTGAACTTCGAAAGTAACTCTGAGCATGATATCCGTGTTCATGGACGTCCATTTTGTGGACGCACATCCTAACGAATCGATCTCCAAGCTGATCGTCGAACTGCTCGAGCGAGCGCCAGCATCGACTGCGTTCATATCTTCGAAGGCTGGTCCAGTGGATTCCAGTGGATTTCGGCCACTTAAGGAACACGTCAAGCACTTTGTCCTGGACTTGCACGAAGAAGTACAACGAACGCTTTGATAGGCCTCCTGCGTTTTTCTGACAAACCGCGGATCCCAGTCTGTTGAAACTTGCCGCTGATGTGCCGCCTTGGCGGTAGACGCGGCCCGCACTGCCCCTGCAGCCGCTTTGCCGCCTGTTCTAGTCTCTGCTGATCGTGGCCAGGATTTAGAATGGTAACTGGGAATGATAATGATAACGATAATAATACCGCGTTGGCGATGGAGTGGGGTGAGGATGAGTGCCGCGCCAGGTCCTTCCCCTACTACGAGCAGTTTTGCCTTCTGCGCCGCAATTTAGCTGCCTAAAGCCCTACGCACACTTTTGCGGCAGGGGCCAAAACTGCCTCGTTGGAGGTAAAACTGCCGCCTAGGCGGCACTCATTCTCAGCTTTGCAGCCCACTCCGTCGCCAACGCGGTTTCATTACCATTATCATTATCAGGTTCCATCCTAGATCCCGCCACGATCGGCCAGAGCCCAGACAGACAGCAAAGCGGCTGCAGCGGCAATAATGCCTTGAAGTATTACTGCCGCTGTGCCTCGTTTGCGGCAGCTACTTTCGCGTAGGCGGCACACCAGCGGCAGTCCGGGGTGGAGAGTTTTGCCTCGCGCGGCGATTCTGCGTCTCTACCCTATGCTTAAAGATAGGCCTGCCGCGTTGCCGCAGAAGAGTGCGTAGGGCTTAAAAACCTTCGCACACTTTTGCGGCTACGCGGCAGCTCTATCTTTCAGCATACGGCAGAGGCGAAGAGAATGCCGTCAGAGCGGCACATCCACAGCAAAACCTGCTGCTGATGTGCGGCGTAGGAGGCAAACGCGGTGCCGCAAGAGCGACAGCGGCAGTAATGATTCAAGGCACTATTGCCGCTGCAGCCACTTTCCGCCGACACAGTTCTGTTCTGGGCTCTAGCTGATCGTGGCGGGGATTTGAAATGGAAATAGATAGTGATAATGATAAGGAAACCGCGTTGTGATGGACTGGGACGAGGATGAGCGCTGCGCCATGTCGTCCTTCACTTCTACGAGGCAATTTTGCCGCATGCCGCGTTGCCGCAAAAGTGTGCGGAGGCAGTGGACACTCAAAATTTCGAGTCTACCGTTGTATTTAGATGACGATGTAGCATAGCCAGAGATCCAGTGTCGTAATTGAGCACGATGATATGAGCATTTCGGGGAGTACTCATCAGCCTCGGTGATGCAAGGGTGCGAAGGGAAGGACTGCCATAATGGGAGAGGGGAATGATGCTCTCAGTTGGATGCCGCTGTTTTATTGTACCGTTCGATAACGACTGTTTTCTTTATGTGGCAAGAGCAATGAACACTTGTAACGACGAGCCCAATGGCGAGGTCCCGTTGTATCTGAATGCAGCACTGTTGCCAGTAAACGTAAACGTATAGTTGTGCAGCCTCATCTGCGGTCTCGTGTAGATATCCTACACATTATTTCTCACCTCATCTTGTGTCGCTACCCACATCAGCACTAGTAGCACAGTGCCGGGGTTTTATCAGCTAGCCTCGACCTGGGGCCAGATTCATCAACGATACCGCCGGTATCATCTCACCGTGGATTCTCCATACCGGCCTACGTAGTAAGTGATACAGAGAGATACAGAGATTCAGATGAGATAACCGTTACATCGTTACCAGCCGGTTGGCGGTTGACGAATCTGTCCCTGGAAGAAGCTAGAAGCATGTTGAGGCGCCATATGAGGCGGCGGTGTTCCGGTGCCTGGACTCTAACGTGCGCGGGCATAAACGCGGTGTTTTCGTTGCACCGACGCCTCAGGCAGGAGCGTGCAGATGGCACGAAGGCATCCCCACCAGCACGCTGAATCAGGCGCCGTCGATTGTCCTCTGCCCTAGGTTGCGTGTCGCGTGATTCATGCGCCAGAAGTGGTTTGGATGAAAAAACGAGAAAATTAAATGATTCAGCGACTGCTGGAGCACATATCATCTCAATATCACATGTCGCGTCATTTGGCGACATGGAAACGGCAAAGCGAAAACAGTCAGATGATGGAGGCCAGCCTCCTACAGCAACAAGATTGAAGCAACTCCAATGTTTCTGTGCTGCGATGTTAACAAATGTATTAATTTAGCCTTCACGACTCCAGAGGTCGAGATTTTGGAGACTTCGTCCAAATGCTAATCTCGAATCTGATATCCGCTTTTGACATTTCGGAGGATCACGGTAGGCTACAGTAGGTGCTGGTGAGTAAGATTGTCGGGTCATGATAACCTATTCGTCCTACGCTTCGCCTATGGGGGTTCCTTGAGGTGAAGGTTCGATCAACAAAAATGAAGCGTTTTTAAAAGATGGAGAAGGGATTGTATCCCGTCGAAGTTCAAGTCGACATGTAAGCCTGTAATGTCTACAAGGGCCTGTAGGTGCATAGGTCTGCATGGGGTCACTATAGCTAGGGCACAGAGGCGTTATGAGCAAGCTCATTCTTCTAAGCCATTCGTGGAATCAGCTGGGTCCATACTGAGCCTCTCAAAGAGTCCCTGAGCTTGAAGTCGCTGTGTTCTTCTTAACGGTGGTTGCGGTACAGTGTCTGGAACGCCACGGTGCTTGCTTTGCTGACTCGCGATTAAGCCAATCGAGGTATCGAAGCTACCTTTGAGGGAGAGTTTCCCGCAAATTTTCCGCACCCTATGAGGCGACCGCTGCGGGATCACTTGCGCACTGTGCCACTACCACATCTGCCTATTTCGTCAGGTATCAGATTCCTGATCAGCATCTCAATTAACCACCACAGACGAGGTCTGCTCGAAATCGGTGACCATGTTCCCTACCGTAACCAACTGTGCTCCACCGTAATATTAAAACGGATCTCACAATCAGATTCGTGATTAGCACCATAAAAATCCTTGGACGAAGTTCTGGCGAAATTGGTGATAATGCGCCGACAGCCATACTCACTCGCACCTATCGTAACCTACGCTAGTCGGTCGGCCGAAATTTCAGAAATGGATATTAGATTCATGATCTGCGCCACAAATAACCTCCTCGGTCGAAGTTTGAGCTCATTTTTTCCACCTCTTCTCGAACTCTGCAGTCGTTCAATGTGCACAAGTGCCAGCAGGGATGAGCGGATAACAATTTTTGAAACCCGATAAGGATAACGGATAATTTTGTCCAAAAATGTCCGGATAACGTATAACGAACAAAAGCAAAAATTAAAAATGGTTTTATATTGCTCTGATTTCAACAGTAGCTTACCAGTTCAAGCCCTGTTAAATTATATAAGGAATTCCTTATCATTTAAATAATGCTTTTTGAAACAGTGCATTCACAACATTAACTACGCTCTAAGGGATTTTCTGAGCCGGTAGGTATGTAGGAAGAATCGCTTCTTCTGTGCTCTGAACCGATTTCCGGTTTGTTTTGTGAGGAAGCCAACCCAAACTCTAGAGTCGGTGATTTACAACCAGGCTTATCGGGAACGATCATTTTCTTGAGAAGGCGAGAGGAGCCTGAGAAATTATTCCTCCAAGGAATTGTTCGTCATTTCATACTACCACGTACACTTTACAGTTTTTATTTTTTGAAATTTAAAATGACTGAGAGAGAATGAGAAGAAGAATGCGTAGTATTTACATCCTAGCCGACCGCATGGAAACAGTCCAAAGGCTGATAAGTCACTCTAGAGGGTAGACAAATGTGAAATTCATTCTCCTCTTATTCACTCACATGTCTTCATCCGCCAGCAACACGCCCATGTTTCGGCTGTATCTACAGGGTCGGCAGGGTTGTTTTACTCTAAAGTCTCCTTGCTCTGTTTTCAGTAAAGCTGCTGCAAAATAGAATGATACTTGGATGAGCAATTCCTCCGACGCCTTCTACCTTTTTTATGCTATGAAGAAGCCGGCGGCGCCGAAATATCAGGCGAATAAAGTCTGCATAACAATGTTTCACAGCCTGACGAGAACCACTACATTGTTCGACAGTATTCCAAGATCCAGGGCAATCGATCATCAAAATTACCTGAGATGGATAGAATACTAGCATTCTCGTCGGCTATCAACTGTGAATCATTACGTAGGCAAAATACACTAAAGGAGCTATGATATCTAGAAAGGTGGAAGAAGAATATAAGGAGCATCCCCAAAAGGGAACAGTTCTCTACACATATATTAGCTTGATCGAAAGGTCTTGCCTACACTAGCACAACAATATTCAAATTTGTTCCTATCTGCTAAAACAAAAACTCAGTCCACGATACATTTCCTATCCAAGTCTAAGATCCTGCCCCATCTTTCAGGCAGCCTTTCAATTCCTTTCCGCCAGAAATCCGATGGCTGTGTGGAAAAGAGTTCAGAAACCTCCATTTCCAGTTGACGTCGATCATCGAACTCTCTTCCTCTAAGACGCTGTTTCAGAGCTCTGAACAGGTGGTCGTCAGAAGGAGCGAGGTGTGAAGAGTACGGTGGATGGGGCAGAACTTCCCAGACTATCCCCAGGATTTTATCGCGGCTCACTTTTGCAACATGAGGACGCGCGTTGTCGTGCACCTTGTAGATATTTTCCCGTTCTGGACGTTTTTCGAGCATGGCATCGGCCAAACTCTGGAGCTGGGTAGCGTAGGCAGATCCTGTGACTATGGTCTCACTACCTAGCAACTCCCAGTAAAGCATGCCTTCTGAGTCTCACCAGCAACATAGAAGAAACTTCTTTTCGTGGTGTCCACGTTTCGGTTGTCTTGGAGCCGGTTCTCCCCGTGGGAGCAATTGACTCTTGCGGGTGTGGTTAACACAAAGAACCCAGCCTTCTGCACCAGTAACACTGTCCTTCAGAAAGTCCTTTCTGTGCAGGCGATGAAGCAGCAACTCAGCAACACTGATTCGGCATGCCTTGTCAGAGTCCCGCAGCCCTCGTGGTACCCAAGACGACAAAACTTTGCGGTACCCAAGGATGCCTCACGAAGGTGTTTTGCGTCCAAGTGTTGCCGCCAATTCGCGAGTGGTTGAATTTGGCTTCACCTTGAAGGCTTCGCGCAAGCTGTCTTCTTCCACAACAGGGGAGTCCGGAACGAAGGTCGATCTTCGAGAGAGATATCTCCAGCCTTGAAGCGCTGATACCAACCGACCACTGTGGAGTAGTGAATGACTTCCTCATTGAATGCAGCGCAGATGTTGGAGGCTGCAGTCCTTGCGGAATGGCCTTGCAGAAATTCGTGGTAGACGATAGGTCGTAGGATGCTGCTGCTTATCGTTGACATTGTTACTGTATTCCTACTCGATGAGGCATTTATAGTATGCTTGAGGAAGCTTCGAATATGTACTGTGATGTCACCACGCAAGATCAATACTGTAAGAGCTTTAACAAATTAAACACGCACTAGCGTAAAGTGTTGCAAGACTTTTCGATTAACCCAATAGTAGTGCAGTTCCACCAGGAAACTCACAGATCAAAATGAATCTACGTGTTTCGCAAGAGGACCGCTGAGAATACAATATCTGTAAGTGTAAGTCTTTAAGTGCGTCATTTAGACCTTTAGTAGAGAAGATCAATGCCTTAACATTATGAACGCACCATCATTATCGGCGGGAATGGGACAGAAAACGCTTCTAGAAGATCTATCTATAAGAATATCTCAACTAATTGTAGAAGCGGCGCTCTCTTCTTTTATCTGGATTATCTATTTTCGCTCTTGCTCGTCGCTACTATGCTGCGATATTTGTTTGATGCTTCACGACAGCATAGATTGAAAGGATTCCATTTTTATTTGTTCAATCCATTCAAACACACTGCGGTAATGGAACCACAAAGGACGCAAAGGTCGAGGCTAAACAGTGCTTCTTGGTCTGCGCCAGGACCTACGCTCCCAACGTTCAGTAACAGTGGTTTGTATGCTTTCTTGTTTTGCATATGACCTGCTATGACAAGCCGATGAGCAATCCAAGGTTTAGTTGGTCCCGTAGACGTGCAGTACAAATTCAGCGACCCTGGAGGGATGGAGGTTCTCTGGGCAGGCATCTTTCCAGCTACGTGAATTGAATGAATTCACCTAACTCTTCTGGATTTAAATGTCTTCTATTGCTGCTGGCGATCACTTTTATATGTAGTTGTGAAGAGGAGTGAAGGGGATCTTCTACACAGATTATCCAACACCCCATTCAAACCTGAGAAGTCAGCTAATTTGTTTTTCGTTATCCGGTCCAAGGGGCGCGTGGAGCGCAGTCGAAGGAGGCGCCGGGTGTCGCCTGCACCCGATACCAGGTTCCTGGTTCGGATTTCCCGCCCAGGCCAACCAATGCTTCCGGGGTCGGTGAATTGGTACCAGATGTGTCTCGAAAGTATAAAGCGTTGACTTGTTCATCGGCTGGCCACCGCAAGTCATTGTATGGCCAAATACGCATTCAACTCGCCCCAACGACATCTCGTAGAAGTATAATGCGTGGCGCATCCCAACGGGATTGAATAATGCCGTCCTTTATCCTTATCCTATCCGGTCGAAAAGATAACGGATAGGCCAAAACCCCCGGAAACCGGATAACGAATAACGGTTAATCCGCTCATCCCTGGTGCCGAGCGGCCTAACGTCTCGACCTGTTAGCCCTCTTCAATGATTTACTATTTGAAGGATCCGGATACTAATCTATATCTACCCAGGCACCTCCTCAACGCTTCTTTTCGAAAATCATCTCAAGTCCAAAACGATGAAATGCCGACGCATGAGAAACACAGTGGCCACTGATCCATCCTTAATGCCTGACCGACGGCGATATTGCTTTGGTTAGTAGCAGAGAGATGACGAGACGACAGACATAGTGCGCATTTCATGCCGTACTGATTAGATCAAGCACATCAGTGTCATTCCTAAGGACGTGCATGTCACTGCCGGTTGTTCTACCGCTTACAGTGCTTAAAGAAAGGCAATAAGTACATAACTAGTCACTTCAGGACAACCACTTGAGTTATTCACTGCTGCATGCCTTACTAAAGTCGAGAATCCATCCAACGCCTTGCACACGAAATATCGGTCTCATACGTCAGTAATGTGAACTTCGCACCAAAGTCGGTTGCCCCATGCTCTTCAGCCCTATACTTCCAAGCGGAGCAGTTATAATTCCGTTCCTTTTTCTAACCAAGTGTTCCTTCATAAGAGCCAATCTCTTGCCTCATTACAGGGACTTTCAACGCAGCTTTCTGATAAATACATTTCCACCTCAAGCGAGGCAGTTTTCAGTTTAAACTGGAAACCTTTCCATTTTGAACAGGACTCTTTTCAAGCAGAATTAGAGGCAGCTAATGTCAAACCAAACACTCGCTAACAAGGACAGAGTAATCCTTTGTCTTAAAAGATTTGCGTTTAAAAACTCATGTCTTGGGTATAAAATTCCTATTCCCAATGGCCAAAAACGTTTTTAATCAATTCTGAAGTGCTTTGATGCAAATAGCTTTTCGTCTCGCGCCGTGCACTCGTGCAGAATATTACAGCGCTTGTTTGATTGATAGCGTATATATTGTTAACCTCGAGCTGCATATTCAGTAGAGAATGGTGCCATTTTTGTACACAATCAGTTCAACAGAGAATGCGATGTCTAGGACGAGTGCACGGCGCAATCTCTCCGAATGCACCAGCAAATCCTTAGCTTTCTTTTTAGGATACACCCACAACTATTGATTAAGGAGAAATTATAAGATTTGTGCGTTTTTTCAAATGTTGCGTTCACTTTTCTCGCTGTCTTTATGTAAATGTTCTTAAAAACGGTTTCGAAGCAATTAAACTATGTCTACTGAAACTTTCGAAATGTTCAATTTCGTTTCTAAGAGTCCATTTCATTGCCTACAAAGAACCACAGGTGGCAGTATTATTAAAAACGCTTCAGTCCAGAAACCACGAATCAAAAAATTGTGGACACGCTGTTTGCTTATGGAACTCAAATAATAGTGTTGGCATGCACAACTGTTAAGGTTGAAACAAAATCCAAAAATATGACTGCAACCTCGCGATTAAGGCGAGTTTCACAGCTTCTTGCTCAGCTAGAGTTTAGAGCGGGAGGGGAGCTTTCATCATTTTTTTTCATTTTTGCAAACCCTGGTTAAACAGTTTGTGCGAACAGTGATAATTTTGAAAAGCCCGGATCTTGGGGCGATTCAGGTATGAGTTGTTTTCACCAGGTCGAATTTTCGGATAATTTTGAATGCTTTACTTCTACGACATAATGTGGGAGCAGTTAGAACACTTTTTGCGTATTAGTCGACTTGCGGGCGGGTTAGCCGATGTACAAGTCAATCCAGCCTTCATAGATTAATTTGCTTCCATTGCGTGTCTCTGGATAAATAGATGGCGTAATGGATCCACCGACCTACATAGACGAGCAGAATCTACTGCATCGTCGTCTCATGTCGATCCAAAGGAAGAAAAGCTCAAGCACAAGCTCTCAGCTATAAAGAGGAACGCAGCAAAATAGGCAACAAGACGAAATGTGCAAACGCTGACCGCCTATATAATTCCTCTATAACAACAGTCAAATTGCCACTATCTCCTCGATGTTGTGGGCAGAGTGCTTACGACGTAGTAATAAAGAACCGCCGTTGTCGATTTAGGAGAAAAAAGCTTGGATTGGCATCATGGAGCTCTTGTTGAAATATAAAAGAAGTAGGAAGAGTACAATACCTTTCACGAAGCTGGATTGTTATTGTTATTGTTTATTACGATTGCATACGTTGGAATGCAAACACACTAACAACCGCACAAAGAACACAGGGACGGAAACAGGCAAACAGTGGGACATCACTTACAAACAATCATAATACTCAACCAATTTCAGACTAAGCAGCAAACTTTCCGCTCGGCCTCTGAATTGCTCGGTGTTAGGAGGAAATGAAGTGCTCAGAGAATTTCAGGTACAAACTACCTGCCTTATAAGTGAAGGACATTGCTCGCAAATTGGTTCTTGGCCTAGGCATCTGTAGCTTAGCGGAGCCACCTGTTGTGTGCAAAGTCTTCATCTCAAGGTATCCACAAGGCCCAGATTCGGTGGTGAATCGGTGGTACAACAACTTATGTATTAGACAGTACATGTCAAAAACCCTGCGACAAGATTCCAGGAGTGGTAGTTCGAGACGTTTATTTTTGATTGATGCTTTCGGTACACGTGAATATGCGAAACTCCCTATTCCAAAAGAAGCTTCCTAGTGAAGTTGTGGGCGAAACTCATAGCAGCAGCTAGGAAACACAAGCGTATGTCTATCCTAAAACTCATTATTCCTAACATGAAGACTGTTGCTCGGGAGCTGAAGACTAGCAATGCGAGCAAAAGTTAAGTGCTTCGTGGAACAGAAGTGATTGGCTGCTGTGAGCCCTCAACAATAGCCGCCGATTGTTGTAACCAGGCTCTCGAGACTCTCTAGCAGCCTCATTGAGAATTAGCTGAAGCAGAAGAGGGGACGGTGGGCTCTAGGAGACAAGCGTCGCAAAATTTTCAGAGCTTTGAATCGAACTGATGTGTAAAGGCCCCACAACTTACGCGGCAACGCCGCTCGCCGCTATGGTTAAAGATAGGGCCGCGGCGTTACCGCAGAAGTGTGTAGGGGCCTTAAGGTCTTTTGCGGAGGCGGGAAACTGACTTGCTCTTTCCAAGGACAGTCAACCACGTTTGCCACGTTCTTCGGAAGTTCATTCCCGTTGTTCCAAAACAAACAATCCCATCGCATTCCTTATGAATGAGAAACGTTGGCCTCTCCGCTTCCGCATATGTAGCTATCCAACTAGGCCAAACAGAGCCGTTGGTGTAAGGTGTAGTAGCAATGGATAAAAGACGGAGTTATTCAATCGGTTTTGGGATGCGCCACATATCGAGCTGTAGTTCGATATTTTTTGTAATCTGAAGGTTCTATGAGTTGTGTAGAGGAAATGTCGATGTTCACGACGTTCTGTATGTTTTGAGACATAGTTCCTAAAAGCGCTGGCATGTCTTATCAGATGAAGCGCAGTATAATAGTACAACTATCTCATCACCGCTCATCCGCTCTCAGCACCGACACAGGCTCTCTTCGATCAATTAACTTCACGGAAACTCTAGAATCTAGAATTCTAGAACTAATATTTTGCTCATATATAACTAGAATATCGTATTTATATAGCATATATGTATTATGGAATATTTTTAGTATTACCATATAAAGGTTTAATTACCCAAGTTCGAGGTATACGGCAAAAGCCGCGTGGCAGCACAAAACTCTCGGTCAACCTGCACAACCAGATCCAGCACAAGTGGTGCATCGGCAGTATTGAACGAAAGCGGAGTCAAGTCGTGGATCAAATTACTACGACAGGTACGCTACATTCTCTGCATGCCTAAATGTGACGGTCGCAGACTATCAGTCTAATCTTTCTATCTTCTATCCGGTACCCTTGCTACTAAACGGAATAAAATTGACCATAACTGGCTAAAGCAGAGCGTCACGGTGCTTGGAGACATACCACCGTCCGACCCAGAAAAAAGGGATCGTTGTCGGGAAATTCGCTTAGCATTCAGGAGTTGCAAGGATCCTGTCGATCTTTTAGAGTCGTCCATGTTGAAAATGGCCAATGCCTTCGACAAAATCGAGGAACCGTCGGAGGAAGACGATAAACAACTCTAAAATATATGGAGGACGCTCAGGAGCTTATCATGAAACTTCACAGATCCCAGTATGACCTAGAAAACATCTTTGACGACGTTTCTCTCGTGAAGTAGAAACGGAACATGGTCGACAAGGTACTTCAATGGAGGAAATGACTTCGCTTGCAGCAAGCAAACCTCCACAGACACCCATCTCGATCTTAAGGAAAAAGATGGGACAATTTTTGGACGCAGCTCCAAGCCAACGTACATAACCAGGACTTGACCAACTTCCAGAAATTCAACTACTTATTGTCGTCATGGAAGGAAGAAGCGCGTCAATGCATTTCTCGGTTTCATGTCACTTCCTCGAGCTACGAAAAAGCCATCGACCACTTATAAAAACGGTACGGTAGGAAGGGCGGAATTTATAGAGCTGAATGGAAATCTAGGTTATTGTCCTGCACGAGAGCCCAGCACTGCAGATCAAATACACCTTTTGATCTGCGCTAGCATCGCAGCTGAAGGAGCACGACGAAAACTTGGATATAAACTCACAATCCAAACATCTCAAAACAAATTCCACGGACGTATACAGAAGATCAAGAGCAGCGACTCCAACCCAACGAACGTAACCCCTCCCCCCCCCCCACCTCCCGTGAATGGACGCTGGCCAAATGGCTCACCACCATTGACAACATCATCACAAGAGGAAATACTCTACGATATGCTCGCTGCAGCAAACGAAGCAAGAAAGACTAGCCCATTGAAAGAATAATGGAAGGGCGCTGGCAATTGCGGATGCTGAGGAGACAAAGGGACAGAGTGGAACTTTCGTCCCAGAATTCCTTCACTTCAGGCACGTAAATCATTCCTTGTCGATACCAGGAACCAGGAGGTGTTTGAATTGTGGCCGTACGTCTCACTCCGCATCACTCCCCAGTGGAAGTTGCCGAAGATGTGGCGGAAATCACTATACTTGTGCTCGAATAATCGAATTCGAATAATTATTCGAATAATTTATTCGAATTCGATTTTCGATCATATGATTGTTCGAGTTTCGCAAATTCGAATAATTATTCGAATTCGCTTATTCGAGTTTTGCATATTCGAATAATTATTCGAATTCGATTATTCGAAGTTCGCAATTTCGAATAATTATTCGAATTCGATTATTCGAGGTGCGAAAATTCGAATAATATTCGAATTTCGAATACGTGGTTGTTTCGAATGTGGCATAATGATGATTTTTGTCAGCGGCGTTCATTCCGGTGACGATTATTTTCGATACCACACTGTCGAGGAGCTCACCGTTACGAAAACGCATTCAATATCCTACTACACATAAACTTCAGCCCTTGGAGTAGTCGATCTCGCTGAACACTAATCTGAAGTTCGTTTTTGAAATTATCGGTTGAAGTTGATCGAGCTATTGATTTTCTATGGGGAATTCGTTGAGGCGAATCAATTGTATGACCGTCTTCGTCGATATTTTCAAAGTCTAACCTCACATTTACATTCTTTGTGACCACGACTGTCATCAATGTCATACACTTGAATACTCTACGGAATTTGCACAATAAACACAAATTTCGACGGAAAATTAAAAAATGAATTCAGATTCATGTTCAGTGACCTCTGTTACCTCAGGCCTAAAGTTTCGAGCTTGTTTAGTGATAAATCGATAATTTGATTAATATCTCTTGGTGGCCACCGTTACTGCAAAAACTAACTTAAGATTCGTGTTCAGCGACCTCGATTACTTCGGGACTGAAGCTCACAGTTTGCATATATGACACGACTATATACCATTTTCAGTTGAAATTCAAAGTTTTTCAAATCAAATTCAACGTTAGTACACGGGGAAGATTCCAGAAGAACGTTGGAATTTATTTCAAAAACGTTGAATTTCGACTGAAAATGGTGTATAAGCCTACAATTTGATTGGCCGACTCTTCCTGTGAGATTATGAAATGAACAAATGGAGTTTTTTTCGCAAAACTTTGCACTTGTGCGTATATGTTTTGCACATGTATTTCTGTAGGAATTCTTTTTGTAGGATTTTGTTTGTAGGAAAAAAGTTCTCATGTCTTGCCTCTTAACGAGTATTGTCAACGGTCCTGAGAAGATATTAAATATCTTCATTATTTGTTTATTTTAAAGTATTCAAATCTTTTATTTTGTTTCTGGCGAATGTTGTCGTTGAACTTACTTTACTATATTTACTTGAGCCTACACAATGCGCTTTTGGAGTGAGTAAACGGTATCAAACGAAATTGGCTAACACAAAAATCGCATCGTCCTTATTAATACACCCCGGTGCAAAATTATAAGCACCCCGACTTGTCCATTAATACCCGAAGGATCCGCTGTCTAGGCTCAGCGGTTACCGTCGTATTCCTCACTGTCGAAAGCCTCTATAGAAGAATTTTAAGCAGGATATCCCGTCAGTGACAGACGCGGATACTCACCACTATACTACCGTCAGTAGGGCGCGTGTAGCGCAGTCGGAGGAGGCGCGACTGTCGCGTGCACCCGATACCAGATTCCTGGTTCGGATTTCCCGCCCAGGCGAACCAAGCCTTCCATCCCTCCGGGGTCGGTGAATTGGTACCAGTCTTGTCTGGGAAGGATAGAGCACTGACTTGTTCATCGGCTGGCCACCGCAAGTCATTGTATGGCCAAATACGCATTCATGTCGCCTCCACGACATCCCGTAGAAGTAGAATGCGCTGGCGCATCCCAGAAGGGATTGAGTAACCCCGTCCTTTATCCTTATCTCGTCAGTGCAGGATACTACGAACATTTGTTGAAAATTTAACGAATGGAGGCCGGAATATAAGTTCGCTTCATGAAAAACCTGATTAATCACCAAAGTACCTATAGACAAGGTAAGATTAGCACTTTGTCACATCACCTTTTTTGCAACCATATCAAAATTCTATTTTGCATACTACTGATTAGGTTATCAACAACAGTTCGCTCAACATTGGCTCATGCATGAAGTATGGCGTTCTTCAGATCAGAAACCTAAGTGTCAGTGGTTCCATTTTTGCACACTTCGTGTACAAGAACGCCCCACAAGTTCTCTATCAGCGGCGAGATCTGGAGGACAACTAGACCACTCCAAAAGTTGAATTGCATTAGAGTTGAGCCAACCTCTTATAAACCTTATGGAAAAGGTACAGAATAACTACACTCGCAAGGTTCTTATTCGCATTGGCGGGTTCCTTACTCTAAGGTGCCTAAAGCATCGATAAGAAACAAATACCTGGGTCTTCATACATCGGCTTCTCGCAGGAAATTCTTTGATATTTGCCAGGTTTGAAAGTTAATTAACTTTTCGCGCTTTGGAGGCTCCAAATTCTTTAATCTGCGTGCGTCTCAAACAAAAGGGGAGCCTAAGAAGATTCTTATCAGTCGACCTAGGAGTAAGCTGAAGGTGGCCCTTTCTCCTCACAGGACATTGGTTTGACTCGCTCTAGGTGTGTCTTCATGTTGTTGTGTTGTTGTAATACTTTCTTCTGCCGCTTGCACTTATCGCGAACATATTGAATAAATAAATAAGAAAATAAATAAATAAACCTACAGTTGACCGCGATACGTGTATGGATGTATTATCTTGTTGGAAAATGAGGTTGAGCTTACGAAATCTTCTGAAATATGGTAAAAGGTGATCTCGGAGCAATTCCTGGTAGTCTTCACTGTTCATCCTACACGAGACGAACTTTCGAGACGAACGAGACAAGCTCTCATCCAGAAGACGCAGTTCAACCATGAGACTTCCACCGCCAAAGTTGCGCCTAGAGGATACTCGACCTCTTTTCTCCGATCTCTCCAGTAGTGTAAAAGGAGTGGAATCTTGATGGGCCCGACGGGTACAGACACTATTGGAGAGATTTGAGGAGAGAGAGAAGCGAGTATTCTACAGGTGCTACTTTGTCGGTGGAAGTCTCATGGTTTGGGCTGCGTTTTCTGGATACGAACTTGTTGCCTTGGAGTTCGTCTCGCGTAGGATGAACAGTGAAGACTACCAGAAATTGCTCGGAGATTACCTTCTGCCATATTTCAGAAGATTTCGTAGCCTTATTTTCCAACAAGACAATGCATCCATACACGTATCGCAGTGAACTACAGGTTGGCTTAACTCCAACAGAACTCAACATTTGAAGTGGCCTAGTTGTTCTTCAGATCTCAACCCGAAAACTAGAAAGCTTGTGGGACATTCTCGTACAAAAAAGTACAAAAATGGAACCGCTTGGACATCGGTTTCTGATCTGAAGAACGCCATACTTCATGCATGGGCCAATGTTGAGCGAACTGTTATTGATAACCTAATCAGTAGTATGCAAAATAGAATTTTCGATATGGTTGCAACGAAGGTGATGTGACGAAGTACTAACCTTGCTTTGTTTGTAGGCACTTTTGTGACTAATCAGGTTTTCTATGAAGTGAACTTATATTTTGCACCGGTCTCCATTTCTTAAATTTCAGTTAAAGTTCGTGGTATCCTGCACTGATAAGATAAACTGCTTAGAATTCTTCTATAGAAGTTTTCCATAGTGAGGAATACGATGGTTACATTACTGAGCCTCGGCGGCGGGTTCTTCGGGTACCAATGGACAAACCGGGGGTGAACTTATTTTGCACCGGGTGAATTAAGTTATAATAAAGTTTATTCGATTATTCGTTTTCTTTTCGAATATTCGATTAAATTCGAATAACCAAAAATGGGTTATTCGATTATTCGGAAATTCGAATAACCGAAAAAATGGGGTTATTCTACTATTCGTTCATTCGAAAAATTTTAAAAAAGTACAAGTATAGAAATCACCACACGGTCATCTGCTATAAAGGCATGGTCGGAGCTAAAGCGCGAGGACAGAACCACTACAACTTCGGAACGGCCGTCACAAGCGCCAAGAGAACAAAAGATAAGGACATTCTCACAGCAAAAAAGCGGAACAGCTAGACGTCTCACGGCAAAACGACTGTTCATTCTGTTGGATACACTGGCTCAGAGCTCTCATTTATTGAAGAAACTCTTGCACAGAGCATGACCCGGTATGAAGAAATAGTCCTTATTGATGAGCGCGTTTGGTTCACCAACGCTATCTCCAAAAGTTTGCGACATCACATTGCTTACATTGCGTGACATTGAGGGAGTTCAACACCAAGCTGGATTCCACAAAACGGCTTTCTCACGAGAAGGATTGAACAGGCAGACTTAGATCAAGATGATTTCGAATTAATCGGGAAGCAAGGCATTGTTCCGCCTTTGCCAACAAACCTTCTTCTCACCAAGGTTCTGCTAGGATGCGATTCTCACTGATGGGTTGACTTACTCTACTCTAGGACTGATGTTAATTCCGACCAAATTCGGATACATTATTAGTGGTCAACAGGCAACCAGTAAATGAAGGGCAATATCAGTGCTTAATATACACTTTGGAAGCGAACTCCGAGGAGTTGTGGGACCGGTACTGGTCACTTGAGCCATCGGGCACAGAGAAGCACACGGGAAACCAACGCGCGGAAACTGAGTTGATCAACGATGCTATTCTGAAAAATTTCAGGGAACAACTCAGCGCTGACCACAGCTACTATGTCTGGCTACCTTGGAAGGAAACATTGCACGACAACAAGATGGTGGCACTGAAGCGACTTCATAAGGTCCTCGAGATGTACAATTATGTAGAACACTTTGCGACAGTACAACATCTTCCGTGAGCACTACGACAAGTCATTGTCATAGAGGAAGTGTCACCTGATAGTACACATTGTGAACGTGTTATCCACTACCTATCGCACCAGGCGGTCATCACATCTCGAAAAGAAACCACAAAAATGAGAATATGTAGTGTTCGATGCCTCCAATCATTACAAAGACTCTCCTTGCCTTATTGACTCCTTCATTAAGGGCCACTCTCACTGCCGGGTTTGGTAGGAATGCTACTGCAATTTCGAACACATCCCAAGCCATTCATCTCTGACGTTGAGAAAGCGTTTTTCCAAGTGCGTCTACAGGTAATCATCGATCGTGATGCAACTCGATGTCTTTGGGTTCGTAACATCAGCCCTCCACCATCACCGGACAATATTGTCAGCTACCAACTCGCGAGTTACCTTTGGACCTAATAGTTCACCATTCCTATTTGGAGCAATGATCAATTTCCACCTCGATGGACTGGGACCCCAGAATGAAATGGCTTCAGAAATCAAACGAAACCTGTACGCGGACAACCCTATATACGGTGCCCAGACACCAGAAGAAACATGGAAAAGTATGACCAGCCCAAGAAAAAATTTGGAGGACTAAATATAATCTTACGAGAATTCATATCCAACTGTGACGAGTTCAACAACTCAGTCAAGGACGTCGATCCTTCAAAAAACCATCCCCTGAAGATGCTATGAAAGGTACCAGGTACTCACTAATAAGACGCCAATAAGAAGGTTAAAGTAACTTATTTGACATGTGACGTGGAGAGCGTTTCAGCTACCAACCTGCTATTGCAGAAAGAATAGTTTAAAATTAGTATCGATTTTTGTTGCTTGTTCATTACCCGTTTTTTCGTTATCCGGCCATTTTAGGCAAAATTATCCGTTATCCGAGTTTCAAAATTTTATTATCCTTCCATCATTGGTAACGACCTATGCTATAGTCTGGCTGAAGGGAACGCGCGGCCTGGGACATTTCACGAGCGTCGAAAAATCGAAGAGGAAAACGAGGAATGTCCTGATCTTACCCTCTTCCCGACTCCACTGTTCTTCCTGCGCTAGGAGACTTGGACCCAACGAGAACAGGATGACGATGAAACAGGCCAGGAACAGCGAGGAATCGAGAGGACGATACTCGGAGTGGTGCGATTAAGGCAAGTGAAGGTGCGAAGCGGCTTGGAGGAGGTCGCCATGTAAGGCTGTAAGGCGGTTCATATGGCCTCTTACTATACTTGTGCTCGAATGACCCACTCGAACAGATAATCGAATAATTTTCATTCGAAGTCGTATAATCAAAAAATCGCGTTCTTTGAATGTACTCGAATTCGAAAGTTCAAAAAAAATCGCGTTTTTCGAATGTATTCGAATTCGAATATTCAGAAAAGCCACGTTTTTCGAATATATTCGATTTCAAATGCTCGAAAATTTTCGGTATGTGAAGCCATCCGAATACTCGAAATTTTTGCGAGAGCATAAGTATACTTCATACCAAGGTGGATAACCACCTAATACATGGTGAGCCCTCTCTCTCAAGCCGCTTTGCGCCCAAGTGAGAGAAGGCATCCGGCCTAAAGAAATAGAAAGCTCTGCTGTGCAAAATATTTGTAGAGAGGAAATGATTTTGGGCGCAATGCGTGCTAGGGGGGGGGGGTGCACCGTTGTGACGACGACCTTTCTTACTCCTTTTTCTTACTACACTTCTATAATCCGACAGAATCCTAAGGTTGCGGTGGACCATGGCAAGAAATATGCAACATGCTATCCTCCGTGAGCTGTACACAAAGGAGATCCACGCCAATAGGAGAGTGTCCTCCCCAACTCGTGTAGCGCCCGATTTTGTTGTGAGGAGATATACCAGTGATACCCATGATTTCGATGAATAGTGTATTGCGCTGGTTCAGTTTTGAGGAAACCGACATTGGGATTAGTCAGTGTCAATCGCAGAGGTGAGTTGTAATTTTCTAAATGGAAATAAACAACAGCACATCTAGCGATGTATCTTGCACGCGCGCAATCGAACAGGTTCCCCCCGCATGCGAGATAAGTGCAACCGTCAAAAAACTTAATCATTGGACAACAAAAGATTTAGAGGATCCATCCTAGTGAGAGGAACTCCACATAATGGTTTGAAAACGTTGGCAAAACTGGAAGTAAACTACTTCACAAAGGCAACACCGTAAGCTGGCCTACGATAGTCACTGGAATGTCCTAGCCGAAAAAGGCCGCATTGTTTACAATTGTTTTGCCTTCATATCGATATTCTTGAACTGAGATAGATCCGAATTAGGTTTAGCGAAGCGTTTCGACGGATTTTATGCTTCGTCCTGACTTTAGTTCTAACAGTAGCCAAGCTTTGAGACTAAATTTCTGAAGAACACAGGAGCGCGTTGAGTGTGTGCGCGAAACTTGAATTGGAGCATGGTTTACCTCGCGCGAGCGCCTAACAATGAGGCACGTATATCCCATTTGATAACTTTGAGCGCACTAAAACTGCTTATTCGACGAAGTGCACAGCTTGGTTCTGCGCTCGAGGAGCCCCCCCCCCCCCCCCCCCCTCGCGGACTGGACTTGCACCCATGGTCAACTATACAGTTGCAGACAGAAATGGCCGGCGCTGTTTGAAGTTCGGGTTCGAGTCCCGCCTGACGCTAGAGTTTTGCAACAAAACATCGTTGTAACAGCATAGTTGTAGATAGATTTAAAATGATTTAGCAAACGCTACAATGCTATCTTCGTCTCCTCTTACCACGCAGGAAGGGATCGAAGTATCCTCGACAGTTCTCGCTTATCTTCAGTAAGATGGGAGCGATGTCAAAGCGTTGCCGAACGTCAACGTTATGGATGTGGACTGATCACCTGATGCCAACACTTCAGCGGGGCCTCTACATCTCTATGACACTTAGTTGACGCTTCGATTATGACAGGTCAGCATCCAGATCTGTACAAATGCACGGGTCGAACTACTAACTTATCGCTGACGTTCCGGTCACAGAGTACATAGTCCGGTAGTGCTTCTCTACATGAGCAACGCAGAGGTTATGCGGTGGTTGATGTCGTGTACCATACCTCCGTCGCAGGTCATAGATGAACTGGTACTCGTTGGTACTTGAAAACATCCATTCTTGGCAGCTAGACGCCTCCACTGTGTTCGAGTCCGTGACGTTCTTCTCATTCTTCTTCTTCTTCTTCTTCAGCGTCTGTCCCGCTTCGTAGCGGGGTCCGCTATTCTGGTGTCATGACGCCACCTTTCCCGATCCAGCGCTAGATCAGGGTGGACACCAGCCGCTTTCAAGTCCGTATGTAACGTATCAGCCCAGCGCTGCTTCGGGCGCCCTCTAGGCCGCTTTTCTATTACCTCGAAGTTAAGGCCTATCTTGCGGACGCTGTCCTCTTCTCCACGCAGAACGTGGCCGTACCATCGTAAGCGAGCTTCGCGCATCTTGTCAGTTATCGGCGCGACACCGAACTTCCGAATAGCATCGTTTCGGATGCGGTCCATGCGCGTGACTCCTGCCGTCCAGCGCAGCATCTTCGTCTCCATGACGCTGAGGCGCGTTTCAACTTCCTTGGTCGCTGGCCAACACTCAGCGCCGTACATCGCTACTGGCCGGATGACTGCTCTGTAGATCTTTGACTTAAAGCGCTCTGGTATCTTCTTGTCGCAGAGCACGCCAGTCAACGACCTCCACCTGGACCAAGCTGCACTCACGCGTGAATTCACTTCGACCATCAGTTTGCCGTTAGACGCGACTGCTGATCCCAGGTACTTAAAGACCGCAGTGTGTGGAAGCTCGATGCCGTTAACCTTGATGGAGCTGGACTCGGTAACGTCCGTCGTTAAATACTCGGTCTTCTTCACGTTCAATCTGAGTCCAAATCGTTGCAAGCGATCACACCAAGCTTGCAACTCTCGCTCGAGTTCTCCTTTATCTTCGCTAGCGAGCATCACGTCATCGGCATAAAGCAACGTCCAAGGGACGGGCTTCTGAAGATCTCGTGTGATAGCATCCATGACGACAATAAAGAGGAGTGGGGAAAGCGCAGAACCCTGGTGTACCCCGACAGAGATGGGAAACTCCATCGAGGTTCCAGCTGCAGCTTGAACTCGACTCTTTGGACAAGAGTAGAGAATTCGCACCCACTCTATGAGCTCTTCGGGAACTCCATGATGTCGCAAGGCGTACCATATCACTTCACGCGGTACGCGGTCAAAGGCCTTCTCCAAATCGAGGAAGGCGATATGCACTGCCTTCTGTTTCTCGCGATGCTTCTCTATCAGGAGGCGAGTGGCGTGTATGGCATCAACGGTGCCACAGCCAGCCACGAAACCGCACTGATTGCTGGAAAGCTGGAGGATGTCCCGAATTCGTCCATCGATAATTCGCTCAAAGATCTTCATGCTGTGCGAAAGCAAGCGAATCGGACGGTAATTGGAGCAGTCTGTAGGACTGCCCTTCTTCTTCCAAATCGGAATCGTCGTACTTTGGCGCCAACACTCAGGCACTTTCTTCTCCGCCACAACCTGATTAAAGAACTTCGCCAACCACTCAGCAGGGTACCAGTACTTCGACTTCCACAAATCAGCTGCCACGTCGTCGGGCCCAGTCGCTTTGCCTGACCTCATCTTCTTCAAAGCCGCTTCAATCTCCTCCACGGTGATCTTCCGAACGGGGCCGTGGGTTGGAGCCGTTGAAGGGATGGCTGGATGAGGGAACTCTACCGTAGAGATTTCCTCAAATTAATCGCGCCATCGCTTCAATGCCTTCTTGCGGTCCGCAAGAAGATCGCCGTTCTCATCATTGATGCCGAAGAACTTCTCGATGTCCTCGGTCTAGCGATGGCGATTCTTTGCGAGTCGGTACAGATACCGCTCACCATCGCGCTACTCGAGCTTCTTGTTGAAATCTCCATAATGAGTGGCTTTTGCAACAGCCACGGCCTTCTTTGCAGCCTTCTTCGCTTCTTGGTACTTCTGCCAGTTATCGGCTGTCTTTTCGCCGAGAAACACGTCTTCTTCTCTCGAACTTTGGCTTTCACGTCATCTGTCCACAGCCAGGCCTGCTTGACGACCTTCCGTCGTCCAGTCTTCGTGATGCCGAGCTCCGACCGTGCAGCGTGACGAATCGCGTCGGTGGCCTTCTCCCAAGTTTCGTCGACAGTTGTCACTGTCGGTAACCGCACGCGAGAAATCACAGCTCTCATTCGCCACCACTTAATTCTAGCTGCACCGCATCGCTCAACCTGCTTCAGCCTCGGAGGGGCGATCTTCAAAGTGCAGATCAGCGGTCGATGCTGTGGGGCGACCTTCTCATACGGCACGATCTTCGCGTCTGTGACAAGACTCCGGTCGCGATCTCTCACAAGGACAAAGTCTATCTGAGTCTTGGTGTTCCCACTGTAGTATGAGATAAGGTGCGAGTCGCGTTTTCGGAAGACGGTGTTCACTATGGTGAGGTTATGCGATTCCGCGTAATCAAGAATGCGCTCACCATCGGCGTTACGTGATCCGTATCCGAACCCACTATGACAGCTGTACCCGTCTTTCGTAGCACCTACGTTCCCATTAAGGTCACCAGCTATTATGATGACATCTTTCGACGGTACCACTGCTGTCTCCTCATCAAGCAGGCTCCAAAACTCTTCCTTGGCCTGATCCGAGCAGCCAGTCTGCGGAGCAAACGCAGAGAAGAAGTGATAGAGTCGCTCCTTCGCGGCGACAACGATCTTCATCAATCGATCGTCAAAGCGCTCGACGCTTACAATCGAGTCACGAAATCGTTCGGAGACGATTATTCCGACACCACTGGTGGTCCTGGGATTTCCACATAGAACAGCCTTAAAGCCACGTCCGTCCCTTGACTTGCGGCAGGACCACCTCGTCTCCTGCACCGCACAGAAATCAACTCTTCTACGCTCCAGTGCTTCAACCAACTCGCACGAGCGGCCCGTCGACGTACCCACATTCAGCGTTGCCACGCGGGTCCTGCTTACGTTACGGGACTTTCGGACTAGCTCAGTTGCCCCCCGATGCCGTCCTCGCATCAGGGACCCTCGCATACTTCTCACACTCGCCGGGCTCTGCGAGTGCACGTCGGCTCCCGCGGTCGCCGTAGCACTATCTCGAAACACTTGAGCTCTCATACACCATGTGATGTGACATGGGTCTTCGTAGGCCGGCCTGTCACAAGGGCCTGTCGCCTGCAATCGAGTGTCCGTGTTCGGCTTAACTCGCAGAGCGAGTAGTTTCCAGTGGCACCACGTGGAGGAACGGACATCGCCACCCCGTGACGTTCTTCTCGTTCATAGGGTAATTCGCGTTGGTGAAAGATCAATACAAGCCTGCACTTGATTCTGTATGCCAGTTCGGCATTCCGAGGCATCGTCACGTCGTCATCATAAAGCAATGTCCAGGGCGTCGATTGTTGAAGATCTCTCGTGACGACGTTCACTACGAGGATGAATAGAATCGGCGACAGTGTGTAACCTTGATGAAACCAACAGTGATGGGAAACGGTCGTAATGCTCCAGCAGCTGCTTGAAAACAGATTCTGCAGCAGTTTGACCCTAGTATGCCATGTTTCTTAGTGGAAACCAAATCATTTGGTGAGGGAAAGGTCAAACGTTTCCTTCAGATCCAGGAATCAAAAAACCCCCTGCTCTTCGTGTTCCTCCAGTAATAATCTGTTGGGGTGAACTGCGCCGGTGATTCCGCAATTGACCACGAAACAACGCTAGTTTCTACTCATCTCGACGGCGTAGAGAATTCTCTTCTCCAAAACGTGTTCAAAGATTTTCGAGGCATGACACAGGAAACAAATAATCCGATAACTGGAGCATTCACAGGGGTTCCTTTCTTCTTGAAAATCGGTACTGATGCACTGTGTATCCAGTCCTTTGATACTTAGCCTTCCTCGGTGATCTTGTTGGAACGTGCTGCCATCCACGCTGTCGTATTCCAGTGTTTGTTCTTCCATGCTTCTGCAACAACGTTATCTAGTTCAGTTGCTTTTCCAATCTTCTTAAGAGCTGCCTCCAATTCTTCAATGAAGATTGAAAGAAAGGGACCTTGCACTTACGGTATGAGGGCTATCGGTGAATGTGGAAGTTCCATGTTCGATCTAGTTTCGAAGCATTTGTTTGGAAGCATTTCTTCCAGAAATGCTTCTTGTATACTTCCGTAGAGCGTCTTAATGTCCTGCATCTTTTAATGATGCAATCTTTTGATGTGATAAACTTCACGTTCTCCATTTGTCGAATCTTTCGTAGCCAGCATGAAGCAGTAATAAAACATGATTCAAAGGCTAATTTTTAGAAGTTACTACAGATGTTAAAGCAATACGGAACTCAAACTTTCACGAATCATTTTCGGCTCTTGTTCTTAGAACTTGTGATGAAGCCTCCTGATTTGAGAAATTAACTAGTTAGGTTAAAAACAAGTCAGCTGTTTTGATAAAGTACCTTTTTCAGTGAGTCGCTAGTCCTTTAAAAAAAACACTTTCGCGTCACTCAAGAAATCTTTTCTTGCAAATCTTCAAAAAGAGCGCTTCTCTTGTAACATCTTGTGATCAATTAATTTCGGATCCCTTTTGGTACAATAATTGCTCTTCACTTTTGCAGGTCTTTGAAGAGCCAAATTTTGCAGTGATTTTTGTGTTCAACTTGTTTTGTACTTCTTTGGGCTCAATAAATGTTCATGTTCATGTTCATGTTAAAATTCTTACCAGGGAAGGGTCTCAGGCGTAGGTCTAAACGGGGAAAATGGATAGTACTGCGAGAATCTCCACCCTTCATATAGTAGAAAAACACAGAAGAGCTACGGGCCCTCGAAGGGGGGGGGGGGGGTACAGTAGCGCACTGTCAGCACGTGCCCACGTGCATGCGTGTGCGCGCGCCGTTGTATGGGACACGGCGAAATCGCCTGCGGCGAGGGAGTCGGTGGCTCAACAGTGTACGGGCTGCTTCGCAGGTGCTAGGTGAGGTGCTCGACCCCCGTGCTGTGCAGGGTTTTTGCATTTTTCATGATTGCCGTCTTCTTTACCAGTTTGATTCCTATAGATCTCCTTCATATTTATTTTACTCTAAATTGTCAAATAAGGATCAGATTCGTACTCAATGCGAAGTTAGGGCAAAAACGATGCCATGACCTCACCATTGATCACCATTACCTACTGTAATTTAACATACTCCATGGTAATGAAGAAAACGGATGTCAGATTCGTGATCCCCATCCCAAATAACCTTCCTGGGAAAAGTTTGTGCGAAATCGGTGATTATGACTTCGATGGCCCTAGTCACCCTTACCTACCGTTCCTACCGTAGTCGGCCGAAAATTGAAAAACGGATGTCAGATTCGTGATCAGCACCCCAAATAACCTTCCTGGGCAAGGTTTGGGCGAAGTCGGTGATTATGACCTCGACAGCCCTATTCACCCGTAGCTGCTGTAACCCGTACCTGTTGTAAGGTCACTGTTTAACGTTCGCTGAAAAACACAAAACATTGTATAATCAGAAGATGAGAAAAGTGAGTGAAGCACAGCTCACAGAAAGCTTTATTTGACAATTTAGAGTGAAATAAATGCGTAGGAGATGTGTAGGAAGTAAGCTGATTAAGACTGCCATAAGGCACGACTTTCACGACACTATTTTCACGACTCGAGGTCGAGGACAGGTCGAAATTTTTTTTTTCGCCCAAACCTCGCCCAAGGGGTTATTTGGGGTGCTGATCACGAGTTTGACATCCGTTTTCCAAATTTCGGCCGATTACGGTAGGTTATGGTGGGTACGGGTGACGGTGCAATACTGTGCTCTCAATTTCGAGGGCCCGTAGCTCTTTTTGTTCAAGGACTCAGCAAAAACGAAACAGTTTTCCTGCTACACCAAGGGTGGAGATTCTCGCAGTACTATCCATTTCCTCCGTTCAGACCTACGCCTGAGACTCTTCCCTGGTTAGTAAGCTATAACGCCGCCCTCTTCATAGACGAGCCATCGGGGAGAAGTAATAACGTGGTTATCGAAAAAAGGTGACAAAACAAACCAGCTCGCAGACATTTACTCTTATTTACTTTCAACATCTACAGGGTGCGCCATAAACATGGCACATTTTCCGCGCGTATTTCATTTGTAAATCATTTCATATTTTCATTGTTTTTCGGATACTATTTGCCATTCTCGCCATAAATAGTGATTTTTTCATCTTCACACCACTTTACCCAATATGATAAAGTCTTATAGTCAAAGAGGAGCAATTTTGTATGTCAAGGGGGCTGGACATTCTGATCCTAACTCGTGTGGTGAAAGAAAGCGGTCTATTGTTGCGTGAAACGTTACTCTTTGTAGGATCGTCCTCGACCTAAGTGACCTCTATCCGTGGCTACAAGTGGTCTTCTAAAAATCGTGAAAGAACAGAGGAAGCGTGTGCAGGTAGAAGCACAAGAATGATGGCATTCGAGATCAAAGTGTCAGCTACGACAATGAATTGTTGAGAACCAACCAGCACTCTCGCCTTATAAGTTGGTCAAGTCACCTGCACAGATGAAAGGAACAGGGAAAAATGTTGAATACTCCTCGAGCGCAGCGACTATTGCACGACACTCTTCACTGACAAGAGACTTCTTTTTCAAGTGAACTAACTTATAACCGCCAAAACACGTGGTTAATGGAAGACAGTGGCGAAAATGCAGAAAGGAAGGAAAGAATCGTGCGCAATTATTTCGTGCAGCTTTTCTTATCTGATTGTTTTGGCTGGAGTTTACGCAACAAAACGGACACCATTGGTTTTTGTTGAAAAAGACCCTTTTAAAAATGATCAACACCTTAACGACACTTTAAAGAAGAAGTTGCTTTCTGGGCTCAAGGACACTGAAGCTTCTACAAGGACCTTTCAATAGGACAGCGTATGCACTAACAAGTCCAAAAAGGCTCAGGAGTGGAGCGCGAGAAATCTTCCCAACGCCACCCCTGGTTCTGAATGACCGGAAAGCTTGCCAGATTTGAAAGTTGTGCGTTGCGTTTGTCTACTCTGGGGAAAAAGCCAGAGTAGACAGTAAAAGGCATACACGATTCAAGGTCTGAAAACTTCACTGCAAAAACCATGGAAGAAAATTCCGCAAGCAACCCTCGCGCCACCATTAAAGTTTTGAAGGCTGTCATTCGTGACAAGGGAGGTCATACTGGATGATATCCTCGTAGCTAGTTAACTAGAGTGTTAAGAAATCGTTGACCAATTTCGCTGTTTCCTGATCAGTTCCGTGTGAGTTATTCGTTTTCTACTGAGTGGCCATACTTATGGTGCACCCTGTCTTTACCAGCTCTATTTGTTTTATTCTGTCTCCACTGTCTCGAGACAGAATAAACAGTCCGTTACACACAGATTTGAAGTGAGTTGTTGGCGTTCACCTTGGTCTTGCGCTGGAACGGGAAAGATGGCGTGGCATGGCACCAGAAAAGCGGACCCTGCAAAGAAGTGGAGCAGACTCTGAGGAAGAAGTAGGATTTTGGCAGATCTTATACTTGGTGTTTTCTCAACCATAACGGGAGCTAAAACTTGGGTAATGGAGTTCAGTGGTAGTTGCGCATGACAAACCTCAAGGAAACTACTGGCTGGCATATGCTGCAGCTTCCATGTGATACGTAATCGTTGGTTATGGATTAACTTAATTACATAATGGTTGGAAGAATGAGGGTCACTGTAATATCTATTCGAAAGGTCGTTCACACATAGCAATACGCACGCTGTATGTAGTTATGCCCGAGTGGCCTATTCGAGTAGGTATTTGAATGATTTTCATTCGAATTTGAACATTCGAATCCGAATATTCAAAAACTCGCAATAAAGTAAAATAAAATCGAGTGTAATCGAATTCGATTACTCAGACAAATAGTTTTTTTCGAAGAAATTAGAAATCGAATACCCGAAAAATTTCGGCTTTTGAAATCACTCGAGTTGTCGAAATTTTAGAAAAGCTTAACTATAGTGTATGGCTCATTGAATTCCGTAACATAGCTGTCGTGATTGTTGTTAGGATAACCGTCGTATTGCATAGTGGACGTTGCTAGAGAAAAAAATGTTTTTAACCAAAAGCGGTTCAGGGACAGAGTTTTTCGGGGGGGGGGGGGAGGCAAAACGAGCATTGCGGGGTGTGAGGGCGCGACACAACACAATTATAACATCTGCGCGAAGCAACGCGATAGTAGCAGGAGCTGGCCCTTTGGAAGCGGTGGTGCTGCTGTCCAACAGTGTTAAGACCCCCGCAGACTTCTGCGGCCAGCAGCGGGCGGCGGACGGCGAAATCGATGAGTCACACCGGCCAGCGGCGCTGCTCAGCGGCGACAGCGAGGTACTGTAGTCTTTGGCTGCGGACATTATGTACGAATGGTCGCCGCGGACGCGGCGAGTCGCGCGGCGAGCGCGGCAGAAGACGTCGCAATTGGGTGACTTCAGCGGCCAGTGGTATCTATACCTGCATCAAAACTTGCACATCAAGTGTTAGAAAGTGTATACAAACTCAATTTCACTGCGATCGTGTGTCATATTTTCAGCTTTTCCAGAAGAAGCATCATATGAAATTGAGCATTAGAACGTTGCTTAGTTTTATAACTCGAACTCAATTTCTGAACCAGAGCCTGTTTTCCCGCAACTCCTGAAAGGTATATCAACAACTCAAACCTAGCGTCTGCAGCAAGTCATGAGGCACAGCTCCCACGACCGCTGCGGAGCTCATCGCGCACGCGACAGTCGTCGTCGCGGGCGCGGCGACCATTCGTACATAAAGACCGCACCTCGTAGTCTTTCTAGTCGACACCCCGCCGCGAACGGGCAGGGGCCGTATGCTCGTGCTCCCCCGTTGGGCGAGAATCAATCAATATCAGCATATCTTATCACACCCCGATCCCCCATCGGGGGAGACTCGGGGTAGACGAGCATACCGCCCCAGAGCGCAGACAGACTCTCCCGGGGCCGCTGGAGTGGCGCGGTCTCGTATGATTCAAATCATTTCCGGCGGTGCCGCTCCAGCGGCGCCGCTGGCGGCGAGCTCAGCGTACCTGCCCTATGATGAAGGATAGGGCAGCGGCAATGCCGCAGAAGTCTGGGGGCCTTTTTAAGGCTCCCACAGAGTTCTGCGGCAGCGCCGCGGCCCTATGCTTAACCATAGGGCAGAGAAGCAGAGCTCGCCGCCGGCGGCGTCCCTGCCCTATCCTTAACCATAGCGGCGAGCGGCGTTGCCGCAGAACTCTGTGGGGGCCTTTAGAGGAAATGCAATTCAAGCCGAGCGCCTAAGCGTTGTGTTCGGTTCGTTGAGATAGAATGTCTGAGCTCAGACAAGAACGCTCTCAACTCAGCGATCGCGGAGGCTTGGAGGGTTTGTTGGTATATGCGGCGCCCGGATCACTAACCTCAAACCGTTGCAGGCGACACCCTGTGCCTCCTATAGCAGAATCAGACTTGAAGGCTGTGTGGAGCTGATAGGTCACACCAAACCGGCTCATCCTCACAATCTGATCGTGACTGCATCTCTTTCAAACATGCATGCGACTCGACATATAAGGACTATGTTATACTGTGGCAACGCTGTTGGCGGCGAAGTATAACATGGGCCTAATAGTAGTAGGAAATGCACGTGGGCACAAGAAATGGAAGCAAGGCACCTATGCCGACGATGATATGGTGACGAAGGCGCGAATACGTAGAAACAGTGCACGACTGAGCTGAATCGATAGACAAGAAAAGGAACTGGTAGTGCAGAAGAGTGGAGTTGGACTTGCGCTGGCGCATCGTTCATGTTGCCCTCTGTCGAATCCAGGATGAACATGATTCATGACAGGCGGAACACATGGGCACAGTGTGAAGTAGTGCATCATCACTGATGGTGAGGCCCCGTTGGCTTCGTGAATTTCTTTTCCGATTTTCACGGCCAACAAATTCACTTGGCCATGGAGAAAACGCGAGAGCAGGATAGTCATAGGCTAGAGAGAGGAAATGTGAGATATTAGAGAAACTGGAAAAAGAAGGCAGCCAAAAGAGAACTTAAAATCGAGGATTCTGTCGCTTGCTCAGAATGTCTAAATAGAAACCGACTTGTCTTATTCTCGAACCTCCAAATAGTCAACCGCATCGAGATGGAATCGCTACGAAATCCAACATAAGACTACCGCGAAATGAATAGCAAACCCTTCCAAGGGATGAGTCGGCCAGGTGGCAAGCGTACGACTTTCTTCTTACCGGGAAAGGGTCTCAGGCGCATGGCTGAGACCGCATGGCCGGTGAAAATAAATCCAACCGCGAAAATCTCCATCCTTCGTATAAGTATAAGGGAGATATGTTCCATTTTCGCAAAGTCCTTGAACTACCAAGTTAGGGCCCTTGAAATTTTTACTATGGAATCGCGCAGTAGAAAAAAAAACAGTTCCTCCGAACAGCGAATAAGCAGAAAAAATGCAGAATTACTGCTTCATAGGCACGGAGTCAGGAGTTCGATTTCATGCAGTATTTTTATACTTTTTCCTATGCTCGATTTGATTTCAGGCGGTGATGGTACCTTTTTAGCTATATGCTGTCGTGAATCACCAGAAAATACTGCGGTACAGCAATGAATACTAGCTAAGGAAATAGGATTAATCCAAACACATAGAATAAGCAAGTTCATTAAAAACTTTAATCGCGTGTGCTGAAGACATGTAGATTTGTTTTGATTTCTGAGTTTTTTTTTGTGAAACTTATCTGCAACATAGGGAACACCTCCGTTTTGGGAATGGGTCGGATATTCTTCCTCAGATCCAAAAGGTCTGGATCTCGTAACTCTTTGAGTGTGTGTTTGCCGTACACAATTGCTTGCAGTTACTACCCAAAAGTAAGTATTTTTTCCATCCCAGATAATTCCACGTTGAAGTACCTTGGATCTTAGGATGCCATCGAGCAGCAACAACAATAACGGTTCATAGCATGTGTAGGACAAGATCGTTATGTGAAGTTTGTTTCGCTGGATGTCTCCTGCCTTCTTCATCTTTCTAGAGACATCAGAAAAATTGCTCTTCCAAGGAATTGCTCTTCAACTGCTCTAATTGAAAAAAAAGAGTTAAACGCAGAGTAAGGCTGACAAATAAGACAATCCATCCGACCCCTTTGAAACAGGTGAAAGGCGGGTATGTTGCTGTGCGTTTGTCTTCCTACGGATGGGCAGAAAACTCCATAAAGCGTCGTTAATGTAGCGACAGCAAAACGTTTAAAAACACTAATGAAGTGTCTAGAAATGGCACATAAATTAACAGTGCTTTAAGTCCTGACCTGTTGTTGAAATTAGTGCAATTTAAAACGAGTTTTAATTTTTGTTGTTTGTTCGTTATCCGTCTTTCCGTTATCCAGCCATTTTCGAGCAAAATTGTCCGTTATCCATTATCCGGTTTTCAAAATCTCATTATCCGCTCATCCCTGATTGGTACCCCTCATTGCTTCTTTCAACTTCCAAGTAGACTACTTCTATCAGTCAAACCAAATGTGTCCTACAGAATCCGGAGGAATGAAATACCTTCTCCTGCTAATTATCTTCATGGTTCAGGAGATATACTGCGATCCTGTAAGTCTTCTTCAAGAGAATCTTGTAGTGAAAACAGTCTCACATAAGTGTACGATGTGCTTCAGATACATCCGACATGTAACATTCTCGCACTGCAAGCTGAGTTCGCGAAGGAGAAGTACGAGGGACCACTAGATCACAAGTCGTGCTTGGATAAGTGCATGACTTACTGCGATAACAAACATAGACTTCTAGAAGAATGCAACAATATCTGCGACAGTTTGTACTCTAGGTAGATAGCAGTAAAGTAGCATGGACATAAATAGCTCATAATAAATAGATGTTCTCGATGTCGACTCGTATCTATGGCAGGAGTTCGAGCCCACAGATGCAAACCGTAGAGCATCTGTGAGACTCGAATAGTTGTTCGAAAATGGTAGCAGATGGGGATGCTGGCACTAGCAACCTTGGCTTAAAGGAAATAAGGGCAGAGAAGGGCGTAAAAGACGTTGTCCGAAATGCATACGCATTTTGCTTCTAAAGGATGTCGCGTAGTCATCTTGCATGTGAATTCTATTTGCCCCGTATCATGAGAAGCTGATAACAGTGTCTTATCCCTTTCAGACTTGTCTGGTACCGACTCAGCGATCTCGGAGTGTTGGAAAGCCTAGCTAACTTCGGCGGGACCCAAAGCAAGAACCTTGATTCGGACTGCACGCGACAGCCTACGCCTTCATCAAGGCAGCTTACGTCGCGTATAAGCTCCTAAAATACGTGTGCCCTACCATGCTCCAAATTGGTCATCGGATCGTAACATTAAAAGGCAAAGGATAAAGGACTGCGTTATTCAGTCAATTTTGAAACGCGCCACGGATTCTACTTTTACGGGATGTCGTGGGAGCAATTTGAATGCTTGTGTAGCTGGCTACTATGGCTTGCGGCGGCCAGCCGATGGACAACTCAGACTTTTACCCTTCACAGACAAGCGTGGCACCAATTCACCGTCCTCGAAGATTCGAAGGAGGGACGTACACATTCACTTGTTTGAATTCCGCGACGCTATTCTAATTCGTGGGCGCGAGGTAGGCGACGGCTGCCGCGATACAGGATCTTGGTTCGGTGGTTTCCGTCCAGGCCTACCAAGTTTGCACCCCTCCGAGATCGGTGGAATGGTAGCAGGCTTAGTTTCATGAGGCTCTTGTTAGAGACCGAAAAACCGAAAGAGGATAACACCGCTCACAACGAGGACTTCCAAAGCAGATACTCATAGCAGCACTAGCGTTCTTCTACTCTAGTACTCATTGTTCCTAACATGAAGACCCGTGCTTGTTGAGAACTGAAGACTAGCATTGCGCGCAGAAACTAAGTGTTCCGCGGAACAAAAGTGATTGGTTGCTGTGAGTCCTCAACAATAGCCGCCGATTGAAGTAACCAAGCCCTCGACAACCCTAGCAGCCATATTGCGAATTAGCTGAAGCAAAAGAAGAAGGGATGGTGACTCTAGGGGACAAACCTCGTAAGCTGGTCAGAACTTTATGGCGGACTGACACGAAAGGTCCTTTGCGGAGGAGGGAAGTTGACATGCTCTTTCCAAGGACAGTCATTTCGCCACGTCCTTCGGAAGTTCATTCCCGTTGTTCGAAAGCAAGCAATTCCACCGCATTCCTCATGAATGAGAAACATCGGCCTTTCCACCTTCGTACAACGTGCAACCTTCACATTCATTTCTAATCAACATGATTCGGTGGTTAAGTGAAACACAATCCAGCTAGTTTGTACAGCTAAGCATTCAAACCTAGCATGCTATCTATGGAAATATAAAACTTTCACGTCCAACTTGACACGTTTCAATGCAAAGTGCACACGATCAAACACCTTTCAAGCTATAAGTGATATCTTCCAAATTAAGCTAGGGTCTTTCCACGGAGGTACAGGATAAAGGACAGAATTAATCAAACCGTTTTGGGATGCCCCACCATTCTAACTCTATAGGAATTCATGGAGGCAAAATGAATTTGTATTTGGCCTACACAATGAAAGCCTATATAGGGGTTTGTGTTTTATCCTCGCCAGGCAAGCCTGGTAGCAAATTATCATGAGGTGAATGACTTGTTTGGTCTGGATGGGAACGAAAACGGAATCTGGAATTGGGTGTACGCGATAGCCGGTTCCTCCTCCGAATGCGTTACGTTACCACGTGCCATCTGTGAGGGCATATATAGATTTAATTCCGAAAAATTCACCATGATTTTCATAAAAAATTATGGTTCATCTGTCATGATTTTCATTTTTCTAGGTACAATAACAGTTCTAAATTTTTCTCATTGTGAACTGCAGCACCAATTCCTTAATGTATTAAAAGAAGAGATGGCGCTATGCAGTCGTCCGTCCTTTCGGCGTTCTTTGGCCCGCTGGGCAAAATCTGACTGACTAGCTGCCACTGTCGCACCACGGTCAAAAAAGAGGGGTATGATTCTGCCGACCCAGAAAGAGCTCGCATATCTGCAGCAATGGGAAGGTCGAATATGCAGGAGATGCTAAAATCGCAGGGCCTAACCAGGCTGCGCAAACTGGAAGGATGACGATCTGTACTTACAACGCCCGCACCCTTGCATCGGAAGCATCTGCCGACTTCCCGATGACGCAAGCCAGAAAGATCAAGTGCGACGTCACCAGACTAACCATGACGAAAAGACACCGCTCCTTTCACTCCGTACGTAGAGGGACTGTTCCTCGGAACATGCGACAGTACGAGGCGTTGGTGTCCTCATCAACATCAACAGCACTTGACCATGAACATCGATTCTTGCTAATCACTGACAAGCGTAGTCGGATATCTGCGACTGAAACCAACCTACAAAAAACGAAGCCACATCGTTTAAGTCGCAGATATCCGTCACGACATCCGACTACGGCGACGAGGACGTCAAAACCGTCTAAGTGGAGCTGGAAAAGTTCTATAAGGAAGGTCACACCTTCTACAAGATGATCGTTGGCGACTTCAGCACCAATACTGGGTGTCAAAGGTCGCCGGTATAAAATTTACATTGGAATACACGGTTTGGAGTGGAAGGGTCAAGGTGACGGTCTGAATTCATCATGCAGCCAGCTCCACACAGCCAGTTCCACAACTACGTCGATCACATCGTCTTAGCGGCAAGCACTAGCTGAATGACTTCCTTGCCATCTACAATGACGATACGGTATCGGATCGTCATCGTCACCTTCGTGTAGGGCTCCACTTTTCACGTCAACGATAGCAGGCTGCAGGATCCAAGATTTGCTTTTCTGAGGATACCCTCGTGGACAACGTGGATGAAAAGCACGACCTTCATCTCCATGACAGTGCTAAAGGAGCGAGGGCATTAAGGTCATCAAAGTATATAATATCTGGAAAACCTTGAGATGATACGCCAGCGTTGAGCAGCAAGATCGTCACGCAATTACAAATCGACGCTAGAGCATGCGAAGCTATGGAGAAGGACGATAAAGGAAGACCGTAAGAAGAGGTTAGCGCGAGGATTAGGTGAAGCTGCAGGAGTAGATATGAACATCCACAAGGCTTCCCCTTCGCCAACTTCAAGACCTAGATGACCGCTCTCGGACGTGCTGACGGAACCGTCACCTCTTCTAGAAGTACCAGAAATACGAAGCAGAGGGTCACCCACGACTTCTGCTCCGATCTCTACGCTAACCACGTCCACCTGCCTCATGCCATTTCGCGCAGGATGGATTCTTCGTCCTCCTTGTCCTCCCTTCCGAAATCTGACGCCATCATGTCGTGACTTTCGTACGGTTGGTGGGCTCGCGTTGATTACGTAGGTCAGCACATCAGTCGACACGTCGTGTAATATTCTCCCACAGCCAGAGATGCAGGGGAGCGTTCTGCTGTGCTCTCCGATTGGGCACAGCACTTATCGTTAGTCTTCCTGAGCCCTCGTCCAGCGGACGGTCACTCCCATCTTCCCACTGAGGGATCATCGTTACTTTCGTCGTAGCAGCTCGGCCGTATCGTCGTAGCTCTCGCAGTCGAGAGGGAGCAACCGTCGTGCACGTCCTTCGTCACCAGGGCGTAGCTCGCCTCACCGCCGCGACTGACGCTGACGTATTCGGATTTGCCGTAGTCCATCGAGTCGTACTGTCACCTAGCCGCATTAAGAGAATCGACAGTCGTCTCGTCTCCACCGGAACCGCAGGTAGCATGAACTTCCGTCCAGGATTATTACCACCACCTTTGAATAGGCCCATGAAGGTGAGATCGGATGTGGTCCGCGGGTTGTTGTCACATAGAGTCCTTGTTAGGTCTTCGGTGTGCTTTTTCCCTCCTTACTCGTATGTTGTTGTATGTTTTCTTCATTTCTATCATCCAGTAGCAGATATCCATTTCTTCATTAAGATATGCAAACTATACATTCTCACGGTTCTCATGAAGGCAGGTATCAACGCTCATGATTTTAATGATTTACGTCGGGTAAACCACATCGCAGTCAAGTCAGACCCATATCGCTCGACTGACCATCGATCGACTGGGTCGGAGCAGGCATAAGTCATAGCACACTAACCGCAAGTTGAAGCAGTAAAGGTGAAGGAGTTCGTAGACCGTAATTCTTCGCTGTTGCTTCGGATCCGTTTAGGGCCTACCAGGAAGGACAACCGCGTGGCACGTGTAGGTGGGTAACAACAGCGAGTCGCGAATTCCGGTTTGGCCACGATCACGGCGTGGGTGGTACGCTCGTTAAGGCCCCCACACACTTCTGCGGCAACTCCGCTCGCCGCTATGGTTAAGGGTAGGACAGGGACGCCGCCGGCGGCGAGCTCTGCATCCCTGCCCTGTGGTTAAAGATAGGGCGTTGCCACAGAAGTGTGCGGGGACCTTTACCACCGATACGACAGCGGCGGTGCCACTCGCGTCGCGACATGGTGCATCGGAACGAGGCGCAACGTGGGGAAACATCGGGCCTTCATGATCGAACCTACCGTGGCTTCCCTATAGCTCGCCTTCTACTGCATACGGTGCAAGAGGCAGCCAGATTGGCTAGTTCAGGTGCGGTGCCACTGATGACACGGGTGCACGCTATAGCTAGGGTAATACCTTCCTCACTTCTTGTAATCGTAAGTCTTACGAGTCACGCTCATCATCCACTGATCGGTGCAGCTCCAACAGATACTACTGTAACAGACGCAACAGTCATACGCAGTCTCCACATCGCTTTTCGTTCAAATCTCAGTAAGAAAGCACTCAAACTTCCCAATCGTCGCAGCGAGTCTCTATGTCTGCCATGGCATCATGCTTTCGAGCCTGATGCCGAGGTGGAACAAATATTACACTGTTGCGTAAATAACAACATACTGTCACTTAGTCAATGTCGTAGCATTGCTTCATTAATGTCAAGCTCAATCCTACAACAACACCAGTGCACAGTTCGAGGACGCCGCCCTATTCTTTGACTCATGCGCTCAAAATGGTTTTATCTCTACCAATTCAGCTCAGAGGCTAGGTCTTAATATCATAAACCCAAAACTTCCCATGTATGTCAGCTTTTTTTTACAAACCACTTCTGAAGTGCCAGGTGTTATAGAGATAACACTTGTCGATGTTCTCGACATGAAGCTCGTGGTCGAGCTCACGAATAAGGAAGTCGTCACGTTGACGCAACAGTCACTACGTATTCTTCAGGAAGACATCGATTTCATTCGTTGGCACAGATTCGAGTTACCGTCGTTCTGGGATGAGTCCGTCGTATCCGGCATTCTTATTGGGATCGACCACTACTGGGACATCATTTACCAAGAAGTGACGATATTCCTACCGTCGGGTATAGTGCTAGGCCATACTCGATTTGGAAGCCATCTCGGTTTTTCGGCCCTTCTACCGGAGAGCCAGGCTCCGCCGAGGCACTCACACCATCGGAGGTCGACGACGAAGACGAAGTCCAGCAACTTTGGTCGTAGGATGACTAGGAATAGCAGGCAAACACACTTCCGCAATCGACAGCAAGTTGGATAAGCGCATTTTAGAGAAATCTAACAAGGCTTTTCGAGTTCCTAGACGGTCACCTTAACGTTCAACTTTCCTATAAGGAGGATCATCCTCCTCTAAAAGACAATAAAAATCTAGCGTATTGCTGACTTTTTAGCCATTACCAACGTCTTAGCCTGTCTGCAAATTGGCAGATACATGTGAAGGTATTTAACTATCACATTTCTGCTGGCTTCGTAGAAGAGGTCGACGAGTTCTCATACGACAGCCCTACATTCCACATCAAGCCGTTCACAAGAAGAGCTCCGCCACGACTGTGTCATGTTCGACGCCTCCTCTAAAACAAAGAGTGTTGTCAGTTTGAACGATTGCATACATCGGAACCTACTCTGCTATCATACCTTGTTGGGATTTTCTTGCGCTCACGCCTCCATCGCTATCTCCTCATGGCAGATATGGAGAAAATCTTCCACCAAATTAGGCTTCCAGTTTGGCAGCGCGACGCTACACGCTTTCTCTGGCTCAAAACCCCAACCAAGCACACCTTGGTTTGATTTGCTCATCCTACGCTTCACTCTTATTCTAATCAGGATCAACGCATCACCTTCTCTGCTTGCCGACACTATTCAATACTATCTTCACAGGGAAGATCCTCTCCTCGGCAACGAGATCCTACATAGTACCTACGTAGATAAGGCGTCTTAGGTGCGACGAAGAAGCCATTCAAAAATACACCGCAGCCAAAAACATCTTTCGCAAAATGTACATAAATCTTAGAGAGTTCGTGTGCAACTCTCAAACGGAAACCGTACCATAACTAGGGCAGATCGCGCCATTAAGAAGGCAAACGCCACTTTGCCAGAACTCTGTTGACAATCCGAAAGGGACGCATTCCTTATACCCATCAAAACTACTCAGATCATAGTTATTATCAAGTGGACCCACTTTACGCGCATTGCCATCAACACCCTTGATGCCTCTTGGTTTAAATTTATTGTGCCAATTACAGTTGACAGCAAAGATGGTGACGAAGTTATGCATAGCTGTTGGCTTAGCGTAGTTCTTGGCTTGGATAAGAGACCCGCACAACATAACCATAGATGATGATAAGATATGGCGAATAGTTCTTGACTTGTGATAAGAGATCCAGTAAAGGCGTCGACCTTCATCCATTCGAAAATGGAGACATATCTGAAGCTCTGCATGGAAGCCTCAATGTTGTGATTACAGCACCCAGCACTATAACAAAATGATATTACAAAATTCTTAATTAGAGTTGCGAAAGGCATGTGACTTAGGAATTGCTTATGATAGTGGTTGTGAAGAAGATTGCTAACTAGAAAATTTATCCTAATATCTGGGATAGATGAGTGTGGAATGCATGGGAGGGAGTTTCGGGGAGTGTATGAGAAGGTCGTTGTTTAAACTGTTCCATAGAGTTACACTCCTTACGAGGAACGAGTTTTTGAACTGGGTCGTATTTGGTTTATCAGGTCTTATCCGATATGGATGTACTCTGTTAATGCCAATAGTTCGAAAAATTTCAAACAGATCAGATATACTAGGACTGATCTCATTTGTAGTCAATTTGTATATTGTTGCAAGATCCGTAATTTTCCCCCGCTTTCCTGATACTTCCTGTTTAAGGTCTATCTTGCAAACGCCCTCTTGTTCTCCACGCGGAACGTGGCCGTACCATCGCAAGTGAGCTTCGCGCATCTTGTCAGCTATCGGCGCGACACCGAACTTTTGCCGAATGGCATTGGTTCGGATGCGGTTCATGCGGGTGACCGCTGCCGTTCAGCGCAGCATCTTCGTCTCCATCAGGCGCGTTTCAACTTCCTTAGTCGCAGGCTAACATTCAGCGCCGTACGTCGCTACTGGCCGGACGACGGCTCTGTAGATCTTCGACTTCAGGTGCTCTGGTATCCTTCCTATCGCAGAGCACGCCAGTCAACGAGCGCCACTTGGACCAAGTTGCACTGACGCGTGAGTTCACTTCAACCATCAGACCGCCGTCAGACGCTATTGCTGATCCCAGGTATTTAAACACCGAAGTGCGTGCAAGCTCAGTACCGTTAATCTTAGTAGAGCCGATCTCATTTACGTCAGTCGTTAGGTACTCGGTCTTCTTGACGTTCAGTTTGAGCCCGAACATCGCCAGCCGATCGCACAAAGCTTGCACCTGCCGCTCGAGATCGTCTTTCTCTTCGCAAGCGAGCATCACGTCATCAGCATAAAGCAGCGTCCATGCTGCTGAAGATCTCGCGTAATGGCATCCATGACGACAACAAAGAGGAGTGAAGAAAGCGCAGAACCCTGGTGCACCCCAACAGAGATGGGAAACTCCATTGAGGTTCCAGCTGCAGCTTGCACTCTACTCTTTGGGCAAGAATAGAGCATCCGCACCCACTCTATGAGTTCCTCAACTACGTTGTGTTGTCGTAAGGCGTACCCTATAACCTCACGCGGTACGCGATCGAAAGCCTTCTCCAAGTCGAGAAAGGCTATATGCACCGGCTTCTGTTTCTCGCGATGCTTCTCCACCAGGAGTAGGGCGGCGTGTATAGCATCAATGATCCCATAACCAGATACAAAACCGCACTGATTGTCGGAGAGCTTGACGATTTCGTGAATCCGTCTGTCGAGGATTCACTCGAAGATCTTCATGCTGTGCGAAAGCAAACGAATCAGATGATATATGGAGCAGTCTGCAGGACTGCCCTTCTTCTACCTAATCGGAATCCTCGTACTGTTGTGTTAACACTCCGGTACTTTCCCCTCCTTTACTACCTGATTGAAGAACTCAGCCAACCACTCAGCAGGATACCAGAGCTTCGACTTCCAAACATCGGCTGCCAGATCATCCGGTCCTGTCTCCTTGCACGGCTTCATCTTCTTCAGAGCCGCTTCTGTTTCCTCCACGGTGATCTTGTGAACGGGACCGTGAGCAGAACCCACAGAAGGGATGGCCGAGTGAGGAAATTCCATAGTGGAAATTTCCTCAAAGTAATCACGCCATCGCTTCAGCGCGTATTTGCGGTCTGTTATAAGATGGCCGCTCTCATGGTTGATGCCAAAGAACCTTTCAATATCCTCGGTATGGCGATGGCGGGTCTTAGCAAGTCGGTTCAAATACCGCTCACCATCGCGCGATGCGAGCTTTTCGTTGACATCAATATAATGAGTGGCTTTCGCAACAACCACGGCTTTCTTTGCAGCTTTCTTCGCCTTCTGATACTTCTGCCAGTTGTCAGCTGTTTTGTCGCCGAAAAACACATGATACATCGATTTCTTCTCTCGAACCTTCGCTTTCACATAGTCCGCCCACAGCCATGTCTGCTTGTCGACGTTGAGTCGTCCAGCCTTCGTAGTGCTGAGTTCCAATCTTTCAGCTTGGCGTATCGCGTCGGTTGCTCTCTTCCAAGTTTCGTCGACAGTCGTGACTCTCGGCAACCGAAAGCGGGAAATCACAGCTGCTTTCTTCTCTTTCATTTGCCATCACTTGATTCTTGCAGCACCGCATCGCTCTCTCTGCTCCGGCCTCGGAGGGGCAATCTTTAGGGCACAGACCAGCGGTCGATGCTGTAGGGCGACCGTCTCATACGGCACGGCCTTCGCGTCTGTGACAATGCTTCGATCGCGATCCTTCAGAAGGACAAAGTCTATCTGTGACTTGGAGCTCCCACTATAGTATGAGATGAGGTGGGAGTTGCGTTTTTGGAAAACTGTTCACAACGGTGAGATTATGCGATTCCGCATACTCAAGAATACGCTCATCATCGGCGTTACGTGACCCGTTCCCGAAACCACCATAACAGCTGTACCCATCCTTCGTAGCACCTACGTGCCCATTAAGGTCACCAGCGACTATGATGACATCTTTCGGCGGTACCCCTGCTGTCTCATCATTCTCATCAAGCAGGCTCCAAAATTCATCCTTGGCTTGATCGGAGCAGCCGGTCTGCGAAGCATACGCAGAGAAGAAGTGATAGAGTCGCTAACTAGCGGCGACAACGATCTTCACAAACGATCGTTAAAGCGCTCGACACTTACAATCGAGTCACGAAATCGTTCGGAGGCAATTATTCCGGCATCACTGGTGGTCCTGCTACTTCCACATAGAACGGCCTTGAAGTCACGTACCATGTCCCTTGACTCGCAGTAGGACCACCTCCTCCACTGCAGAGAAATCAACTCTTCTATGCTTCAGTGTTTTAATCAACTCGCAAGAGCGGCCAGTTAACGTTCCCAAGTTCAGCGTTGCCACGCAGCTCCTGCTTACGTTACGGGGCTTTTGGACTAGCTCAGTTGCTCCCCGATGCCGTCCTCGCATCAAGACCCTCGCATACTTTCCACACTCGCAGGGCTCTGCGAATGCGCGTCGGCTCCTGCGGACGCCATAGCACAATCTCGAAAAAAGACTTCATACACCATGTGATGTGACATGGGTCTTCGTAGGCCGGTCTGTCACAAGGGCCTGTCGCCTGCATTCGAGTGTCCGTGCTTAGATTAGCTCACAATGCGAGCAGTTTCCAGTGGCACCATGAGGAGGAACGGACATCGCCACCACGCGTTGCTCGTACGAAAGGTCTATTAACCTGCAACGGTGGAACGAACGATATGTGAAACTTTGTTGGACCTTTTCAATTTCTGTAATCAAGCTACTTTTGTGGCGGCTAAATTGGTGAGAAGTATTCTAATATTGGTCTAACATACGGATTAAAGAGCTTGAGAATTAAGGAAGCGTCCCTTATTTTGAATGCTCTTAAAATAAAGTTTGAGTTTCTAGAAGCTTTTCTTCCAATATTGTGAATGTGGTTATAGAAATTGAAACCACTGTCATAATCAATTCCTAAATCACGTACAATTTAATGTAGCTCCTGTCAAAGAAAACGAAATCAAAGTCAACCGATGGCGGTATTCTGAGCGGTCGCTTCCCCGCCAGCTCTGCAACTCCTCCCTGCAAAGGTCGCCGTTTGTCTGCCGGAAACTACTCTGTATTCAGCTCCCTTCCTGATCTAGCTTCTGAAGGGTTCTGAAGTGTTTCTTCTCTTACTGAGCCTACGAGGCTGGTACTACTCTGTTGCCTCGCCTGTGCCGCGCTGTCTGGTTCTATTCGATTTTGAAGTTGATCCATTTCTGATATTGGCTGCCATGGATCTACAAGCTCCTGCGACTGCCAAACTGAGACTTTCAAAGACGCTGATGGATCAGGTGGAAAGTATCTCAAGATCGAGAAAAGTTCCGGTATGTGTAAAGAAAGTTATTGATGCGATCACGATTGAGTTGAGTGTTTGTCGAGCTTAGAACGAAGAGCTTAGGATGGAGCTCGATGCTTTACGCAGTAAGGTTTCTCCTGAAGCCCATTCCTAGGAGAAGTCCTCATCTTTACTGAGTCCTACTTTACAATCAGAGTCGTCCCGTTGCGGTCACGTATTTGCTGAGGAACTGGAGCGGCAATGTTCAATTGTAGTGTCCGGAGTGCGTGAAAGCGACTCGTCAAAATGAAGGGGAAGAGTAGTACATAATTTTGTTAATGTCTGTAATATTATCGATTTTCTTAAAATCGATTGTAGCCCTGTTTCGGTGTACCGCTTAGAAAAGAAGAGCTCTCCTTCTCATAACAGACCGCTAAAGATTGTGTTGCTCGCTAGGGTTTTTCAACGCATTGCATTTAATCGTGCACGTCGCTTGCGCTTCTTCTCTGATTTCCGCGTATTCCTTCGGAAATCGCTGCCACCAGAAGAGTTGAAGTCCGGCGTGAAGAAAGTAACACTACAAGTGTGGACACAAATCGTGGTTCGAAGGTCCAGCGGTCACCGGCCATTTCTACCTCGTCCACACCTGTGGTGGAACGTCCCTCCGTTGCTCAGAGAAACTAGATAGTCGGTATTGCTCTGGTGCCTTGAAGTGTTTTTATGCGAATGTTAGGTCTATTCCAAGGAATTCGGAACACGTAGCTCTAATACTTTCAAGCACCTATGACATTTATGCATTCTCGGAAACGTGGCCAAAGCCATGTCACAGCGTCTCTTCAATTCTAGGAAATATAATATCCAATTATGAAATTCATAGATGTGACAGACCCAAGAAATCTGGTGGTGGTGTTATGCTGCTGGTAGATCGTAAGCTATCAGTATCTGATGTTTTCATGGAATCCGTTAGAGTCGTATGAAATTCTTTCCATTGATATTATGTACGAAGGCTCCAAGTTTCGGATAATATTATTGTATAGAGTTCCTTCTTGCACAGCCGCTATGACAGCTCAACTTTGCAAAGTACTGAGCGACTTAGTAGCTTCTGAACTACATTCTGTTATTGTAGGTGACTTCAATATGATCAATTTTAATAACGGTAGTTCCTTGCCTTCATCGAACCTTGCATGCTTAGAAGAATTAGCAGATTGCCACAACCTTTCTCAACATGTAACGGAACCGACGAGAGGGAGCAACATACTGGACCTTCTCTTTTCCAGTAATTATTTACTGACCAGTCTTTCGGCGGCCTAGCGGCCGCCTACGACTGGTTGGGGGCTTCGCCCCCAAACCCCGAGAATAGGACGCCATGGCCGCTACGGGTTTCCTATTCTTCCCTAGGCCTTCTGACCATTATGTTAATCGATATGGATCGGCTGATCTTCCTCAACGCCATCCTCAAAAAATCGATAATATCGATCGATATCGATTGGTCGTCTTCAGATTCGTGTTCAGCGGCCTTGATTACCCACAGGGCCGAAGTTTCGCGCCGCTTGAGTACCATCCTCAAAAAATCGATAATATCGATCGATATCGATTGGTCGTCTTCAGATTGGTGTTCAGCGGCCTTGATTACCCCCAGGGCCGAAGTTTCGCGCCGCTTGAGTACCATCCTAAAAAAATCGATAATATCGATTGGTCGACTTCAGATTCGTGTTCAGCGACCTCGATTATCCCCAGGGCCGAAGTTTTGTGCCGCCGACGTGTTGGGCACGTCTGCGGCTCGCCATGCACGGTCGCCGACGTGTTCGGCACGTCTACGGCTCGCCATGCACGGTCGCCGACGTGTTCGGCACGTCTGCGGCTCGCCATGCACGGTCGCCGACGTGTTCGGCACGTCTGCGGCTCGCCATGCACGGTCGCCGACGTGTTCGGCACGTCTGCGGCTCGCCATGCACGGTCGCCGACGTGTTCTGCTGCCGCGCCCCAACTCAGGTTTGACGGACGGACGGACAGTGTGACACACGCACACACACACACACACACACACACACACACACACACACACACACACACACACACACACACACACACACACACACACACACACACACACACACACACACACACACACACACACACACACACACACGCTTGCTGCTTTATATATAGTAGGATAAATAGCAAAATACGTGAACCAAGTAACGTAGGGAGTTTGAAATATAAGAGAGGCATTGCGACAAAATCACAGGACAAATCCAATTTGCTGGCAAACACATTTGTAAAAGTTTTTCAGCATGACGACGGCAAAACTTCGCCTGATTTCGATCCTATGCCTGATTTTCCTTGGTTTGATACAAAAACAATCTATGATTTATTAATGAAATGGCCGAGGTCTACATCTGTAACACCTGACGGTATCCCGCTTTTCTTTTCTCAAAAAGTTGCTGCTGTTATATGTGGTCCTCTTGCATATTTCTTTAATCAGTCAATGACAGTAATGACAGTCAGACAGTATGTACAGTGAGGTTCCCCTGCGTTGGAAACATGCATTTGTTACGTCCGTTAAAAAGAAGGAACCGGCTTATAACCCCAAGAATTATAGACCAGTTAGTATAACTTCAATCTTGTGTAGGCTGTTTGAAAAGGTGCTAGAGAACCACATAATCAACTATGTTCCCTCTCGTGGAATTATCAATCAAGAACAGCACGGATTTGTTCCAGGACGTTCTGTGGAATCTAAATTGCTTGAATGCCTCGATGATTGGTCAACTGCAGTTAATAACAAACACTATTGCGACATCATATATTTTGATTTCGCCAAAAGGTTTGATCAAGTGTGCCACAGAAAGCTCCTATTAAAGTTGGAGATGTTACGCTTTCATCCAGTTCTCATCAAATGCATTACTAATTACCTATCTGGCAGAACATTCCGGGTGAAAATGGGGGAATCCTTATCTGATGTTAAGCCTATCTTAAGTGGAGTTCCACAAGGTGGTGTTGTTTCACCTATTCTTTTCAATATTTATGCAGCTGACCTACCTCTTGTAGTCCAGAATCTTGACGTATCTGTAAAGCTGATGATGTCAAAATTTATAGTGTAGTTATGAAGCCAGATGACTTTACTAGACTCCAATCAGCTATTGATTTTTTGGTTAAGTGCGCAAAAGATTGGCCTTTATCTCCTGAGAAGACAAATTTTATGCAATTAAATGCCAATTCAGAGACTTGCGTGCGTATATGCAAAGTAGATGGTGTTGTGGTCTCACCCATTGGTTCCGTTAGAGATCTAGTATTTCATTATAGTGACACCCTGGATTTTCCGGAGAACATTAGAATTGGATGTAGGCAAGCAATTATGCGAACTTATCATATTTTCAAAGGGCTTTCTAGCAAAAACAAGGCTATCCTTCTTTTCTTTTCTTTTCTTATCCTTTTTTTTTTACAAAACTTACATCCGTCCTATAGTGGAATCTAGCACTAAGTATTCAATTCTTGCAGGAAAAAAGACATTTATTGCATTGATAGGGTACAGAATAATTTCACGCGCAAAGTGATGGTACGCACCGGCGATTTCAGGTATGAAAGAATGTCAAACGCCCTAGTAAGGAATAGATTCCTTGAATTGCTTTCGCTTGCATCTCGGCGCAAAGTAATTGATGTATGCATGGTTCATAAGATATTGCTTAACGGATACAATGGTATTAAGTGTAGTATGAAACAGTTGTTTCGTGCTACGAGTCCAAGCACCAGAGACTGTGCATTCAAAATCGCGTTAACTCGTCCTAAAGCGACGCTAGACGCTAAGTCCTTTACGTATAGAGCAGGAACTGCATGCCTTAAGGTTACGAAGAGTCTGCCGAATGGGCTAAACCTAAACCAGTTTAAGAGGTTAGTCAGCATAAAATTACTTCAGCACGATGCTTCTAGGTGAACCATAGAGTAATACCGATTACTACTGTTTGCTTGTTGTGTTCATAATATGATGCTAAGTTATGCTTTAAATGGTGTTGTTGTGTTTGAGATATTGTACTTTTTTATGTTTGCCTTTTGCAAATGTAATAAACTTATAACTTATAACTTATGTATTTGGATGATATCGTCCTATTCTTAGGATAGCAGTTTTTGAATTGAAATATCTAATGAGCATGAGTTTGACTACGTTTCAACAGCATTTTAGCATTCAACAGCATTTCTTCTTGAAGTTTTTGGCAATTATCAACTGTAAATATTTTGGTGCCGTCCGCATAAATGCTGCAAAAACATTTAGAAGATAGTGAGATAGTGAGAGAGATTGGTCATTGATAAAAATAAGAAACATGAAAGGACCCAAACATGTTTCCTGGAAAACTCCACTAGGCGTGAGATAGGAAGGGGAAAAGCAGTTGTTGACTACTACGGATTGAAAACGTTCACTGAGATAAGATCTTAGAAAGTTTAGAAGTTGACCTTTTATTCAGTATGCAGTATGCTTTTTATACAATAATGGGATGGATGTTGAATCGAATGCTTTAGCATAATCTAAATAGCAAACAAAAACAAGGTTACCCTTATTTATTTCCTTCTGCCATAATGGTTTAGAAAGCCATGCTGCTCCTTACAAATGAGGTCATTGTCGTTAAAGTAACTCATTATTTTTTGCATAAGATACGTTCCATTACCATGCTTGTTGAGCTGGAAAGGCAGATGGGTCTATAGTTGGTAACACAATTTTTGGGGCTTTTTTGTGAGCAATTCGTACAAGGCCATATTTCCATAGTTCCGGGACTTTACCGTAAAGTAGAAATTTGTTGAAAAGCAACGTTATGGGAAAGACCAAGCCAAGGACCACTTTTTTAAAGAATATATAAGGAATATTATCCGGTGATGTATAAAACCTATTTGGCAGCTTGAGGAGTGTGCTGTAGGCTAATTCGTTTAAAGTATCTTTCTAATTCAGCTCTTTGTAGGTTTTAGGAGGCAATCGAGCACCTGTGTCAAATGGCTGTTTGTAAACAGATTTAAAATAGCAAACAATCTGGATTTGCTTTGATCGTCTTTTATTGTTGTATCACCTGAGATTAAATCGGGGATAGATTCTGATAATTTCAACTTCTTTTTGCAGTACCTGAAGAACCGCTTAACATTTCTACAGCGCAGTATGCTCTTTTCCTTAGTTAGCTGGTATCTGACAATAGCTCGTTTGAGTTTTTGAGAGAGCCTAGCATATATTGCGTGATGAGTTGACAGTTGAATATAGGTCTACCTTATACTTCAGCAAGACTATTTCTTGTATAGTTTTCACGAGTTTCCCTGTGTATTTCCAAGGGGACGTATTTTTCTATGAGGTTCTGGCATGTTTCTACAAATCTGTCGTATAGCATATCAACACTAGTGCTTGAGTTGCTTACTGCTATCCAGTCAATTCGGGAAAGGACAGAAATTATCGAATCGTAATCATCCTTATAAAAGTTCCTAAAGGATCTAGGTTCTGGATAGGGTAGTTTTGTGCGTCAAAAATCTTAAAAAAGACACATCTATGATCTGATGTGCTAAAGGGAAAAGGACGTTTACTTCTCTAGTTATGTTAGACTTCGATACAAGCAGGATGTCTAAAATATTAAGACCATGGGTAGGCTGATTCACGAATTGTTTTAGATTATGCACAATGGCAAAGTCGATAAAGATTGAAGAGGAGGTGGTCGAGGTGTTTCCTCTGTGCGCCATAATATTCCAATCATAGTAGGAAAGTTAAAATCACCCAATATAAGTATATGGGAATTCCATTCTTCACAAGGTTGTGTAGACACCTGTTGAATTCTATGTGTTTGACGTGCAGTAAGGGCTACGATATCCTAATAAGAGCAGTACGTTACCATGCACTGTTTCTATGTGGAAAACCAATAACTGTATTTCAATGTTGAAGCCTTTTTCGAGTATTAGCCTATGGGGAATTTGTGGGTGAATAAGTGCTAGGACCCCTCCTCCAATTCTTCCCCCTTGGCGGTTACATCAGTAGACAGAGTATTCGGAGTGATAGCTAAGAATTGCATCATGGATTGTATAAGGCTATTGTTATGTTCTTGGCAACACTCAAAGTCTTCATTCAGGACTTGTGGCCTCAGGACCTGGGCTGGGATATGCCTTTGGATCAATCACAACTTCATCAATGGTCGCAATTGCTCGCTAACTCAAGTGACTCAATCACTTCCATGCAGCGATTCATCATCCCGCAATAAGCAGATTCCAAACCTTCGAGCTTTGTGTCTTTGGAGACGCGCGAAAACGGCTACACGTATGCTGCGCGTATTCACTTTGTCACATAATAGTTCCATGTCTTCTACCCTACTCATGGCCAAATCACAACAGCCTTTAGCTGCTCACTGTTCCTCGCACGGATTATTAGCTGCTCTTATCAGCGTTAGCATAGCGCAATATCGTTGTTCACCAGCTCGCCAAGCATACTTCTTCTTACCACTCATATCTTTTTGGGTTCGGTAATTGCACTAGATTGGGGACATACCGCCAAAACACTCAAAATAAACCGCATAATCCTGATTCGCTACGCCATCGCAGCAAACACAATCCTGAAAAACTACGACTCGTAGTCTTGCAACGAAGGAAGCTCACAATCACATGTGGTGGACGGGACCACGCTTTTTAACCGCAACACTAGAACAATGGCCGCACGCAAACGTGGACTTCCAAGTTACGCAAGGCAATGGCGTCGACGTCTAATCCGAAGACGTGAACGTTAACTCCATAGCTGAGGGTAAGTTTCAATCAGTTTTGCGTTTACATGAATTCATAATTACCTCAAGCTAATCAGAATCGGAGCGTAGGTACTAAAATTCCTTTACATATTCATGACCGGCACAGTGGAGTTTCGGGTGTAAATGCCTGCGATAGTCTCAATTTCAGACTCTGGAAGAATTCAGCCGTCGGACATCGAAACCGCAAAAGTCCAGCTTATGCCATCGCATTATAACGAGTGTGAGCAAGCCTTTGTAGCTTGCAACTTCGAAGTGAGAAGAGCGTCCAGTAACCACATTTTTGTCCGTAACGCATAATACCGCTGGAAACAACTCCCACACTCTTACAACCAGAACATAGGCTAGCTCATCTTGTGGTGCTTATCATATCAAAGTACTATTCAGGCTTATACCACACCATAGCTATCATACGCACACGATTTTTCATTCCATCAGTCCGTATTGTTTCCAGAAACCTCCATACCTGTGTCGCATGAAAAAGGTCAACGGCGCACCATTTTGCCATTTCTACCTACTGAACGAGTTGTCACTTGCGACCGTTCCAAAACGTAGGACTCGATTACCTCGGTCTGCATGAATGCACAGATACCAACTCTGGAAAGGTATGGATTTGCATGGTGACGTGTGTGGCAATTCCAGCAATCTACCTCGAAGTCGTCCTAGATAACACCACACAGTTCTTGCTCGCACGAATAAGGCGATCGAGGTCAACGCCCACAGCCCCGCAAGCCGGAGACGTGTTGATCGCGGACGAAAACACCTCGCGAGGGCTATGTAATTACGGTTTGATTACTGATCTTCTCGGAATGGATAGGTGTATCAGCTGAAGTCCGCACCTCGAGTGGCAAATCCTTGCTGAGGTCACCATCGCACCTCTACATCCTAGAGCTTCACTCACCTCTATACCTTGACCAACAAAGGACTCAGCCAAACCCTCATTACCAGCCCGCATACAACATGAACGAATCGCCAAGTCCAGTCATTCCTTCATCAATGCTACAACGCTAGCCTCAAAATTCCGCAGTTTCTTCCTCTATCACCAATGACCGCCACACTGACCGCCTAGGAGCGTGATACCTAGGGAACGAAGCTTGACGAAATATTTATGGTGCTGAACTCCCACATTGATAGCGTAGGTCTGTTTTTCTCCAGATTAACGGGCTTGTGAGCAGTCCCGAATGTGATATACTATCTGCACCAGTAACGCTGAACCAGGATAACTACTCCGTGTGACTGAAGAGCAATCACAGTAACTTCCGATATGCTGTGCAGAAGAAACTCGAGCCTTGGCAATCGGAGGAACTCTTGCGCACCCGGCTGGTTCAAGGTTATGATCCCCTTATGTTCCCACTATGACCAGTGTATGATGTAGAAGTACTCCATGAAGGAAGCGAAAAACGTCAACGTTTGACCTTAATACCTTATTTGTTTACTCCAATTAGTCGATTTCAAAAACCACCGCTCCTTGAATTATGTCACGTACAAAAGGTTAAAAATGTTAAAAGCAATTCCAAAAATTCTTAGGCCTTTTTGGAATTGGATCCTGTCGTTCCACGAGTCTATGGCCTGAGTTATACTCCCGCGGAAGCATCCGCGGAAGGGCGGGAATCGCCTCGAGACTCCTCACCTGGCCAATCGCCGCGCCTCGCCACGCCCGCCTCCGCCGTGCACCATTGGTCCGCGGACGTTCCGCGGATGCTCCCGCGGGAGTATAACAGAGGCCTATGTTGAGCCTGCCGCGGCCGATCACGCCGCGCCGCACCCCTTCCTTTCAGCAGCGCGATTCGAAGAATACCGTAAACCAAAATTCCGTCAAATGTGGTTTTGAGGCGGCGGAGTATAAAAGCGGCGAGCGGGGCGGCGCGAAAAATCGATAGCTATGCCAACCATCACACCGCGCCGCGTGGTGGCGCATGTATAAAACGGGCCTAACGGCCTGTTCATACTCCGCGATAAGAGCGACAAAAGCGAGAAGAGCGAGAAGAGCGACAAGAGCGACAAGAGCGACTCGAGCGACTGGGGCGGCTGATGTAGTGTGGTGTACGCAAATAATTGTGTACTCCACACTTCGTCCGCAACGAATATAGTGTGAAATGCGTAATTATTTACGTACACCACATCTGTCGCTCCAGTCCCTCTTGTCGTTTTTGTCGCTTTTGTCGCTCTTGCCGCTCTTGTCGCGAAGTATGAACACGCTCTAAGGACATAATGTGAAAGAAGGCAAAGTACTGATGTGTGCTGGCGCGTAAAAGATTGATTTAAATGAGAGTATCAGATGCCCCCCCCCGGCTCGACCATACAAATACAGAAGCACAGCAATGAATACGAGGAAAATAGAAATAGGTTTCATTCAGATATATAGAGAGAGTGAATTCTCCATTGAAAATTTTAGAGGTGCAACAAATCACTTATTAAACAAACTTACCGTAGCCGATGCTGCAAGACATGCAGATTCGTTCTAGTTTGTGAGTTTCCCGGTGAAACTTCTCTATCACATAAAAAAAAACAATCACTTTTAGGGATGCGTCGGCTATACCTGTCCCTCTGGATGACAGTCCTTGAATGTGTTTGTGTTTGGCCTACACAATTACTCACAGTTACTACCCGATAGAAAGCCAGTGGTATTGCATCCCAGATAATTCCACTTCCCTTAGATCACGATCACAAGTCCCTTAGATCTTGGGATGCTATCGAGCAGCAACAACAATAACCGTTCTTATCATGGTGTAGAAGCAAGATTGTTATGTGGACTTTATGCGGCTGGACGTCTCCCGCCTTCTTCATAGCATGGAAAAGTCAAGAGACATCGGGAGAATTGCTCTTCCAAGCACCATGCTATTCTTCAGCAGCTTCAATTGGAAAAAAGAACTAGGCGGCTGATAAATAAAACAATATAAGCAACCTTCTGGAAACAGGAGGAAGGCGGTGTTGGATTATCTCCCTGCTGATGGGCAGAAATCCCCATGCAGCGTCGCTAATGCGGCGACCGCACTACTTTAAAAAACTGTGAAAATGTTTAGGGATGGTTCATTAATTGAAAGTGCTTCAACTCCTGATCTGTCGTTAAAATTAGATCAATTTAAAACGAGTTTCATTTTTGTTGTTTGTTCGTTATCCGTTTTTCCGATATCCGGTCATCTTCGGGCAAAATTATCCGTCAACCAGCATCCGGGTTTCAAAATTTCATTATCCGTTCATCCTTTGTCCACACATTCAGCGGCTGAACCCGTTCTAGAAAATTACGAGTGCTACACTTTTTCGGCCATATCTGCATAATTATTTATTTTCATTTTGCCTTCGTTTTTAAATCGTAGAAATAGTATGTCCTCAATTCTCTACTAGGAAGGACTTGGAGAAGGAGATGCGTCTGGGCAAGAAATCGGAACAATACAGCAATATCAACGTTGTTGCTATCATATACGCGAATACGCAGAAACAGTACAAGCTGAGTTGAATCGATAGACAGGAAGACGAACTGGTAGGGCCGACGACTGGAGCCGGACTAGTGCTGGCGCATCATTCATATCACCCCAGTCGAATCCGGATGAACATGATTCATTACATTCGGAACACATGGGCACAGTGTGAAGTGGTGCATCATTGCTGAGGTCTCACTGGCTTCGGGAAATTCTCCGATTTCAATGGCCAAACGGCGGAATTGAACGACGAATCCACGTGGGCATCGAGGAAGCGGGCAGGACAGAATTACTCTAGGTTTGAGGGAAAAATTGAGAAATGGAAATGTGAGACCTTAGAGTGACCGGAGAAGGAATGCAAACAAATAGAGGACTTAAATTGCAACAATTTTGTCCTCTTGTTCAGAATGTTTAAGTGGAAATTAACTTGACTTATCCCAAATAAACGCAGACCCTAGATCGAATCACTACGAAATTTGAGGCTCACCGCCAAGTGAAAGGCAAACTCTTGCCCTTTACGCACAGCGAGCAAGGTACAGCGATGAGTGATCCTTCTTCGGAGGGATGAAAGCTTAGCTAGGTAGGAACGGGATACGCCATCTCGTTTCAGCTCAGATCTTGGGATTATAGCTCCATTAGTGAGAGGGAAAAGCCCAAAGGATGTGAGCATCGAGATTTGTAGAGGGTTCTCTGTGCGCAGCAGTCTTCCTCAATGGACTGGTTAGCGGGTGATAGGTTAGTGGCGCTCAAAACTATTTCTACCCCGCAATACAGAGGACTTCATGTGCACTGCTGCTGTTTGTACATTGGCTTCAGACGACCACTGCTCCACTCTGTGGGCATTGGCACTACACATGTCTATGAAGGGTAAAACACTTTCAGCTATCCGTTGGCCGATGTGCCCTTCGCGTTCCGCTGTTCGCCGAATAGCTCGAGCGGCGTCTGCGGTTGCTCCAGCCGCGTGCCTGAGTGGCACAACGTGTTTTTTTTCGCTCGAGGTCCAAGAGCTTTATATCTTTAGAAGCGATCCTGAAAATTTTTCAGGCAGTCTGATCCCTTCCTCCTAGATTTCTCCAGCACTTATTATGCAGGGGTATGTGGATACATAAGTTCTCAGAGTGGTAAGCTCCTAGAGACAGAACAATTAAAAGGGGCAATTAACGACGACCGTTCTCCGCTTACTTTTTGGTGGTAAAGTTATCTCAGGTAATTTTTAGTTTTTTTTTTTTGTATTTGGGCGCATGGTAGCGCATGCGTGGAGTAGGCACTGGCTGTGTCGTGCACGCCAGTGCTGCCTCGGACACTTTTCCTTTTCGCAATATTGAGTGCCACATTCATCGAGAAAAATTTCTGTTCTCTATCAGACGAAACTGATGTGGAGGTTCGAAATATGTTTTTGATGATTTCTTTCTTGGTACTTGAGGGGTGAGCGGATTGGCAATCCAATCTGTTCACCCCTCAAGTACCATGAATGGCAACATTAAGGCCATACGTGGCGGAATACGCTTCGCTACTGTAAAATAAACAACAAAATACACAGATGCTCCCCCCACTGCTTCATGTAGGCAGCTTTCGAGCACTACCAATCAAATAAATCGCAGCGATCTGTTTGAGTGCATAGCGCTATATCTTTTTTTGATGGGCTAAACAAATGCTGCTCGTTACGCTTTAAAACGATTTTCAATTTATTATTAAACAATTATAAAATCGTTTCACTTATCCGGGCAGTTGAACTAAATATTTCAAAGAAAGTTATACCAAATTTTCATTAGGCAAGAAACTATTCTTACTATCTTGGAGAGTCTGCAATTTAACCCATAGGAAGCTCTTTTCGAATCGGAAGACGTTTAATTTTAATTCGGAAGCATCAAGTCTGTTTGGTAGATCACAAGGGGACGCGATAGAGGGTGGACAGGCCAGTTTTGAATATTCTGCTCTACCAGATACCGCTATACTGTTCTATACAGCAAAACCGGTTTTTTATTGTAATAAAAATAAGTGGGCCTAAACAAGAAAATGCGACGAGGGAGGGGGTGTTGTATTCCAAGGGCTTGGGGCGAAGCCTCCAACCTGACGTTTAGCGTCTGCTGGCTGCTGGGTGAAAATATAAAAGGTGAACGTGTGGGCACCCACTCCTTCCTTCAACTTCTGAACGAATAACTCGTTCTCTAAACCGTCTTTATCAGCCAACTACTGCATGCTTACAGAATCCGGCGGTGTGAAATACCTCCTCCTGCTACTTATCATCATGACTCAGGAGATATACTGCCAATACTCTGATTCTGTAAGTCTTCATGAAAATCCCGCAGAGAAAGGAGTCTGAGATTAGTGTACGATGTGTTTCAGAGATATCCGAACTGTATCCTTCCCGTACTGGAGGCTCAGTTTGCGATGGAGAAGGGCCAGGGAATAGGCGACTTCGTGTCATGCTTGGATCGCTGCAAAGCTTACTGCTATGACGGATATAAACTATCAGAAGCATGCTACAATAGCTGCTACAGATTGTACTACGGCTAGTTATCAGTTAAGTATCAGCAAAATAAATATGTGGAAACACATAAATTCTTTCGATACCGATTCATATCTACGCTAGGAGTTCGCGTCTACAGTTACAATTCATAGAGCACTTGTAACACTCGAATAACAGCTCGAAAGGGAAATGCCAGCAGATGGGAAGGCATGCACTAGCAACCTTGTTCACCTGTATCACCTGTATCACCTGTCGTCCCGTTGATCATCGACTTGCTCGAGCGGGCGCCAGCAGCGTCTCCATTCGTCTCTGTCGCGTGCCAGAGTGGTCCAATGGATCCTCCTCGCTCGAGGGACACGAAGAGCGTCATATCGGTCGTTCAGGGCTTTCACGAAGAAGTCCGACCAACGCGTTGGTGGGCGTCCCGGTGTTCTCTTGACATCCCGCGGAATCCAGTCGGTAACGGCTCTCGTCCAGCGGGTGTCTGCGAAGCGCATTACGTGGCCGGCCCACCTAATTTTCGACGACTTGGCCCATGCGACAGCGTCTCTGATCTTCGAACGTCGGCGAAGCTCGGAACTCCGGAGGCCTTCTCTCACTTGCGTGAGTCGTGTCACTCCGAGCATCGTCCTCTCGATTCCACGCTGCGCGACGCTGATCGCGTGTTCATCCTGCTTTCGCATAGCCCAGGTCTCTGAGGCGTATGTTAGGGCAGGAAGAACGGTAGAGTCGAATAGGTGGGCACGGAGTCGGACGTTCTTCGTCTTCTTCGCGACTTCTTCGACGCTCTTAAAAGCTCCCCAAGCCGCTCGTTTCCTCCTGCTCAGCTCCGGCGCTAGGTCGTTGGCCATATTGACTTCGCAACCCAGATACACGTAGCTGGAGCATTCGGAGATGTTCGTTCCGTTGAGCGAGAATGGGACATCAGAAACCCATCCGTTCTTCATGAACATCGTCTTCGTAAGATTCAGCTGCAGTCCAACGCTTCCACATACACGATCGAAGTCGGCCAGCATTCGCTCCGCCTGACTGATGCTCGGTGTTATGAGCACGATGTCGTCAGCGAAGCGAAGATGGTGCAGTTGCCGGCCGTCGACCTTCACTCCCATGTCATCCCATTCTAGTTCGCGCATGACGTTTTCGAGGGTGGCGCTGAAGAGCTTCGGGGATATGGTATCCCCTTGTCGAACCCCTCTCTTCACGTCAATGACGACGTCGTTGTAGAATGGTGAGATCTTGGTCGTGAATCCACTGTACAGCTCTCGAAGGACTCTGATGTACTGAGTAGGAACGCCCTGGGTGAGCAGGGCTTCCATGACCGCTTCAGTCTCGACGGAGTCGAATGCCTTCTTCAGGTCTATGAAAGTAAGGCACAGCGGCAGCTTGTACTCTCGCGACACTTCGATGAGCTTCGTAATGGTGTGTATGTGGTCGATCGTGCTGAATCCTCTCCGAAATCCTGCTTGTTCGCATGGCTGTCCTTCGTCCAGCGTTCTGCTAATCCTATTCAGGATGACTCGAGTGAACAGCTTGTAGACTACGGACAACAGGCAGATCGGGCGATAGTTGCCAATGTCGTGCACGTCTCCCTTCTTGTACAGCAAGACGGTCTTGCTGATCTTCCACTGAGATGGAACCTTGCATTCGGACAGGTAGCGTGTGAAGAGCCGCGCCAAGGTGTTGATGAGCGCTGGCGGGAGGTTCTTCAGGTGTTCAGCTCTGATCCTGTCAGGACCGGGCGCTGTACGTTTCTTCACCGACGAGATGGCGTGTCGGATCTCGGAAGGGAGAACAGAGGGGATGACGTATCCATCCTGCGGAAGATGGCGTAGGGGCAGGTGGACGTGGCTATCGAAGAGATCGGAGTAGAAGTCGTGGATGACTTTCTCCATGGTCCTTCTGGAAGAGGTGACGGTTCCGTCAGGACGTCGGAGAGCGGTCATCTTGGTCTTGAAGTTGGCGAAGTTCCGGCGGGCATTGCGGATGCTCAGCCCTGCCACTGCTGCTTCAGCCAACACTTCCGCCCTTCTCTCCTTCAGATCTTCCTTTATCGCCGCTCTGCATAGCTTTGCAAGCTCGGACGTCAGTTGATAGTTGCCTGAAGCTCGTGCTGCTCCACGCTGGCGTATCAGCTCGAGAGTTTCCGGAGACAGGCGTCTCTTGGTGGTCTTCAAGCTCTCGGCTCCCTTAGCACTATCGTGGAGATGGTGCACGAAGCGATCGTATTCCTCGTCGACGTTGTCCATGACGGCATCTTCCCAAAGGCCGACAAGAGAGGTGTAGAGATCCCAGTTGATGGTCGTTCTGGGACTCCTCTTCTTGAACTTCGCGGCCTTCTCTCCTTGACGCGATAAGCGGAACCTCGCGCGAAGGAGGCGGTGGTCCGATCCCGTGTAGAACTTGGGGACAACGGAGACATCGGTCAGGCAATACTTGCGATTGAAGATGATGTGGTCGATCTCATTGTGGAACTGGCCACCGGGGGATTCCCAGGTCCATCGTAGGGAGGGAGGCTTCTGGAACTGCGAGTTTCCATGGATGGTCTTGGTCGACATGATAAACTCAGACAGCCTCTCACCTTGCTCGTTCCACTCCAAACCGTGGGTTCCGATGTGAAGTTCTTCCGGCGACCTTCGTGGCCCGATCTTGGCGTTGAAGTCGCCGACGATCACCTTGTAGAAGGTGTGATCTTCCTTATAGAACTTCTCCAGCTCCACGTAGAAGGCCTCGACGTCTTCGTCGTCGTAGTCGGATGTTGGGGCATACGCGACGAACACAGTCAAGGCTGGCACGGAGCCACATCGCTTCAGTCGCAGACGTCCGATTCGGCTTGTCAGAGACTCGTACGAATCGATGTTCATGGCCAAGTGCGTGTTGACGAGGACACCAACGCCGCCTACTCCCCCGCTGTCGCATGTTCCGAGGAACAGTTCTTCTCCGGAGTCGTAGGCGGCGTGTAGGGGATGGTGTCTTCTCGTCTCGGTCAGTCCGATGACGTCGTACTTGATCTTCCTGGCTTGCATCATCAGGTCCTCGACGGATGCTTCGGACGCAAGCGTGCGGGCGTTGTAAGTACAGATCGTCATCCTAGTCCTTCTCAGTTTGCGCAGCCTGGTTAGGCCCTGAGATTTTAGCAGCCTCTCCGTACTCGTCCTTCCCATCGCTGCAGAAATGGGGGCTCTTTCGGGGTCAGGGGAATGAGGCCCTTTAGTGCTGCTGTGTTTGACTGGAATACAACACGGGTAGCTAGTCAGGCTCTGTCGTGCGGGCGAAGAACTCCGGGCAGCCAGCCAGACTGCCCGAAGGGACGGGGCGAGACTTAAGGCGGCCTCGAATCGCCTTACATGTACTCCCAGTCTACCGAGTGCAAGCTTTTGGCCGAGCCGACACAGTTACAATCCGCACAGTCACGGACACATCCACGCACACTGTGCACGAACATGCCGCTCCCACGCACAAGGAACGCATCGACCCGACACAGCAGGAGCAAGGAGTCCATCCCCTGCATCCCACCTGCGTCTCTGGGCAGTACACGGTCGCATTTGGTTCGCGTTTAATTCCCCTATCCACCACCCGGGGACGCGCCACGTGGCCCTGCGACAAGCGGCCCGAGATCCCTCTTAACAAGAGAGCCCGAAGCCTCTCTATCGAGGGAGATCCGTGGAGCAACCTTGTTAATGGGTAAAAAGGACAGAGGACAGGTTAAAGACGTGGTCCGGAATGCGCTACGCATTCTTCTCTTACTCGACGTCGACTAGGCAACTTAAATGCGTATTTAAATATTATATAAACATATTATATAATATTATATAATTTAATTAAAATTAAATAAATTTTTTATATAATTTATATATTTAAAGGATAAAAAATATAAAGAACGGCGTTACTCAATCCCTTTTGGGATGCGCCACGCATTCTACTTCTACGGGATGTCGTGAGGCGAGTTGAATTCGTATTTAGCCATACTGCGGGGGCCAGCCGATGAACAGGTCAGCGCTTTATCCTTCCCACGCTGGTCTGGTACCAATTCACGGACCCAGGAGGGATGGAAGGCTTGGTTGGCCTAGGCGGGAAATCCGAACCAGGAACCTTGGATCGGGTGCAGGCGACAGTCGGCGCCTTCTCCGACAGCGGTACACATGCCCTTATTTATATCTTCTTCTTCTTCTCCTGAGCGTTTAGTCCCGCGCAGTCGCAGGGTCCGCTGCTTTTGTGATCTGTCGTCACCTCATTCTATCAAGGGCGCCATCTGGCGCAGCGCCGATTTCGGCGAGATCTCTCTTGATGACGTCCCTCCACCTTTTCCTTGGGGCTCCTCTCGGACGCTTTCCGGGTGCCTCGAAATTCAGGGCCAACTTCGTGGGATGGCCCTCTTGTCTTCTGAGGATGTGTCCGTACCACCTAAGGCGCTGCTCCCTCATCTTCAGCTGGATCGGAGCTGTCTTCATCACTGTCCTAACATCCTCATTTCGCACCCTGTCCCGACGAGTCCATCCACATGCCCATCTGAGCATCCTCATTTCCGCGGCGTGCAGTTGCCGCTCCTGTACTCTACCCAGGGCCCAGCACTCACAGCCATAGAGGAGGGCAGGCCTCACTACTGTTCTATATACCTTGCCCTTGATGTCCTGGAGCACCTACGGTCGCAGAGGATTCCTGTGGACTCCCTCCATTTGAGCCATGCTGCATCAATTCGTCCCCTGACCGCCTGATCCAAGCTTCCTTCCTCGGATAGGTCGCTTCCGAGGTAGCCAAATTCTTCCACCTTTTCAATCATCTTCCCATGGCAGTCTAGGATTGGTTCGTGCACTGCTCGGAGCTGATGAACTTCGTCTTCCTCATGTTCAGCCGCAGGCCGTTGTCTGCGAGTGCTCCTTGCCACAACTGCACCTTCTCTTTCAGCTCCTCACGGCTGTCGGTTATTAGGGCGATATCCTCCGCGTAGAGGATGGTCCTGAGCGGACCTTCCTCAAGGTGATTCACTATGCAGTCAAGCGTCAGCACGAAGAGAAACGGACTCAGAGCTGACCCTTGATGCACCCCCACTGTGATATCCATCTTCTTTGTCATTCCGTGTGAAGTTCGTACCGCCGCTTTCGAGCCCTCGTACATGTCCTTTATGACCGAGATGAGACGTTCCGGAACACCCCTGCCTTGAAGGGATTTCCAGAGCACAGCCCGGGGTAGCCTGTCGTATGCTTTCTCCAAGTCTAGGAATGCCAGGTAGCAGGGCTTTCGTTTCTCCCGATACTTCTCCATCACCTGGCGGGCGATAAAGATCGCGTCTGTGGTGGACCTCTCAGGCATGAAGCCCCACTGCTCCTGGGATATGGTGACCATCTCCCTCAGCCTAGAGTCAACCAGTCGTTCGTAGACCTTCATCGTATGTGAGAGTGATCCCGCGGTAGTTGGAGCATTCGTAAGCGTCTCCCTTCTGCTTGAAGATGGGGACTATGGTGCTGTTCCTCCAGTCATCCGGCATCTTACCCTCTATCGTGACTCTGTTGAAGAACTGTGTCAGCCAATTGACTCCGCAGTTCCCAAGCACCTTCCAGGCCTCTACTGGCACCCCGTCAGGGCCAGCTGCTTTCCCGAGCTTCATCTTCCCTATGGCACTGCGAACCTCTTCCTGCGTCCATGACGGGATGGGTCCTGTCTTGCCCTTATTTATATATTTATTTTATATTCTTATTATATTATTATTATTTTATTTTTCATTCTTATATTATTATTATTATTTATTCTATTTTTATTATATAAATATAATATTATATTTATATATTAAGTCTCGAACGAGGTACATACAATCTTTCACTTGCATTATTGTTTTTGCTTATGTAATGCATGACTATGTTGGTGGCGATGTCAGTTCCTCCACGTGGTGCCACTGGAAACTGCTTGCTTTTGCAAGCCGAGCCAAACACGGACATTCGAATGCAGGCGACAGGCCCTAGTGACAGGCCGGCCTACGAACATTTTGTGTCACATCATATGGTTGATGGCGTTTCAGACTTCTCGAGATAATGCTACGGCGTCCGCGGGAGCCGACGCGCACTCGCAAAGCCCGGCGAGTGTGAAAAATGTGCGAGGGTCCCTGATGCGAGGACGGCATCGGGGGGGGGGGGGGCAACTGAGCTAGTCCGAAAGTCCCGAAACGTAGGCAGGACCCGCGTAGCAACGTTGAATGTGGGTACGTTGACGGGCCGCTCGTGCGAGTTGTTAGAAGCACTGGAGCGAAGAAAGATAGATTTCTGTGCGGTGCAGGAGACGAGGTAGTCCTGCAGCAAGTCAAGGGACATAGGACGTGGCTTCAAGGCCGTTATATGTGGAAGTCCCAGGACCACCAGTGGTGTCGGTGTGATCGTCTCCGAGCGTTTCCGTGACGCGATTGCAAGCGTAGAACGTTTCGATAACCGCTTGATGAAGATTGTTGTCGCCGTAGAAGAGCCACGATGCCATTTCTTTTCTGCGTATGCTCCGCAGACAGGCTGTTCCGAGCAAACCAAGGACGAGTTCTGGTCCCTGCTTGATGAGAAGACAGCGGAAGTACCGTCACAAGATATGGTTGTTGTGGCAGGTGACCTTAATGGTCACATCGGAACAACGAAAGACGGCTACAGCTGTCATGGTGGTTTTGGATATGGGTCGCGCAACGCCGATGGTGAGCATATACTTCAGTATGCAGACTCACATGACCTCACCATCGTGAACACCAAATTTCGAAAGCGTGACTCCCACCTCATCTCGTTTTATAGCGGGAACGGTGCATTTTGCCTTCCTGGACTTGGAGAAGGCCTTCGACCGCGTTCCGCGAGATGCCATATGGTACGCGTGGCGACAACATGGTATCCCTGAAGAGCTTATTGAGTGGGTGCGCATTCTATACTCTTGCCCAAGGAGTCGAGTGCGAGCGCCAGCGGGCACCTCGATGGAGTTTCCCATTTCTGAAGGGGTGCATCAGGGATCTGCGCTATCCCCACTGCTTTTCGTGGTCGTGATGGATGCGATCTCACGAGATCTCCAGATGGCGGCACCTTGGACGCTGCTGTATGCTGACGACGTCATGCTTGCATGTGAAGGCAAAGCCGAACTCGAGCGACAGGCACAGGCGTGGTGCGATCGTTTGGCATTGTTCGGTCTCAAGCTAAACGTCAAAAAGACGGAATACTTGACGACGGATGTGAATGAGCACGGATCTATTAAGATCGATGGTACTGAGCTCTCACGAGTGACATTTTTCAAGTATCTTGGGTCAACAGTCACGTCCGATGGCAGCTTAAAGATGGAGGTGAATGCGCGCGTAAGTGCAGCCTGGTCCAAATGGCGCTCGCTGACTGGGGTGCTTTGCGACAGGACAATACCTGAGCACCTCAAATCGAAGGTTTATAGAACAGTAGTCCGCCCAGTAGCGACGTACGGTGCTGAGCGCTGGCCCGTGACGAAGGAAATTCAAAGCCGCCTAAGTGTAATGGAGACGAAGATGCTACGGTGTACGGCTAGAGTTACGCGTTTGGACCGTGTTCGTAACGACACCATACGACAGAGGTTCGGTGTCGCCCCGATATCCGAGAAGCTGCGCGAAGCTCGTCTTCGATGGTACGGCCACGTCCTTCGCGCTAACGACGACACCGTGTGTAAGATTGGCCTGAATCTTGTTGTCCCTGGAAAGCGGCCCAGAGGACGCCCGAAGCAACGTTGGCTAGATACGTTGCGCTTGGACTTAGAGATGGCTGGTGTGCACCCTGATCAAGCATTTGATCGGGAGAATTGGCGTCACCACACCAGAAGAGCGGACTCCGCCACCAAGCGGGACAGACGCTAATGAAAATGATGATGAATGCATGACTATGTTCATGTCTGATAAATAAATAAATAATAAATAAATTTGGCGTACACAATGAGCTGCTGGAAATAAGCATACGGAGCTGTGTTTTGTTTTTACCAGTCGAGCGTGGTACCGGTTCACCGATCAGAGCGATGGAAGGCCTAGATGTCTTCGGCGAGAGCCAAACCAAGAACGTTGATCCGAACTGCACGCGACGACTGGCTTCTCTTCCAACAGTGTTACCACGGACCCACTTAACGTTGTCGGCAAGGTTAAGTGTAGCGTTTCCGTCTCATTTACTAGAAGAAACAATATTAAAGACTCGGCTTAATTAAGATTTTCTAGAAGATTTCTATCACAACCTTCAGATTAACCGGTCTCGTGCTGATTTCAGTGGCCGGCTCATCCTAATATACGGGTGAGTCCTGGGGCCGGATTCATCAAAGTTACTGCAGGAACTTTAACGGAGAATTGTAAGCGAAAAGCTCAGATAACGCGGCTTATCGCTCACCATCTCGCTTGATAAGCCGCGTTATCTGAGCTTTTCGCTTACAATTCTCCGTTAAACTTACGTAAAACGTTGATGAATCCGGCCTCTGGTGGAAGGACATCGCAAGAAACAAAAACCGCTTGCTTTTCTCGACCTGGAAAAAGCATATGATCGTGTACCGCGTGAGGTCAGATGGTACGCCTTACTTCCGCGCGGTGTTACCGAAGAACTTAGATACGGTAGTATATAGTAGATAGGATACGTAGTCCTTTACTGCTTAACGCAACAGCACTCAGGAGGGAGCGACCTGTAGCCGTACTCATGAACGTTCCCGGGATCTTCCCGGCTTCTCACGGGAAGGGACCGAGGCAAGAAGGAGAGGCAGGAGAGAGCGGCGAGAGGTGATACCGCTTTGATGTCGCTCATCTCCCGCTCCCACTGCTTCATGAATGCGGCCTCTGGTGGTTCCCACAAGGTGTGGATGTTGCTTTCCATCAAGCAGAACCAATGATGTAATTACGTACCTATGCATTCCCTCACGATCCGTAGAACTTCCAGGTTCGGTTCGACTCGCGCCTGGCGCTAGAGCTTTGACCGCAACAAAACATCGTTATGAGAGGTTATACTCCCATTAGTGTGCCGAAAGCAGTGCATTGCACACAGGGTAATCTCATTGTTCACTGAGCTGGAAAGGCGGAAAACTGTTGCAGTAGTTCGAATTGTTGAAATAGTGATCCAACGTAAGGTAGTGTTGGTCACAAATCTATGCTCCGAATAGGTTGAACTTAGTATGTAACCAATAAGTTGGTCCAAAAAATAATGTCGAATTTAAGCCGCCGCATTAAATTTAAAGTAACTTTGCTCGGAGGCCAGCTCGTTAGCTCTGTTAAACAGAATCTAGACGTGTTTGCTGATAAGAAGCTTTTGGAAGTTCTGCAAATCTCTGCTGGATTTCAAAAACCTACAAGAAACCTAGAAATGGCTATGCGTTCTCCTCCATCTGCAGCTCTCTCCTCGTTTAAGAGGGCTTTGGACAAATTTTTACAATCTGGTTGACACTGTTTTCTGATCTAATACTGCGGCTGCTCATTACCCTTGAAAAACTCGTGTTTTGCAGTTGTTTCATTACTGTTCGCCTCTATGCATTTTACCGTTCTGTTTGCCTTCTTTTATTATCTTTTATGGGATCAGTTCAAAAGTTCCGTAGTTCAGTTTCCACGTTGTTGCTTCTAGATTTCCTCATGTTCACATATGTACTCACATGGTACAATAAATGAATAAGTGAACAAGTTTCCTGTGCCTTATTCGTTTAGTTCCGGAGAGGTCGACTCCTCAGTATTGAGCATCATCCTACTGTGAGATATGCATTCATGTTTTTTGAAGTAACTTTTCTATCACCTTGCAGGAGGACGCTGCTATTTTATAGCTCACCTAATGTACTGCCATAACGGGATTGTAGGATTGCAGGATCCTGTAAGAAAATGTCTATCAAATTGAGGTCGCCACCATTTTCGGGTGGGAATCGGATTGTGATTACAATTCGATTTGCACCCCAATACAGTCGGAAGATGGCTTGTAGCAGTAGCTGAGCCAAAAGAGAGCAAGTTTTTCTACGAGCTAAGTGCTTATCTGATTCTCAGGCAAGCCATGGAAGTCTAACTTATCAAGTTGTTTTTCATCCCAATTTGTTCTGTATGATCTGAAAGCACGGTTTCCGCTCCATTTCGGCAATGGTCGATCTTGGCCCTCAGTGACGTCCTCGAAAACGATTAGTTCCCTCTCCTACAGCCTGCACATAGTTGAAGACTCTGATTTTCTCTATGAAAAGAAGATGTACTGCACAATTGCTGGAGGTATCTCCTCTCAAGGGAGTGTATAGCGCAGTCGAAGTAAGTGCCGGATGTTGCTCCGCACCCGATTCATGGCTCTCGGTTAGGACTTCTGGTTCAGGCCAGCCAAGCCTTCCATCCCTCCATGGTCGGTGAATTGCTACCGGACTTGTCCAGGTAGGACAAGGTGTTGACTTCTTCATCACCTGGCCACAACAAGTTACTGTATGACCAAATACGCATTCAAATTGCCTCCACGACATCCCGCAGAAGTATAATGAGTGGCCCAACCCCAAAAGGGATTGAGTAGCGCCCTACTTCCTCTTTTATCACGTAACTCTTCCGAATGGGATGCTTGATTTGTTCCCGCAAGTTGTGAACTCGCAGATGAAGCCCATCATAAATTAGAACGTTCTAAATTAGAAAAATAACTAAAAGTTAAGAAAAATCGAAATCTACAGACAGTATTCAATATGCGCCACAGTCAGTCTGAACCTTTCAAAAAATGCACTTCAAAACTGCAAATTGCTGTGCTATTGATAGGCGTGGTAACAGAAATCGACATTATTTTTGTCAATTTGCTGCTTTATACAAAAATAACATCTTCGAACAGCAGGAGATATATCAAGGAGAAATGGGTGAATGCCATTGTGCGATTACAGAGACACTGTACCGGGTTTGACATGTAGTGATCGAAAATTTTCAGTATGCGATAACTTTAGGCACAGACTCGTGGTAATCTCCCGCAGTAAGCGAATCGACGAGAGCAACGGCCAGGTGACAATCTCGGAAGAGCATTGTGCAGACTCATGTTTAAGTGAAATTGCGATGAAGAGAACCCATGGGGATGTAATTTTAGGCAACGAGAAAGATCGAAACAGGACCACCGGTAGGTACGGAAAAGTTCGAATGAAGAGTTAAATCGGAATACCAGTTATGGCATGTAACGTTATGAAGACTGGATCAATGTGATCGTGTTGCAGGGAGATCGGGGAAATCGTGAGTAGTCTGGCGAATACTGGCTGGCAGAGGCTTCCGATGCGTTTCCGGCAAAAGGCAGGTGACCACACTGGCCAGAAACGAGATGGAGGCAAGGAGGAACATCGGCGATGTCGGCGAAATTGCACCCTAAGGCAGAACAGACACATGTAAGAGGACTCTATGAATGGACTGAAGCAGAGGCATACCAGTAGCCGAATGTACGGCGCAGCAATCGCTCCTCCCCTCGAGAGCACAGAACACAGACCGACGGAGACGTTCCGAATCGGCGTCGGGAAGACCTCACTGGCGTAGACGAACAGCGACATGAATGAGCAGCTGATCGCGAACTTTCCAACCAGCCAGCACGTCAGGGACAGCCATGAGTCATCTGAACATTGGACATCAGGATACAGATGGTCGGCCTTTACAAGAGAGCGTTCTCTTTCACGAAATTCAAAAAACTATGCAGGTGTGGAGAATCGCTTCTCACTTCTCATAATGTCTCTCACATAATCCACTCTAGAAAACAAATAGTTTCTCTAACTTAGGATGGACAAGAATCAACATAAGGCTTGTGCTGGTCTGAATTAGAAAAAAATTGAATATGTCATGCTTTGGAGGAGAACGTGAAGCGCCAGTGTTTATAATACAATCGCCTTGTAATGGGAGGTGGGCATCTTTCTACATTAGGAATCCGAAAACTAGGCCTTTGTGTAGATTGTTGCTGCTAGGGTTACCTACTAATACGTTAGTACGACTATATGTGGGAGGTGGTTTCTCAAACGACTTTGAATTCTTTGTTCCTCCAGGGGCCAGATTCATCAACGACTTACAGCAATCTAACGGTGAAAATATCGGCGAAATCCCTGACAGCGCGGCTTATCCAGCGATATGGTGAAACATTTCAAAACAAACCGCACAATCAGAGATTTCGGCAGTATTTTCAAAGTTAGATTGCTGTAAGTCATTGATGAATCTGGCCATAGGAAGGCAACAACCCGGTAATGTTAGTGCAGTGAAGATTTGTCCCGGCTCCGATAAATAACCACTCCAACTGCATACTACTTTTCAGCGCTTCTCCTACGTAAAACTAGTCGTAAGGTGCGCGTATCTTGAGTACAATCACCAGTTCCAGCTTCATGATCAAAGTGGATTCCCACTGGTTTTAGGTCGTCATAAAATATAAAAGGATAAAGGAAGGCGTTACTCAATCCCTTTTGGGATGCGCCACGCATTCTACTTCTACGGGAGGTCGTGGAGGCGACATGAATGCGTATTTGACCATACAATAACTTGCGGTGGCCAGCCGATGAACAAGTCAACGCTTTATCCTTCTCAGACAAGTCTGGTTCCAATTCACCGACCCCTAAGGGATGGAAGGCTTGGTTGGCCTGGGCGGAAAATCCGAATCAGGAACCTGGTATCGGGTGCAGGCGACAGTCGGCGCCTCCTCCGACTACGCTAGGTCGTCGTCATAGGACGCCCCAATTCACCATTACCTAGAAGTTGTGCGTTCTTTCCTACTTTGACCCTCTAGTACGCTTCTATTCCAACTTCTCAGCCATGCGTAGGTGTCCTGTGAGACTTTGAGGGTTTCTAAGAGAATCGGTTTTGTGAAGCAGGCATTTTTGGCAATAATTGAGCATAGCTACTAGGAGACATAGTCTTGAAAGTTTGACACCGTCCACCACTGTGATTAGGAGTTCCCATAGCTGTTGCCACCCATCAGGGGTTTTCTCCTTATATTCAGAGACAGTCCAAGCACTGAAAGTCGATCGCTCTATGGAGCGATTCTGCAACTTTATTCTTCAGGGTGTTCTAGCCATCGATATCAAAACAGAAGAGCAGACTCGAGAGTACTGGTCTCTTTTCAAGTGTGCGTAGGAGAATTTGCAACAGACGGAGTCCTGGTGAAAAACAACAGTGACGAGAAGCGACGGAAGTTGCTGGCACGCAATCAGAGTTAAACACTTTTCTCATTAGTCCTTTTTAATACATACTTGAAACCAGTTCATCGAGCGTCAAACAGGGAAATATGTAGTGAGCCAGCGCGCGCAGAATTGAGCCGCCGGACATGGGTGGAATGAAATATTTATGTTGTCACCACTGATGCGACATCATGAAAGAGTATACGATAGATAAATGTTACGAAAACCATTAAGAGATCTACCTGTTCTCGCGAGCGCAAGAAACCGATTTCAAGTCCAGCTCTTGCCCAACCTATCAGAGCTCTGCATCAGCCTCTGAATTACTACCGGACTTGTTTCTAGAATAGGAGCAATAACCTCTCCAGTAACTGCCTTAAGCAATCGGCGTGGACGTGACATACTAGGCTCTTTAACACTCCCTTGGCCATATACAGTTGATGTTCCGTGTTGTTACCGCAGTACGACCGCAGTACGATCGAGCGCACATAACCAGCTTTGTAACAGAGTACAATTATGCACTATTCCAAGGTAAAGGTTTGCCAAAAATCCCGCTCTAAAGCTGGAGGTCGAAGACCTGCATTAATTTCCGGACGTGAAATACGCATTCAGATAGCGTTCACGGTGCCCTATAAAAGTTAAGGAGGGCGCATACAAAAAATCGAGTGAATAACGATGAACCTTTATAGGTCATCCAAAATGAATGCGTTTTTATGAAGTTCACCTGTTTTTATGAAGTGAATTCTAGGTACAGTGCTGCTAATGGATGGTAGAATGCAATCTTCCACCGCATAGAGGTACATCACAAACATGTGCGAAAGGCATGAAAGTGTGGGTTCAAATTTAGAACGGAAATTTTTTGTTCACCTATGGATCAGCTTTGAGTTAGGGAAAGACACTCCCTCCTAGGGCTGGGATTCTTTAATGTACAGCTCACTGCCAGGATGTCACTTTGGGACGCGACAGGGAAGAATGAAGAAGCTGCTGGCGCCCTCTCGAGCAACTCGATGATCAACGGGGCGACAGGTGAAACAAGTGATACAACTCACTGTGGGACAGCATGCTGAGCTTTTGAATCTTGCCTAGTAGGAGGGACATCACTAAAAACTCGTCTTTGTAAACTAGGCTGCTCTCAGTTTAGTCTCCGTCATCAAAGATCCATAATGGAGTGCCTTCTCCATTAGGATAGTACCGAGATTTGCTTAACATGGTCTGCCCTCCCGGAATGTGAAACTATGCCAATGACAGAAAAAAGAGGAAGAAGAGGAAGAAAAGTCGTCATCACAACGGTGTTTCCCCTACTCTATCAGGCACTGGACCAGTTTTGTTATGAAAAAAGTTATGGCTCCACTAGCATAACATCTGAATAATTTTGTTCAGCGTCTCGCTAATGTTGCATTAACTGGAATAAATATGCATCTAGAAGCATTGTAAGAAATCATGGCTGAAATGTAGGAAAAGTCTCTAACCTCTTGAGAACACTGGGATTATAAAACACACGGCGGCGAGCAGATGCGTTCCGGACACGACCAGCCGTCTTCCGCACCTGAATTATGAGCGTTCATTTCATCACGCAAACGAGCTGAATTATAAATGCGAAACGGTGGAGACGCCTTGCCGCTTCGGTGAGTTCCAAAATGAGAGATTAAGCAACGCTAAAGTTGAAAAGCTTCGCCGCTGCTTTGCTTCATAACGTAACGCCAAGTACTGGAGAAGTTCACAGAAAAGGGACCTAGTTCTAAACGACAGCTGGCGAGAAAATCCAGTGCAACTGCACAACATACTTCTCCAAAGACATGGGAGCGAGGATGTATGCCGGCAGTTCGACGAATCCCATGAGTAGGTAGTTCGCGTATCGGTTCCCTGCCAACTGTGTACTGTACAGGGACAAGCCGAAGTAGATGAAATTGTCACAGGTCCTGAATCAGAGGTCGCTTATTGACATGCAGTTAAGGTGGACATCAGAAACTGCACCATAAGTAGAGCTGGATTAAGCAGTAGACGATGAAGATTTTGTGCATTCGAAGCTCATGGAAGAACGAAGATCTGTAAATGCCATGTTTAAAATGAAACTACAGGCACTTAGGAACACGGGAACGCAGCATGTGGACGGCAATCAAACCGTTCTGTCAATTAACCTGACGATTTGTATTTGAAATTTAAGACTACATATTAGCCGTGTGGTGGGAACACAACCTTCATTAATGTCATCTCAATACTTATTACTTCCAATTCTCTGAGAGAAAGTGACAGTTTTGCGACGTTTGCTGCTTTCATGTATGCATATTGATGAAACGTAAGAATTATACTATGACAGAATACTTCAGGAACAGATGAAATCTACCAATATTCAAAGAGAATTTGATTGTAATTGTAATTGTTTATTGAGGCCGATGCCAATGTGGGAAAGACGACAGAAAGCTGCTTTAGACGACAACCGCTTAACAGAAAGGGACTTAACACGAATGAGAGAAAGCGAATCTGGATGTCAGATACCTCCAGATTCACTTTCTCTTATTCGCGTTGTGTTACGCCCCTTCGGCTTTAAATGTAGGAATTTTGTAATTGAGCGGGATCTCATAATTTCTCATCAGTTTTTCAAACTCAAAACCAACTCCTATAACGAAAAAGTTTCGCATCACACTGCATTTTTTCGCCATTCTAATATATTGCTTCCTGAATCCTTACTCAATATCTGAAACTCTCAATCGAAGAAGAGCACGCGGTTCCCTCTTAGAGTGTCCGGACAAATGTAACACGTGATGAGCAGAGATGTGCGGAATTTCCGTTTCCGTGTTCCGAATTCCGATTTTCTTTCGTTTTTAGTACTTGCGTTCCGTACCATGTTCCTATCACTTTTGGGCCGGAAGATGGAACGGAAATGGTCACTCATCAATCACTGGTTGTTTTGTTTCACTGCTTTCATTCACCTCTTGAACTTAAACGAAAGGCTGAAGAAAAAGATCAACTATGCGTCACCTTTCTTGTGATTGCGCTGCTTTTAAACTGCCGGAGCATACTGATATCGGAACAGTGTAAAAACCTAATTGGATTCTTTTTCTTTTCTTGAAACGATGTACTACCGAAATGTATAAGACCACAGGTTTCATGAGTGCTTGAGTTAAGACTCAATTTCCTTGTTCGGAGCACACCTACATTTTTTCCTTAACATCGTCAACAATCCTAGATCTGGTTTTGAACATCAGTTCTAGATCAGAGTTCTATAACCACTCCTTAGCTGCTAACATTGCTTTCCAAGGTGACATTGGATCTATGCTCGTTGGAGGAGGGCATGCGCTGTCTTGTCTCTCCACCCCCTCCTTTGAGCTGTTCCAGAGCTTCAGCTACTACCAAGTGATGCTGTGGTACCCATGCGAACTCAGAGAGTGGGTGCCGTGTCGTGGGATGCTAAAGGCATTCGTAACCTTAGCGCTGCCCCCTCCAAATTAGGATAGATCGAGGACATTCAGTGATTTAAGTGTCGTAAGTGACGAAATCTGGCATCAGCTGGGTTCATGGCGTTTAAAACACTTTCTTTCTTTCTACAGAAAGTTTTGTTATAAATATAACCTTAATAACCTCTGTTACAATAGTTATGTTTGATAATTCATCTTATTAAATGACACGAATGCAAGGATTTTTTATTGTTATGTGTTGCTGGAAAGGAGTCGCATGCTGCCTTGCCAATTCCTTATTTCGGCAACTTAGTTACTACCATTAGGGATACATATTTATAAAAAATTAGGTGAGTTTTGAGTTACTTCGGTTTCCGTGTTTCGTATTCCAATTTCCGGCCTTTTTTGAGCTCGTCCGCTCCGTATTCCGTGGTTCGCTTTTCTCGAAAAAATTTCCGAACTCCCTGATGATGAAAACCAAACCAAACCAAACCTTTCTCTTCTGACAGCTAACGATGGCTATCCTAAGTTGAAGTTGTGTGTATTACCACAAGGGATCTAATCACAAAGAAACCGGCATCCCTTATCGTGAATTTACGCGTGAAATTATGTATTTTGCACCCTTTCCAAGGCCTCACACTAGCTACCGTCGAAGGGTTGACAACTACAGTTCCTGCATATTCTAACAACCGTCTAGGCCTTGTACGTCTGCAAGAGAAGGAGGGGATTCTTAGTCGGGAGACCTCAAAAGATGTTGTACCTCAAGACTGCGACTTGCAATGGGAACCAAAACATAGATCACTTCGTATCAGAAATTTTCTCCACTTGCTGGAGTTCATAATCTCCAATTGTGAACTTTCGGTCAACAAACGATTGACCAAAATGTAGCACTCTTGTCCTTTCCTTCGATATCAGGAGATTCCATTCCAGTAACCGTTTGTTTACACCATTAGCAGCTTTTTGCAGATCATCATTAAAAGTGGTGCACCTAACTCCGTTATTCTTCACAATTTTGGGCAATTTATAGTCATAAATGATAGACAAAAATAATGATAAAACTCCGCCTTGTGTACACCACTTAAAACAGATTTAGGCTGTGAAAATGTTGGGTTGTTTGTGACTATAGTTGTGCTCGAATGACCAATTGAATAGGCATTCGAATGGTTTTCATTCGAATTCGAGATCTCAAAAAACCGTGTCTATTGAATGCACCCGAATTCAAGTATTCAAAAAAATCTCTTTTTCTCGAATGCATTCGAATTGGAATTTTCACAAAATCGCGTTAATCGATCGTACTCGAATCCGAGTATTTAAAAAATTGCGTTTTCCGAAAATATTCGAATTCGAATAATCAGGAAACCGCTTTTTGATTATTCGGAAAGGGTCTACATTCGAACTAATCGTATATTCGAAAAAATTTAGAGAGTACAACTGCAACTTTGACAAGGTCTGCCGTAGAAACAGCATGAGTGACACATATGGCCCAGACCAAAAAAATTCACGGCACTAAATGTGACCATGGCTGACCATGGCTGAATGAAACCTGCAAAGATATGTTAAAAGCGCTTTTTGTGCTGCCGCTAAAAGCTCTTGTATGCAACGCACTTCTCGGACGTATGGCTGTCACCCGGGTGCTGCAACAGAGTGGATATGTCGCTGAGATGCGATGGCGTGAAGTCGGAGTCGGACAGCCACTCATTGATGCTCTTCGCCCTCCGCCTCGAGACGAGAAAGTGGAGTGTCTCTGGAACGAATCTACAAACGATCTTCTGCAATTTGCCACTGCCTTCGTGCTGACCGCATTCTCACGGAACTACTACGTTCGCGTCTATGCAAGAGTTGCCGTTTCTCACCTCCAGCACCACAACGTGAAGATGAGCGTCGAGCCAGCTCCCCAGACCATCATCTCTCGCCACGTCGACGAAATGTAGGCAAGCAGAGCGACGACCGAGTAGCCGACGACCCAGGTGGCACCGAAGAGGAATGTGGTGAACCATCGCAGGTCAGTGTGCGTATGCTCGTACGCCGTCACCCATGCGACTAGATTTGCACCCTGAAAGCAGGAAGCAGCGCTGTAAACGAACCAAAGAAAGGGCGAAGAGCGAGGTGACGAGTTCGGAGCGCTAGCTCTTCAACACTCTTAGTGAAGGTGCGTGGATTATCACACGGGACAGAAAATTGAAGGCTTAATAGAGCAAGCAATACCGTATAGCAAGCACCCTGAAGAAGGCGACAGAAGGAGAACAAGTGCACGGATGGAGAAATCGAAGCCAGGAAAGTGCACAGCGCTTGACAGACGATACAGATCAGAAGCATGGGTCGCCTGCCGAATCTGTAACCACATCGCTTCGAAACGAATAGCTACTAGAAAGCAACAAATATACTTTCTGCTCCATTTTCGTCCTTAAATGGACACTTTCTATTTTGAAATCGGACATCTCTAGAAATAAAATGTACGCTTTGAAGATGAGCTCAAACGCACTCGCAGGTCAAGCAAACATCATTTAACAATGTAGGAATTGTTCTGTTAAAAAATTTTAATTAAAAATCCACCTCTGTGGAGCGTCCTAAGAAAAAATAAGTACACTATTTGAATATTACTGTTGTTTTCATGCTTGAAACACAAAGTTCTTACACAGTTCTCCGATTCACCGCAAGCAACATTTTTAGGTTTCTTTTGGCGTTGCGAAGAAAAAATTAAGAAATTAAGAAATTTTTGAATTTGTTGGTGTGTTAGGTGGAGAGACGGTGCTGAGCTCTTCCCGCAGGTTGCACTATCCTATTGGAATGATAGGGTAATTGCCGTTAACATGCGTATCTTTTAATACATGTACACGTTAGAAACAGCAAAAATAGTTAAAATGGAAGAGACATAACACCATCACTCACTACATAATAAAAGATAAAGGATAAAGGACGGCGTTACTCAATCCCTTCTGGGATGCGCTAGCGCATTCTACTTCCACGGGATGTCGTGGGGGCGACATGAATGCGTATTTGACCATACAATGACTTGCGATGGCCAGCCGATGGACAAGTCAGCGCTTTATCCTTCCCAGACGAGTCTGGTACCAATTCACCGACCCCGGAGGGATGGAAGGCTTGGTTGGCCTGGACGGGAAATCCGAACCAGAAACCTGGTATCGGGTGCACGCGACAGTCGCGCCTCCTCCGACTGCGCTACACGCGCCCAACTCACTACAAAACTTTTGGTGAATATCATTTACACCATCGATCGAATAAACATAGCAATTTTGTTTACGAGTGCACGGCACAACTTTTTAATGCACGTACACGTTAAAAGTGCAGTTATGTGGAGATTGTTGACATACTTTGGCTTGGGATTGGAAAATCAGCCGTTTCAATCCACTTGCTGGAAGGGGATCGATTAAATTAAACAACTCTTATCGTGTGCCTTGTCCTATGCGGATCTTTGATTACAATGAAAGAAGTCTGCTAGAACACATAGGCAAGATCTGGCCTGCTTAACGCATTCCCCAGATGATTCGTGTGTTCTTTTGTTGACCGCTGATGTGGCCATAGAAGTAGATAATGACCATATGTAGATAGATAAATGGAACTTTTAGATTTCAGGCCAGGTAACACATCGGTTAGTCATGAGAATTTTCAAATCTTATGAGTTGAGGCTCTAATTCACACTGCGCGTTTTACGGGTATGTCCTAACAAAGGGTTCCAATTTCCAATCGTTGAGAGACATAACGCAAGAATCCTTGTTTTGTGATAAGGAGAATGGCGAAAAAGTGTTGTGAAAATGCTTGAACACATTTGCTTGAGCCTGGATCGGCTGGTAGAGAGCCTATATGTTGTTACAGGATGTTTTGTTGCGATCAAAACCCGTATCACGGGTGGGTGCTGACAGACCTCGAGGATATCGCGGATGTTACGTGCGGTCAAACAGCGCCGGTGGTGTAAGGCGAACATCGCTGCCCGGAAAGCAGAAGATGCGGGTTCGAGTCCCGCGTGGCGCAAGAGTTTTGATCGCAACAAAACATCCTGTAACAACATATAGTGTTGTGAAAATTTAATGAAGAGGGTCATATTTTTTTCGAAACTGCTAGATATATGTATGGCATTATTAGGAGCGAAGGCAATTGGTAATGTCAAACACTGGCTGCAGCACGAATCAAGGTTTAGGAGTGGACTAAATGTGAAGGTCAACTACGCATTCATATTGACTCCACGATATCCCGATGACGTAGAGCACGTGGCGCACCACACAAAGAACATGATTACGCAGAACTTTATCCACTATAGGACGAGGTGGGTTTATATCTCTAAAACTACGGAGACATAATGACTGTTTTAGTACAAGTTCTAGTGCTACACTTTTAAAATTTTCGTTGAGAATAAGGAAGAAAAGACGGCATTAGCAAATCCCTTTTCGGATGCGCCACGCATCTTACCTCTACTGAATGTCGTTGAGGCAATTTAAATGTGTTTTTGGCCTAAACATACAATGAATTGTGTTGGCGGTCAGTCGATGGACAGATCTGTGTTTCATCCTTTCCAGACACGTCTGGTTCTAATTCACCAAACCACGGAGCGATGGAATGGTTGGTTCGCTTCGGCGGGAAATCCGAACCACGAACCTAATCGGGTGCACGCGGCAGCCAGTGTGCCTCTTCCGACTGCGCCGCCAAGCCATATTTTTGTTACTACTTACTTTTGTTACTTACAATGCCAAGATCGCCATTACCGATACTATGTGTGAACTACTATTAAACTACTATTTAGAATCGTTGCCGTTACTATGGTTATAAGAATAAGAGTCGTTTATGAGGAGGAAGAGCATCTAAGGGAGCTCGTAATCGTTAAGAGGCATGACTTCGCGTGTTAGCCCGTTCCGACTCAAGAATGGGATTCCATCCAGGCCAACAAAGGTTTACGTTCCTTCAGGGATAATGGATCAGCGCTAGCCGTGTCTGTGAATAGTAGCCAAAGTCTTAGAGTTAACAACCCTGGAATAACTCGAGATTTCATCACTATGGTTCGTCCAGTAATGTCTGCTGCAGATTAAAGACCTTTGTTTCACTAACGAATGCCATCAGGACGAAAGACTGAATAATGCAAAACGATTTCAACACTTTTAATCCTGCTTTCGAGCTTTCAGGCACCGCAATTCACTGCTCAGTCTTTCAGCTTGATCACTCGACTAACCTAAGGCAAGCTTATCGTTGTAAGCTGGAGCTAATGGGAGGTGACGTCCCTGTTCAAATATTTGTGAACCCTATCTCTAGTTTTCATACCAGAATGCTATAGTGAGCGACAAAAGTGTAGCAGAGCTAGTAAACGAACCGATCTGCAGCGTAAGAAAGGCTGCAGCCGCCGAGCATGTTGCCGATCATGAAGAACGACGTGCCCCACTCGGCCAGGTAGGCTCTTTCATCACGCAAATCGAACTGCAACAGAATCTTCAGGCTGGTTCGATGGAAAAACACACATATTAGGTTGTAGAAAGAATTCTCGCCGTTTTTGACTTCTATCTTCAAATGACCATAACTTCATTCCCTGCTATTTCAGTTAAGATAAAAGTTGTTACACCTGGAGTACCACTGGCAACATAACCAGCGAGTAGCAATCTTCAAGTTGTGAACTGGACCAATAGAGTTAATGGATTGTTGGAAGGCATTTCTGCGCCAGTGGGAATTCTCCTGTGAAAGCAATCCAAAAAATATGAGAAAATTACGCTTCGCAAGGCACTTATATGGAGATCACGTAAAATTGAAAACAGCTTTCAATTGAAAAATCTACAACCACTGCGATGAAGAACCTAATGATGTTTCATTTGGGGCTGACGCTCAGAAGGGTGGTAACTTTATTTGTTAGGACAGCGCACATTTTCAGAAGATTTCCAATGTTCTCAGATTCTCATAGCAATGTTTTGCTCTAATTTTTAGCTTGCTCATTGGATTCCATTGTGAATTACACCAATTATAGATAATCAAATACCAAAAGTACTCATTTGAAAGTTAAATAGATGGAAACTTCGCGATGGATAGAGAAAACTTGTTCCTCTACAAATGCTTCGCTAACCATCTTCTACTATGTTTCCTGAACCTGTCTTCATAACAACCGCTGCGATTTCAAAAAATGTTCGCTCTCGTCCATTAAAAGAATGAATCAAAAGACTGCCGTTGGCACATGCATTTGTAAGGGCACCACACCGTAGAGTTCAGACTTAGTGAGCTTTCTTATTTTTTCTATGCAAGTAAACACCTGAGCAGGTTACTTTTATTACCTCAAATTAATAGAGCTCCGATTAGGCTTTGCTTCTATTTATTCGATCCCGTGAACAATCGTCAATTCTAAGCAAGCCTTTCTGTTATTTCAAGGTTCCTACCTCTATTCCGAAATGGTCTATGTCAGCACTTTACTGCTGATTTTTCACACAATTGCTTCATAGTACAGTGTCAAAGCTTCTACAGCACGAATATCAGATTTTTCGTAACTGTCCCAGTCGGGGGGAGGGGAGAGGAGGAGACCGTAAAGTACCAGATGCATGAGTCATTCTATGGCACAGAACCACATCCCCTGAATTTAAATAGAAGTCTTCACATGACGTGAGAGCAGCTGTAGGTTTTGTAGAAACCCAAGCAAAGGAAGCAAGGGAGACTTTTCTACTATCACAAATAGTGGCGCATATGTAGTTTTCTTAACGTAAGAGTACCGAAACCTACTATGAAGTGGTGAAGTGAAATGCTGAGACAATGTTCTTGAACACCCACCTCGCTAACGACGGTGATCATCTCATCCGTACAGTTGCCACAGTCGATCGACGTGAATGCGCTGGACATGATCGAAAGGGCGCCGAATCCCCACACGAAGCTGCAGGAGACTATCGCCGTGACCAGCCGGCTATGTCGAGCTCCTGGATGGTAGCGCATAACGGGGCTGAACATTACAGCACTAGGAATGGCTAGTCACCCAGTCGGTCGAGGACATCCTCCGGTTTCCGGAACGGTTGACCTGAGGGACACATTCCACTCGACGTCTCTGAGCCCACAATCCGCTGCTGATCGGCGGTGGCCATCCACTACAACATGATCAGGTCTGAGACACCAGAGTCACACGGTTACGAACAGCGAAGCCCAGATAAGAATGCGGACGACACAGTGGAAAACTTGTAGACGAAAGAAAGATGAGTAGCTGAAAGTGGAGGACTGCCAGCAAGACAGGCGGGCAGGAAAAGGGCGAAGCGATGAAGAGCAGGACGAGTGCAACAGACAAAATGCGCTGAAACACCACCAGCAGGTATTCATTGAGCGCGCCGGTGAAAGAACGATACTTAAAGTGCAGTTTGAAGTTCCTAGCGCGATATCTGTGCACCATCACGCGGTTGGGGGCTGCTGTGACAGGTGCAGAAAAATTATGGTTAGGGAAAATATTGACATATGAAACGGCTGTCACATACCATTTTCACTTCAAACTAGACATTTTGCAGAGCAAGATGTATCTAAACTACATAAACGTTGTCTATCCAAGTTAATAGAATTGTTATAAAGTATCTCCAACTGAAAAAAATAATGAAGAAGTCATCCTAGCAGAGTGTTTTATGAAAAAGCTACTAGACTCTCCATGTTAGGTTGTACTGATACCTGCGCATATTATCTGAATTTGTTCTTCTGCGCCATGCAAGTTTGATATGATGGATGGAATTTATTTCGGGAATTTATTTCGGACTGGACAATTTCGTCGTTGTAAAAGGCCTACATGAAGTGCAAAACCGGTCAGGCACGTGTCTCAGCGAAGACTTAAGTTTCCAACTTCCACCTGAAGCAATCTGAACTCACGCTCACCGTTGTTCCTCAAACATTCAGCGAAGATTTAGCTATATGACTACCATACAGCAAGGTGAGTCCTACCAAGTGGGAATCTAATCAAAATCTAGCGATTTTAAGCGTAGCGGTGTACTTGTTCTCAGATCCCACACAACGGATTGAACTGGAAGAGGCCACTAGTGATCGAAATGCACTCGTTTCGGTTGTTCGTCGTTGGATTCACGTAGCAACAAGGTGCTACGTGAATTGCGATCGCTTTTGCTGTTCCTACATCACACGATATAAACAGCAACTCCCAGACACAAAACGTAAGTCTTTGCTGAGACAAGTGCCTGATCGTAGGTTTTTTGACTTCTTTTAAGTCCTTTGACTTCCTTTGACAACGACGAAGTTGTCAAAGCATCATGACGAGATAGATTCGCTCCATTATTTATTGATTTATTTATTTATTCGTACATTCAACAAAGGTGTTATCAACACGAAACAAGAAGAAGCAACAAGTATAACTGTTCTGGCAACATTGAATAGCGATTTGTTCCTAAATCATTAGGCGCAGGTTTTTATAATAATGTGCTTAAGAAAATTTACGGAATAACTGTGTTCAGCATTGCTACCTATCCAGCTGGCAATCCTAGCCTGCAAATACCCCACCAGTTGGCCATGATGCCGCTATTCTTGAACAATGGGAACCTGTCGGAGCTTCGGAACACGGGTATACCAACCTTCCACGTGGAACCAGAGGTTAGGTAAGGCACGCTAGCGGGATGCAGGCTGCGGTCACAGTAACCAGTTTAGACAGTGAGTGTTGGATAGCACTACATAGTGTGCACCACCACTTACTATAAGGGAAATCAGACGCGTGGAAAAACGGACTGATACCATCAAGGAATGAAACGTTCAAAAACTAATGGGAAAACGCGATGCTAGATAAAAAGAAGAAACAACGCAAAGACATCTAAGACAGAAATAAGTATTGAACAGTCTTAGGAGGAAAAAAAGGAGGACAAAGGTATGATCGGCAAGAAATCAGTATTGGTTGAGGCCAAAGACGGCGAAGACAATTCTATAGCGTTGCATCTGAAATGAATTATTCAATAAATATTATGTCAATCCTTCGTGGCACAGAAGTTACGTGTGTTAGTAAATCGGAAGCTACAGCGTTTAACTAAACACAATATTTCTAATCATTTGCCCACAAACAACACTTCTAGGTTTATCCTGATGTGCTGGAGATTGATAAATTTGTTGGTGTGTTGTAGGGAGAGACTGCACCGCGCTCTCGTTCCAAGCACTTTACTGTCCCATTAGAATGATAACGGAATTGCTGTTTACATCGTGTAAACTAGAAACAGCAAAAGCTACTGCAATAGAAGAATTACACCACCGTTCTCCAATGCGCAAATTTAGGTAAGTAGCACTTACACAAACGACCAAAAAGCATTGCGATGCTCTGGACGAGTGCACTGCCCAATCTCACACATGAACAATTCTTTGCGTCTTAGGAGTGCTTTAGAAAGCACCCAAGATACCGTTTTGACGAGAGCAATAGAAAGGCTATGGTCATTCATAGCGTGCACATTTTTCTTAAGACACGGTGTATAAGAGTTCTCTCCAAACTTTCTTCTAATACAAGGATTCATCTTGTCTTGTCATAGTGTGTCTAACTTGAATTAAAACTCCTTGTTTTTGTTTGGAACGCAAATTTGTTTTGGAAATTTCCAAAAACGAAATATAATGTAATAAAAAATTATAAAAAGTAACTAATTTTTTGAGAGCAATTGTATAGCACTCTCGAGAGCTTCTCAGCGGGAAAGCTGGACATTTCTTGAAAAGATGGCGCTTGTACATGGCGACTCCCTCAACCCCATTCGCGCTGCTGAATTGTGTTCCACTGCTCTGTGTTCTTTCAACCCTCACACAAGGGCAGGTCAGCGCAGGGATTCTTCATTCTGACTCCAAAAGCAGGATGTAATGGAGCTGCTATTGCGCACCTTAAATTATTCTGGACATCAATGCTTTTGCACCTACATACATATGAGCCGAGAGGGAAGTACCAGCAGTTATTACTCCTACAAATTACCTTCACTGCCGATAAACAATGCCGAATTCCTTATGAACGTAGCAAACACCAACACAAAATTAAGATGCCTCGATTAATAAAATCGAACAGTGAAATTTGTATTACCAAACCACTTCGATTTTAGGTTCAGTTCAGGGCATCGCAAGCGAACCTTACTCGTTTCTTCGATGGCGCTTTGGGCCACGATTACCCAGGATCACTAAAACACCTTCTTTAATTCCATGACACTCCAGGCCCTGTTCAAAATACGCACTTATAGCGACTCCGAGGTGCTACAAAATAAGAGAGCACGTCTAAAAGCTCTAAAGGTACTGATTAAAGCCAACCCTCATGTTAAATCCTTGCTTGTGGAATGTGCCACGCATTCCACTACTTGGAGATGTGGCGGAGTAATTTAAATGAACATTTGATCTATGCATGGTGAGCTAATGAACTACTAAGTGTTTTATTCTTCAGCCTGGTATAAACTAACCGATATGGAAAGATGGGAGTACAGCGCTAGCACTCGTAAAAATTGAAATAAACCTGATTTTTTTGAGTAGTAGGTGAAAGCAAAATCACAGTTAAAAATTTAACTGAAACTTTTTTTGTAGGGAAGAAAACTTAATCAACTGCGTAGCACAAAATCTGAAATGGGAAGCTTACCAGAAGAGGCTTGGGTCTTGGTCCACGAGTCCACGCTCTTTCTTCATGGCGAATGATGCTGAGTGCACGGAGTTAACTGTGATGAAAGTAAGGTCGAGTGAAAGTGTCCCTTTCATTGGAATGCATTTTCTAATAAATTTCTCAAACAATAGGTTTTAAAGTTGAGATACACGTTCCACTTCAGATCAAGTAATCCGGCCTGGACGTCTGACACATACATAGGTTTCTCTTCTTGAAAATAGGCAAAATAAAATGCAATAAATAACATAAAATAAAATAAAAAATTGAATTCGTGGCAATCTTTTGTGAATATTTTTAGGAGATCGAGTAGAAAGTCCCTCTAAACAGTGCTGCTTTTTGAAAAAGGACTAGTGTTTGTTTCGTACTAACCTAATAGCGTTCAAAAAAGCTAAGCTATGTAGTTCGACTTGGACGTCTGACACATATATTTCTCTTCTTAAAAGTAAGCAAAAGCAGTAAGCAAATTATGAATAAAATAAAATAATCAAATTTATAGAAACCTATGTAGTGTAAATATTTTTGGAGTTCGAATGCCTTCTGTAGAATCCAAAATAAGCTCACGCGATCACTGAAGTTCAACGCCTATTGAGCTCCGTCCCCATGCTGAATAATGATGTCCATGTACATGAGCACTTACAAATAGTCTACCTTACGACAAATTCGAAGTGTACACAATTTCTGAACTTACGTCGAGGAATTGATAACCCTAAAGAAATAGCTCAAGCGATTAGCAGTTTATCAATGCCTCTTCAGTTCTTGACTTCGAAAACGGAACTGGTTCAGTTTCTCACTTATTGGAAGGTCTATCCGAAAAAATAAAATAAAACAGAGCTGATGTTAGAGTGAACGGCGCTGCGTCCAGCTTCAAGCAGCAAATGCAGTTGGAAAGGAAAGGTGCACTGATTCCTTAATGCATTAGAAATATCGTAAGGAGATAGGAGATTAAACGTTAGCTTTGTCGGTGGGATCCAAATAACTTCAATTGTCTTATCTTATTTAATAATAATTTCAGTAGATTTCACCATTACTATCGCATCTTGAGCAAGGCTGTCACAATGCGAGGCGTTTGAGGAAATCGGAACTGGTTTGGCAGGGAGTAGAACTGAGCACGAAGGAACGATTCAGCACGCACGAGAGCAAGGAGAGCGCGAAAAAAAGTGTTTATCGGGGACAACAACACACGAAGCCGGAGAGTTGCAGCTGAAAAACACGCGTCTGTGGACCGGACGCTGACGAGGAGACGAATGTGATCGATGGACCTCCTCACTCGGAGGACGGCACGAGTCCATGATGTCCTGCCACCTCGTCGGCAATGACGAGGCCTCAGTAGTTTTCCGATCAGAGCGGACTTCGGAAGAAGACACTCCTGGAAGAGAAGCAGCTGCTGCAGGTGGAGCGCCCTGTTTCCCCTGATTGATCTGGCGGAGGCATGATGTCTGGGATAACAGATGAAGCTATGGAAGTCGATCCGCGTTTTTCGTTCGGCGCCGAAATAATGCATGGGCAGCGGGCATTGGAAAGGGCAAAAAGCGCTCTTCATCCGGTGAGCATTAATCACAAGTCAAGTTCGTTACTGCCTCGGAAGGCGATAGATTCCGACGAGAACATCAAAGCTTGGCACCGTGAAAAACACCATGTCATGCTATCTATTGCATGGCTAAAACATCCATGTGGAGATGAATGCAGTCAATGAATATAAGAAGTGAAATCCAGATGGGATTGGCTAACGCTTTCGCGAAAATAGGACACTTAGAGGGTACAAAAAGAATCATTCAGAAATATTTGTGGTATAGAACAGAAATTAGAAGGAACCAAGAAACGCCCTGCCTTAAAATTTGTTTATTTATTATTTATTTATTTTATTTAACAATAACATTAAGTCAATAACAAAACAACAAAACCATGAAACGAAAATCATGACAACCCTAAGATTGGCTGTACACATAACAAAGATTGGGGGCATTTATATCAGAAATAATTCTTCTGCTAGGTGAGAAGAGCCGGGGATTTAAATTTATGCATACCACCATAGCTCCTATTGCGAGAATTGAGTTCATTTACTCAATATTGCTCACTGCGTACATATTGTAAACCCCTCATTCTTATAAAACATTGATTCCGTTGGAGGTCATTTCGACATAAAATTTTGAGAAAGCGTATTATCTCTCTTATTCATTGTTGTCATTGGCCTAACTACCATATTACTCAATTGGACTGTGTCCGAAGAGTCGTTAGAGGGCAAACTAGAGCATTTCATAAAATTCATAAAGGTGTTGAAGAAAGGAGCGGTTTTGCAGAAACCAGGCGAGCTATATTGTGGTTTGTACGAATTTCATTAATTTCGTACCACTCTCGAGCAGCGTTCTTGACAGGTCACGCCTAAGCGTGAGGACATATAGCCTTGCGAACTTAGGCGATTCAGTGCTTCTTTTCGTGACGACCTTTGTTACTTCCAACCATGTACAGACTGGTTGGCCATAAGACTGCAACAATTAGTGACAATAGTTTTCGGAATGTTTCTGATGTCTTATCGCTTCTGTCATCTAACTTATTATTCGGTACACACTAAACTGCGAAAAAGGGAGGAGATGGCTTTATGTGCGAAAAAATAACTATGGGACACAACTGGACAACTTTCGTTTGACCTGCTAAATACTGGAAAGGAGGAGGCGGGCTTTGCTCAGCTGAATTTTAATTTTAATTTTTTATACACTACGTTACAGCACAAGCGCTAAGCAGAGTACGGAAAACAGTTAAAGTTAAGAAGTACCAGAAAATAGTGCAACGCAAAGCACATATGTACCTAAATAGATGGTACAATAGAAGGAATGTCTGTGGAAACAACTACAACAGTTAAGCATACAGAGATTTCCTGAATTTGCGCAGAGGTCGGAACACGGAGATTTCCGACTTTCCGTAAATAGTAAGATATGATCCCACAAGATTCTATATATCTAAGAGGGCATGAATGGTTGGTATATACGCTAAGACGACGGCAGTGGTACAGTACTATACTCATCAAACTTCTAATACTATCCAAAAAACTACTTGCTTCCTTTTCTTCATGTTACCACTACCGCAACGTTCATGACACCTCTCCTTCCATTTGTTGGCTATGAACTTGCGATCTCAATTTTTCAAATTTCAAACTGAAATTTCCAGATTATTCACAAAAGGATTGCAAAACGGTCAGACTGAGCATGTGCCATGTAGTCCGGTATAATCTGCAGTATCTGTTCCGTTTACTATTTATGCAGCACAGTTTGTGCGATAAAAAATCAAAATCAAAAAGGCAGATCCTACTATGGTCCTTGCTACAGGATCATGCAGGCTGAGCCTACTTCTTCTTACTGTTTACTTGGCCGCTGAAAATTGAAAAGGATTCGTATGGAGTTTGCCCGCGAGGGTCTTAAAAAGCATCTTCATTCTAGCAGTCTTCCTTATATATTGCAGGGGTTTTAGCCCAAACATATTTCTCGGCGTTTGAGAGAATAAAGCAACTTTTAACTCACACTAAAATTAATAATGAAACACCCCATTATTAATTTTAGTGTGAAATTATTTTGAAAACTTTCCAACCTTGAAATTCATGTAGAGTAGAAGAGATTTGCTTTCAAGCGAATAGTTCCAGATACAATAACACAAGATTATGTTGCAGTGATCACTTCATTTTTCTTATATTGTATGAATAGGGAAGATCCGCGATTGAAGATACAGATCGATTCAATGCCGAAAACAATTCCGACCGCAGGAAAGTTAAAGGTCGAACGAAGAGTGAGACTCTCGGTAAACACTGCATGCGCATATCTGTGCCTAAACTATGATCACAACTAAAAAAGGTCCTTGCATGGTTGCCTGGAAGGAAGAGGTAGCTGCATAGCTCCGTGAGCGACAGTATGCTTGCGCGTGAGTGGAAAAGAACCGCTCATCGCTTTCTGGTTTCTCCTCGTTTATATGAAGGCCACTGCAGCTGATGAAGGAATGCCTCGGCCACATTCTGGATCATTAGATAAACAAAACGCTGCTGCTTCTTCCGGGGAAAACATTCGAATGAAACGCATGAGAAAACGAGAGGACGAAGTCGACGACGCCTCGCCGCCCCAGCTAGCTCGATTTTTCGCCCGAGGACAATTAATGGCTCAAGCTCGACAGCTCGGCCTTCGCATGTCTTCTCGGAAGGTTATATACTGGCCGGGCAGTAAAGAAAGGTTGTTGGGATAGAACATGGGGATGCTCCTCCAAAGGTAGCGCTCCTTGGCATTCAGTCTTATCGCCTCCTTAATGGCCAGATTTTTGACAGACTGGGGAAAAACAGAAACACGCAGCTGATAAGGAGAGACGCCTGTTTCTACATAGTGTTTGTGCGTTCCAGGATGTTTCATGGACAATGACATTTTCTAGAGGGTTATTGTTGACACGTTCACTTTTTTCATCCTCTATTCAGATGGAACATGCCTTCCAATTTTATCACATTGTGAAGTCTCTCAACCTTGGAAGCTCTTCAAGAACTTCTGAGACACTTTAAAGCAGCGATATGAGCAGCCTTTTTGCATAGTGCCTAGTAGCAATCCTGAGATGGCTACTGTAGGAAAATCAGCCTGAATCTTCAGGTAATGGACGGCACTCGTTTTGCGCAGATTCCTTAACCAGGCGGTGGATGGAGTTCGAGGCTTAACGGAATAGGAGGAGTCGGATGCCGCGTGAACCTCGAATCGAGGTCTTTGCCTTGGTGCTCTCTTGGTGAATTGGTGTCAGTTATAATAGCCAGAAAGAATACAGTACTTTTCTATTGGCTGGCCACTGCAAGTCATTCTATAGGCTAAACACACGAAAACGCAAAATTACGCAAAAAATCAAAATTATCTAAAATTGCCTCCTCGACCTCCATAGAAGTATTAGAAGAAATATGCCCACTTTTTCGGTGGTAGTTCGATCAAAATACTTTTTGAAGCGAATTATAGTACCTTAAAGTAGTTGCTTCATTATATAATAAACAGCGCGATCTCTCATGGAACATAAGGAGAGCGGCCGCCATGAGGTGGAGAAAGTAACTTAACTGGCACTTTAGGGATGTCTCTCCTATGACGGGTAGGTCCTGGTAGTCTGAAGGGCAACAAAGCAGTAGAGTAAACGAAACTACCTTTTTTATGTTGTCTGTATGCCGTGCAAGATGGGGTAAAAATTTTACATTTTTGTGTGGTATGGTTTGCTCTCCATGATGTAATTCGACTGGTTTCTAAGCGAAACTGAATAGTTCAGAGTTTTTCACCCAGCATTATTCGTGGCGTTTTCAAGCACAAACACACCTTGGTTTTACTTGAGGCTTCAGGATTTTGACAGAATCTCTTGTAGCACATCATCGGTTCATTATTTTTAACAAATAATATATCACCAAGGATCAAAATAAGATGTTAGTGAATAAAGTGTTAGCGTGGTAGTTGTTGTCGGCAATGTGGTCTGTTTGGAATGCGCCACACATTCTAATTTTGTGTGATTTCGTCGGAACCCTTGAGCGGGGATTTGGCTTATTTAGTGAACAGCGGTGGAACTTGTTGAGCCAACAAGGTTTGGCTCATTCAACGTGTGACGGTAGTTATGAAGCTCAAGAGGAGTAGAAGAAATGAAAAACATAATATGTACGGTCCAACCTTACACCGTACATTCGTGGTGCAAGCGAGAATCTACGCCTTTAATCGACTGTGCGCATAAGATCATGGCACAAGTAGGATAATTATGTTGCGGCGCTGACCTGTTTTCAAAAACAAACTGTTTTGTGATTTATCAACTTAAATTCCTATAGATGCAGGGCTGGGGAAGCTCTCTTTAAAGCCAAACTCATGGGCCAGTAGAATTCTCTTCGCCAGTGGCTATCTATAGACTGATGTCCTCCGAAGAATACCCGAAAAAAAGTGTTATCAAGGATAAACTTTCATATTTCTAGCCGATCTTTACCATAAAAAATCTTCGCTCCTCTAGAGACATAATCGACTTCCTGATCAATATTCTCGCAACATAATAAGGCCACCATATGTGAGATGCGAAAGAAGTAAAAAAGGCTGTCTAGGAATTCAAGCAGGTGACACGCAGGCTTCGGAGCAGGAAGCCCAAAGCGCCTCATTCGCTTAATGTGCGACAAAGGTGGGCAGTTGTTTGTCCGGGCGACGCGGCGGCTTCTGCTCTCCATCTCTCGTTGGAAAAATTTGCGAGCGCAAATCTACACGGATGGCACCCCACATGCCGGCACCACGTCGACCACGACCGCTGCCGGCCAACACCATCGATTCAGCTGCACGCCTCGATTTTGCTGGAATCGACCTGCAGCTGAACTCATGGAGCTATCTCGGAACGAAAATCAATATTTATTATGACGAAGTAGGGCAATAGCGAGTTCTATACAGCATCCGGCAAGAGCTCCGAGACGAGCGTCAGCGGCGCTCGGACGACTCGCGTATCGTGGACGGCAGTTGTCGGTTCAGGGTCTCAGGCAGGACGAAGGCGATCACACCACCGATCAGCGAGATGAACGACAGCACCAGCATCGGCAGAATGGGCGAAATACGACCCTAAAAACGCCGCAATTGCACTTTTCAGAACGGCAAGTGGTTAACTCGGTGCCTCAGTGACCTTAGGACCTATTCAAGGGCTACATACTCACTGGTCCAGCCTCCAAAAGCGTTTTTGCAGGTAGAGAGATACGTTAAGGGATTGAGTTTCTTCCTTAACGTATCCTCCTATTAAAAAAAAAGGCTTAAAGGAGTGAATCACCCCCTTTACCGTGCTCTACTACACTATTCTATATCAAACTATCTGAAGGGTGTACACCTCACCTTTATGCGATTTATACCCCCAACCCGCGCCTCTGTGTGGCGGATAGACAGACAGACAGACCGACGGTACAAAAGAGGCGTCCCGCCTATTACATACGATTAGGTTATTACCACTTACTACTAACCACTACTCCTTACCGGTTGATCGAGTCTCTCGCAGAAGACTTTTGGTAGCAGTCCACTTCCTGTGACTTCCTTTTTTTGTACAACTAAACGGTTGAACGACATCCACGACAGTCAGAAGGCAATCATCATTTCCGAATAGCTCTACCTATTTATTTGTTTATACCTGTGACAACAGAAAAGAAACACCACTACGACAACACATTGGTAGTAAACACGAAAATGTTAGAAGCGGCGAATTATCGAGTCTTAAGATATCTTATAGCTCGCTGATATCTTAAGATATCAACGAGCTTTTTATATTGATTAAACGGGGATAGCAAAGCATGTTTTCTAAAAACCATTAATAATTCAGAACTGAGCAGTAAAAAAGTAAAAAAACGAGGCACGAACACGTCTCTTGAGCGTAGGATATTGAATTTTAGCCCAACAACTCCTTGTGGCAGAATGGTGGATGGTGTAGAGCTCACCAGGGAAGGGTCTCAGGCGTAGGTCTGAACGAGGGAAATCGATAGTACTACGAGAATCTCCACCCTTTATATAGTAGAAAAACATGTTTCGTTTTTGCTGAGTCCTTGAGCCAAAAGAGCTACGGGCCCTCGAAGATGGGGTGCTAGACCAGATGTTCGACTCCCGTGCTATGCACTATTTTTGCATTTTCATAACCGCTGCCTCCTTCACCAGTTTGCTTTCTGCACATCTCCTACACATTTATTTCTCTCTAAATTGTCAAAAGGGTCAGATTCGTGAGCAACACCCCAGATTCGTAATTATCACTCCATGATCTCGACAGCCCTTGTCACCCCGCACCTGCTGTAACCTGTCGTAATCAGCATAAATTTCAAAACCGGATGTCAGATTCGTGATGAGCACCCCGAACAACCTCTCCCGGAGAAATTTGGGCAAAATTTTTTTCAACCTCTCCTCGACCTCTGGAGTCGTGAAAGTACAATAGTGCCTTGATGGTGGTTTAAATCAGATTACTTCCTACACATCTCCTACACATTTATTTCACTCTAAATTGTTAAACAAGGATTTACTATGATTGAACTGTGGTTCACTCACTTTTCCAAGCTTCTGAATTATACAACGTTTTGTGTTTTTCAACGAATATTAAACAGTGACCTCACAGCAGGTAGGGGCTACAGCAGGTTCGGATGACTAGGGTTGTCGAGGTCATAACCGATTTTTGCCCTGACTTCTCCTAGGGGGGGGGGGGTTATTTGGAGTGCTGATCACGAATCTGACATTCGCTTTTGAAATTTCGGCTGATTACGGTGGGTTACAGCAGGTTACGGGTGACTAGGACCGTCGAGATCATGGGGTGTTGATCACGAATCTGGTTCTTTTGACAATTTAGAGTGAAATAAATGTGTAGGAGATGTGTAGGAAGCAAATTGGTGAAGGAGGCAGCGGTTATAAAAAATGCAAAAGTAGTGCATAGCACGGGAGTCCAACACCTGGTCTAGCACCTTTGAAGCAGCCCGTACCCTGTCGAGCCACCGACACGCTTGCGGCTGGGCCTTTCCCCTCTTTCCATACAACATCGCGCGCGCACGCATGCACGTGGACAGTGCCGATGGTGCGCTACTTTACCCCGCCTTCGAGGGCCCGTAGCTCTTTTGGTTCAAGGACTCAGATGAAGGGTCGATTCTCGCAGTACTACCCATTTCCCGCGTTCAGACCTACGCCTGAGAGCCTTCCCTGGTCAGTAAGTGACAGTGCAACCCTTCCAGTCATCATCTTGTAAAACATAATTTGATTGTTTAGCTTCTTACGAATAGCAGGCAGTTCCAGATTGAATATTTTATTTTATTTTATTTTATTTTATTTTATTTTATTACGATCAGGCCCTGTAGGAATGGAGGTGTAGTCACAGCCATTTAGGCGTAACCGTAGCTTTCTAGTGTAGCTATTGTGGGCGGATGCAAGCATCTGTATGCAGTCCTTGTATTGAGGACTAAACACAGTGGTGCCATACTCCAATACTTGGCGAACATAAGAAGCAAGTGAGTTTCTGAATTTGCAGATAGCGCTCTGGAAATGTTGTAAGAAATTCTTTCAGCTTTCCTTGCAATCGTCTCGCAATGCTCTGAAAAATTAAGCTTCTTAGATGAAGCCCAGATCACGCACTCTATGTACAATACCGCTAAAAGAGTTATGAGCATGCGACGGTTTGCGACGGATTTTTCCGTTGCAAACCGTCTTTTTGACCGCGCGACGCGGGCGGTATTGTATGTTCACTGAGTAGGCTGCAACTACTAAGGCTGTAAATGCGTTTAACCGAACTTGAATTGCCGAGATGCAAAACCCTAGCTTTTGGAGCTGAGATAAGTAGTTTTCACCTGTCCGGCTAGTCGTCAGCATCTGAAGCTGAACATTGTGAGGGCAAAATGATCCTCTTCTCTTGAAATATTCCTGTATATTTTGATCGGCAAATATTTTGCTCTTAACTCCTCGTCTTTCGACCAAGGCAGGTAACTCAGAAGTGTAAATGATGAAAAGAATCGGTGGCAGCACACCTCCTGGCTGAGAAATCCGATCGAAGGATTTTCTATCTCCATAACGTAACGAGCGCATCATCAAGGCCGAAGGCTCTAGTAAGATGACTGGACTTCCCACCATTCGACAAACGCAGTGCTCACTCACCAGTACTATGACATAAGGTGCGAGGATTCCGCCAATTCTCGACATCATCTCACAGAATCCTATCGACAGATTCCTTATATTCGTGGGAAAAATCTCGCTTGCATAGACGTATATACTCATGAATGAGCACGATATCGCAAACTTTCCCAACGCCCAGAGAGCTATTTGAAACCAAGCAGATTCTGAAAGAAAGAAGAATTTGCTGACTCAATTCTGCAGTTTCAGGTATTTTGTACCTATTCACATCTCTCTTTTTCACGGCGTTCTTCAATGCACTGGAAAAACGATCACGTTTTCTTTCAAGCGTTTTAGGAGTGGAATAAGAGGCAACTTGAAAAAGCTAGCACTTTAACTAAAACCCCTTTTATTTTATTATGTATGGTGTTATATGAGTTTAAAAGTTACAGTTAACAGAAAAACGACACCTATAAGAAGCCCCACTTAGAAAAGTCCTTTATGCAGCTCTGGAAGCGGACAGCCAGAAAGAACTTGAGGAGGAGGCTCAGCTGTGGCAGGGAGCCCTCACAATCAACGATCAGTGGAAGAACGTGAAGAAGACGAAGTTCTTAGTCTCTGGACAGTACACTGAACCTATCTGGGATAAAAGGGTGTGGCGATTGAGACGACAAAATGATTCTGCTACCTCGGAAGTGACCTGCCAGTGGAGAGAAGGGCGGACATGGCGAAATAAACGCAGCCTGGCTCAGGTGGAATGAGGCTGCAGGAAGTGTTAAGACTACACAAATCGACCCGAAAAATGCATTTGCCGGCCTTTTAAGGAGTGCTGACGGCGTTGGTGGGTTCTCCCTGCAAAGAATAGTGCACGAAGTTGTTTATAATTGTCATTTTTAACCGAAAACGGAGTAGATATGCCACGCCTCGGTTGATTCATAATCCTTGTGTCACGACAGATGCGCCAGTCCACCGTGTCTGTGGATATCACGTCATCAACGGCTTGGTTTGCCATGTTCGCTGCGCAACGGTCGCTTCCACCAGGACAACTCATCCGGAGTCGGGAGGCGACATTGAGTTCACGCCTTTAAAACTGTGTCACCTCGTTGTTGCGCTCTACCTCGTGCAGGGTAGTGAATATGTGCTGAGTCCCGTGGTTTTCCATCCCTTATTTCGCAGCAGCGCCAGCAGCAAATCGCGTGGCCTCAGAGTAATGTGCCAGAGAATCCGAAAAATCGTTCATACATTTTCTTAAGTATTTTCCAATCGCTAGCGTTTATTGAGTACACGACGCCGTGAATTGATTATCCGCAGAACCCACTGGTAGCTGTTGCGGAAGGTTTCGCTGATCCACTGGTCCGACTTCGCCTTAGTGATTATTTGTGACTTGATTGAGGCAACTTTGAAGAAGCAGCAAGCGAGGAAAGGCCAGCCACTTGACCTTTTGCTATTATAGAATTCAGCTTCTACATTTTCTGACCATCTGTTGAGTGGCTTCTTTTCGAAAAGAAGTCACCCAAGATGCTGTGCCACAACAATCTGCAAAGACACGTGACTTTTGCTGGAAGAAAAGGACTGCAGGAGAGGACTCGGTACGACGGCCTCATCAAATCTTGATCCACTCCTGCTTTTTCAGCTTTTTTCGCCTTTTAGAGTTTGTAGCTTCCACTATCAAACCCATTTACTGACTTCTTCCAATTCTCTCGATGAGTTCTTCTTTAGTAGTAGAATATTCATCAAATCGGTCAATTCTTCATTGGCATCAGAAGAAGTGCAGCAGCTGCCGGTTCATACTTGAAATCGAATTGTCCCCGACAGACTCCTTTGAAGCCCAAACTGAGCTAGTTTTGATACTACTTTGTTTCTTTTATGTTACACTACAAACGAGTTCTAACTATAACGTTGTAAAAGTAAATTTGACGAAGCTATTGTTTGCTTCTACGCTCAAAAACGTGTCAATAGTCGAAATTGTTTTGATAAACAAATGTTACATAACAAACCACATAACCAGACAGCTTAATACTATAGAATTTAATCGAATGAAGCGTCTTCATCATGTTAATGGTTAAGTACACCTTTTTCGGCTGCAACCACTTTGAAAAATTAGTTTCTTTACACAAGGAACTCTGGACTTACCTGGAGTGAACATGAGACCAAAGAATATCGCGGCGGCTAAGAGATGTGAAGATGCAACCACTATACGTCTTCCAAACCTAAAAGACATACATTGCAAAAATCTACATTTTTTAAAAGAGCCGTTATCATTCTCAGTATCAGGGTTGCATGAGGTCAGTGTCTTTTTGTTGTTTAGTTGAGAGCCGCAGAACTCCCAAAAATATGTGCGCGTACTGCGAAATTCGCAACTTTCCGAACGTTATCAGTCAAAAATGACCCAGTAGTGAGCAAAATAGATTGAAATAAAATAAAAATAAAACGCAAAAGCTGAATGAACCGTTTCCCCACCGTATTTTGAACGGACCTTGCTATTATGATTCCAGGGAATAGGCACCCATTTCTGCGGCTTCAGCTTACATTTTGGGTATAACTCCAAGTTTCCTATACTGCCTTACACGATAAAGTTTCGATCTTGAACACCAAGAAAGTCGAAGTCATAGCTGTTGGGATCTTCAACTTCGCATTTGTCTCGGGGAGTTAGACTGCTGCTGTCCTAGATTACTAGAAAGGTTTTCTTTAACACGAATTCCTAGCAGCACTGGTCTTCCAGCGTGTTACGTAGTGTGAGGTGGTCCATGTATTCTTTTAGTTTGATTGATGGTGTGAATAAATACGACTGGGAGCTTTTTGTAAAAGATCAATGGATTTATTTTTAAAAATGATTTTTTGGTTGTTTTTATTACTTTCACTGAAGCTTAGCTGAACAATCAAAACAACTAGCAATTTAGGTCGCATGAATTGAAAGCTTTAGGTACATATGGTGCTTTGAACCAATTCAACCAAAAAATTGCCTGCCCATGTCCTTCGAGGAGCGACTGCCAATCCTGGCTCCCAGATCTTGGGGTTGAATGTACAAAACTTGGTAGAGAAGTGGACAGCAAATATGTAGCCGAATTGTTGCCTCCGCATCTTCCTTTTCTTCTCCTTCTTCTCCAGTTCTGTTCTTCTGGTGTCGTGACGCCACCTTCGCTTGATCAGGGTGGACGCCAGTTGCTTTCATGTCCGTGTGTAACGTATCGGACGAACGCATTATCGGGCGCCTTCTAGGCCGCTTTCCTGACACTTCCAACTCAAGGCCTATCCTGCGGACGCTGTCTGCTTTCCCACGCAGAACGTGGTCGTACCATCGCAAGCGAGCTTCGCGCATCTTGTCCGCTATCAGCGCAACACCGAACTTCGTTTCGTTTCGGATGGGGTCCATGCGCGTGACCGCAGCCGTTCAGCGCAGCATCTTCGGCTCCATGACGCTCTTCTTTTTCGCGTTTCAACTTCCTTAGTCGCAGGCAAACACTCAGCACCGTACATCGCTACTGGCCGGACGATGGCTCTGTAGATCTTCGACTTCAGGTGCTCTGGTATCTTTCTATCGCAGAGCACGCCAGTCAGCGAACGCCACTTGGACCAAGCTTCAGTTCACTTCAACCATCAGACGCTATTGTTGATCCCAAGTATTTGAACACCAAAGTGCGTGCAAGCTCAGTACCGCTAATCTTAGTGGAGCCGAACTCATTTACGTCAGCCGTTAGGTACTCGGTCTTCTTGACGTTCAGTTTGAGCCCGAACATGGCCCGGCGGTCGCACAAAGCTTGCACCTGCCGCTCGAGATCATCTTTATCATCGCAAGTGAGCATCACGTCATCAGAATTGAGCGCCCATGGAACAGAATGCTAAAGATCTCGCATAATGGCATCCATGACGACAACAAAAAAGAGTGGGGAAAGCGCAGAACATGGTGCACCCCAACAGAGATGGGAAACTCCACTGAGGTTCCAGCTGCAGCTTGCACTCTACTCTTTGGGCAAGAGTAGAGCATCCGCACCCACTCTATGAGTTCCTCAGGTACGTTGTGTTGTCGTAAGGCGTACCATATAACCTCACGCGGTACACGGTCGAAGGCCTTCTCCAAGTCGAGAAAGGCTATATGCACAGGCCTCTGCTTCTCGCGATGCCTCTTGGCGGGCGGCGTGTATAGCATCATGGCGGGCGGCGTGTATAGCATCAGTGATCCCACACCCAGACACAAAATCGCACTGATTGTCGGAGAGCTTGACAATTTCACGATTCCGTCTGTCGAGGATTCACTCGAAGATCTTCATGCTGTGCGAAAGCCTCAGCCAACCGTTCAGCAGGATACCAGATCTTCGACTTCCAAAGATCGACTGCCAGATCATCCGGCCCTGTCGCCTTGCAGGGCTTTATCTTCTTCAGAGCCGCTTCTTTTTCCTCCTCGATGATCTTGTGAACGGGACCGTGAAAAGAAGCTCCTTGTTACTAGAAGGTGCACGAGAACAGCCTCAAGGAGAGCGCTTCTAGGAGGCATATTGAAAAAATGGTTCCTGTTTCGAAGTTGGGGTGTATCGACCCTCGACGACTGGACCGCCTGTTCGTGAGAAATTCTCGCGTTTGCTGAACTCCTCGATTCTAGTTTGGCAAAGTTCCTCTGTAAGTTTTCTCTCTGAGTTTCCTGGCCCACTACGAGTGGTAAAAGCAGCGTAGCCGCCTATCTCTATAATACGAGCGATTCGAGAAAAAAAACTTTCCTATTCATGGCTATCGGGGACAGGATATACGCGGGGACCTCCACCAGCCCAACGAGGAAATAGTTCATGTAGATATCGCCGGCGAAATGAGTGCTGTACAACGATAGGCCGAAGTAAATGAACGTGTCGCAATTCCTGAAAGAGAGTCTCGAGTATGGAACGGAGAGCACGGTCCAGATTGAACTGAAGCGGCGAACCAGAGATACACGAGCACGACCGTGTAGAGCAGAAACTTCTTGTGCGCCCACAGTTCGGCCACCAAATTTGTTATTCTGAAGGCGAAGTCAATCAGTAGAGAATGGTGATACTTCGAGATTATGGTACTGCATACTCCGGTTCGGGCTGTCGTGTGCTAACCACCGTGCTCGGGTCGATGGCAGCGACACCCGCCTGACAGCGACCGGCTTTCTTCAGCCAATCGGCTACAACGCCGTCACGACGATCGAGCGCCAGGAAGTGTAGGCTCTCCGGAACCAACCTGGAATCATGTTCAAAACTCGAAAGAAGGACTTGAGAATTCATTAACTTCTTGGCATGTGTATTGGTGTCACCGCTTGTATAGATAAAAAGGTGCCACTGATGAAGCGAAACAGCGAAAGCTCACAGTAGAGGTACTGGTGAAGTTAAGGGTTCTTATAAAAGATTAGGAAAACAGAAATTTTCTGACAAATAAAATACACTCATTTCAATTCTTGCATTTTACACTCGATTCGATGTGCTTCGCTTGAATAGTTGTTATAATTTTTTCACAAAGTGGCTGTGTCGACTGATTTGTGATTCTTTTATATCAAACACTGTGTTAGATGCCACATGCATCCCACTTCAACGTAATGTCGTGTAAGTCGAATGAATATCAGGCATATGAGGGTGTTTCAAAAAAAATGTATACACACTAAAAACACACTACGGCTTGCAAAAAATGCAGGCTTGGTTAGTACGGGACGTATACATTTTTTGAGACAACCTGTACACGACCTCCGGTTTCCAGCCGATAGGCACGTCAGTGCTTTCTTCACAGACGGGCCTGGTACTAACCCATCGTCCCCAAAAGATGAAGGCTCGGTTAGAACGGGATGAATAATGAACAAAAGGGTAAAGGTCGTTGGTATTTCATCCATTCGCTGTATGCGCCACGCATTCCACTTCTATGGCATGTCGTGGGGCAATTGGAATACTTACATATTTTGCCTATACAGTAACTTGCAGTGGCCGGTCAATAGGCAAGTCATTGTTTTATCCTTCTCAGACAAGTCTGGTGCCCATTCACGACCTCGGAAGGATGGAAGGCTTGGATGACCTGGGCGAGAAATCAGAACCAAAAAGCTTGAATCTGATTGTACGCAACACACGGCTTCTCACCTGACTACGCTAGCACTCGTATCCCGATATCGACACGAGAAGTGCCTTTTTCGGAACAGTCAGTGCCTCCCTAGACAATGTCTTTAAATGTCCATATAAATAAGTGTAACATGAAGAACTAAACATGAAAAAGAATAAAGGACGGCGTTACTCTTTTTTGGTATGCGCCACACATTCTACTTCAACGAGATGTCGTGGAGGCGATTTGAATGCGTATTTGGCCTATACAACGACTTGGGCTGGCCAACTAATGGACAAGTCGGTGCTTCATTCTTTCCAAACAGGTCTGATACCAATATTTCTCAGAAAGATGAAAGGCTTAGTCGGTCTGGGAGGAGAATCCGAACCAAAAATCTGGTATTGGTTAGGCGCGACAGCCGGTACCTCCCGTAACTGCGCTACACGTGCTCAACATAACATAAAAACAACATCATAAAAACGGAATAAAGCACTTTTCAAAGTAAAGAAATAGTGAGACTAAAGCCTACAAGTAGCAGAGCGCGGCGGTGATGAGGTGGGGTGTAGAGACGAAGAAGATCAGCCATCGCCAGCTAGATGACACCATTGCGATCGGTGTTACAAGACAGTATCCGGTAACCCAAGCCATTCCGAAGTACACTGAAGTTTATCTTAAATAAGGAGCTCTTCGCTTAAGCTTAATTTCGTGATAAGGCTACCGACCTGAGGTAAAGAACCGTAGTTTGACGGGAGTGCACTCGTAGCCTAGCACCCAACCGACTAGCGCAGCTCCCTAAACTGGCGGACGTCTCCCACAGAGCTGTGATGCAAGAATTCCATGAAAGAAGGGAGTAAGTAATAATACCTCACTGTGTAAAAGATGCCCTGCAGGAACCGCAGCACTCCGAAGGCCAACACCGTTGGCGACAAAGCCGCCAGCACGCCGGTGAACGCCATCATGACGAAGCAGAAGATCAGGACAGGCCGACGACCGTAACTGAAAGCAAGGACTCCTCGAAACTGCAGAAGCACGCCGCCTCAACCTCCAGTCTAAGATAGAACGACCATCGAAATGGCCCTTCCAGCAGGAGTTAAAATGAGGTGACTCACCGGTCCGCAGCCTTCGAGATGATGGTACCGCCCACGCCGTTACCGACCATGAACGCCGTCGTGGTCGCGTCTGAGATGTAAGCCCTCGAGCCGCGCAGACTATACTGAAACGACCGTTTTGGGAGAGATCACAACATCTGGCCACCAGATGACGGAAATACGGACCTCGTCAACCAACGACACCATGTCAGAGCAGTTCTCACAGCTCTGGGTGATGAAGGCGGTGCTCATACCGTTCATCGCCACCACGGTCCATGTGAGTCCTGTGATCAACACGCAGGAGAGAAGGAACGGATTCCGAGGGCCTGAAAGCAACGCTCTTAACCTTGAAGAAAACCACTAAAACTCTTCTTATTACCACAAGTTCCAGCTGAACTATAAGCATCACAACCTTTTATAGTGATATATTACTTAGTTTCTTATACAAAACCAAAGAGAAAAATTTTAACAAATCAAATCCAGCAGAAAACCAGTCTGGTTCTTCTTTTCCCTTTATCTTTACATTTTCGTAGGATTCGCTATCCTTGTCAAGTTGGAACTAGACCAAAGGGACTTCCAACGTAAAGTAGCATCGCCTACCTGTGAGTTTACGCCCTTTTTTACTGGACTGGCTGCGCACTTGATCCCTGCATTTCTTCGATATTTTTATAATACTATGCCCACTATTTATCCGCGTTCACGTAAGCTCCTAGTTAAGCTTCCTGTTTTGAGCCGACTAGTGTCTATTCTAAGCGCTCCTCAAAGTTCGGCTCACTACAGCAGAAGAGGCGTGGCCCTACCACGGTTCTGTACAGTTTTTTAATCTTAATTTTAAAAGGACGTTTAATCTCCAGTAGTATGCCACTTCAGGGTCGGAGGAGGTGCCGCTGTCGTGTGCACCCTATACGGGGCGTTTGATTCGAATTTCTCACCCAGGCCAACCAATCTTCCATCCTTTCGGGGTCAGTGAAATTGTTCGAGTCTTGTCTGGGAAGGATAAAGCGCTGACTTGTCCATTGGCTGATCACCGTAAGTCGTTGTATTGACAAGAAGTGCTTTTAAGTCACCTACACAATATCCCGCAGAAATAATTGGACTATTCGAGGGCACCTAGTAACTAGGGAGCGAAAGAGGGATTGGTTAACGAGGTACTTTCTCCTTTTATCCTTTACACTGGCCCAGATTTTTCCGGAAAATTCGAGAAAACGGTCCATTACAGTCACATGTTTTAAAAGTCGGAAGCTCTGCTTGCGTTCTCAGCGTACAACCACACAACCCTCACGACTCCCAATAGTGCCAGCAGAACGGGTACCGTATTCACCGCTACTCTGATGTCATCATCTCGCTCCTATTTAGAAGAGCGTATCCGGCATCAACATGACCATCCTTTTTTCAGCAGAGAGCAGGTGCCTTTCCCGAGAGCAGGCACCTTACTCAAAACCCAGCTCTCCATGTCCAAGAAGAGGGCTGTCTGATCACTGCTCTGATGTGCGCTCCTTTGCATGTTCTAAAGGATGCGCGGTTGCATCTAGCTCTAGAGAGCACGTTTCATCTATTAGGGTGTCCCACGCGGAATGTCGCATACATTGTGGCCTTCTTTTCACAGTAAATCACATCGTTTGTGAGCTCTCTTAACACGTTAGTTGTCCGCGGCGTTTCATCTTTTACATTCCCTATTTTTCCTGCATCATTCCCTCATCGGTTTCTGAAGTGATAGTCTTCAGACTACAATGGACCAGAAAATGATTGTGCTCGCGTGCCTGCTCTACGGCTGCAGATTGAAGAAATCCGCCGGGGAATCGCATCGTTCATTGGTAGCTGCATTTAGCGAAGATGTCGTTTTTAAAAGACAATGCGAGCGGTGGTTTCAACGTTTTGCCGCCGGTGACGAAAGTTTTGAAGAAGATGAGCACGAAAGACAGGCGCCTATCCTGGATAACGACCTTTCACGGACTGCTGTTGAAGCTGATCCGACAAGACCAATTCGATAGCTTGCAGAAGAGTTTGTTTGCTCAAAATCCTACTCCAAATCTAAATCCAAATCAAGTTGACACGTCCTCTACGAAGTTGCGGCGTTATATTGCGAGGTCTCATATTGCAAAAGTCGTTCAGAAGAAAATCGAGAAACTTCGTTGGACCGTTTCGCCTCATCTGCCGTACAGCCCTGACGTTACATACCCCATTCGACTACCACATATTCCGCTTGATGCAGCACGCCTTGGCTGGGAAGAAGATCGCCGACTACGACAAAATCCGGATTTGGGTGACCAATTTCCTCGATCCGCGGCCAGCTCATTTCTTTAAAGACGGGATCCATTCTTCGCGTGAACGTTGGCGAAAGGTTGTTGATAACTGTGGAGAATATATTATGCAATAAAATTTCTGTAAAAGCTTCGTATGAATTTAACTTTTCGTGTGGTCTGATGCAACATTCCTTGTAAATACTCGTTTACCCAACCAATGACTATGGACCATACATTCCGGAATTCGCTCGATGCTGTTCCATTGTAAATCTGTCCACTGCACATTTCATCATTTGTTTACGTCCATCTTTTTGACAGAATCTGAATAAGCTATATTAGTATTTTTTGATATAGGCAATTTTCCACTAGGGTTTCGGTCAGTGTTACTCTTTTTTTTGAAGAGACAAGCACTTCTGTATGTCTGCTGTCAGGACGACTTTATGTGCATAATTAAGGGTAGATAGAAAGACGGAGAACCATTTGGTGTACTAGATGTCATAATGTTCTCATAATGTTCCTAGGCAACTACAACATCGATGCTTGGAAACAGCTTTGCCATAGAGCGCAAAATTTGTGTCTGCGGTTTAGAAAGAGACTGAGGTCGAATCAAATTTTTAAGAGGCGACAGTGAAGGTGTATTCTGTGCGATACTATGTAGTACGAATTGAAAGTACTCATGGTGGTCTGTAAAATACTGCAACTAAAACAGCAAAACTTAGTCGCATAAAAATGCTTAGAGGAGACCAAATGTGGTGAAACTTAACTTTTCGTTTGCACACACATTACAAATCACGATGAAGCAGCAACATTCGTTTCGCTGAAGTTCTGGCTCTGCGAGAGCTTCATATCGTGCGCGAAGTTTTGCAGGCCGCGTCGCAGGGCATCTTGCGGTGTTTCATTCCTCGATTATTTCAAGGAGAGATCAGGCTCTCCGCTATTTCATAACAGCACTTCTGCAGGTAGGAAGTTAGGCAGATGAACAGAAACCGTCTACTTCTGTTCTATCGCTATGCTAGAGTCGTTTCTTTACCGCAATGTGCTCCTTGCTTCAAAACAGCGGAGATAGGCTCAACAAAGATGCAGCGTAATTTTTGTGGCATTTACTGACTTTTACCGTTTTTGATCCACAACGTGGGAATAGCTTAATTAAAAAAAAAATCATAGAAGGCGAATAACTACTAATAGAGGCAAATCTCTCCATGCCCTCCCCAGAAATAGTCATAAACGCGTTGTTGTTTTCACGTTTTTAGAATGGTTGAGCTGCAAGCACTTTTTGGTCAAGAAAAGCATTGGCTTGATTCCAGCTTGAGCGACACGCTCCAACTTTGTACATTAACTCGTACGTTTTTTTTATGTTTATGCGTTTGTCCTCCCACCTTTTTCCTGCTGAGTCATCAAGGCATTCCTTGTAGATTTTTCAAAGTACTTGCAGCATATTATTAGATTGGTGCATAAGTTCTCGGACATTTGATCCCTCCTTAATTTAAAGCGCATTTTCCCGCCAAATTTCTCACATGTATCAACGCGTAAATGATCGATCAATAGAGAAAGGAAAGGGCTACAAAACTGTTCCTAACATTTACTTCTGCGTTGTTAACGTCAGCTATTATGGCTAAGCAATTCATCCCAACTGAGACGCATATTCAGCACGTCATGTTATTCCTGCATCAATCTGGCCTCAATGCCAACGAATCGTATCGTCGCCTGAAGGATGTTTACAACTCCTGCTCGAAGTACTGTGTACCAGTGGTTCTCGAAGTTTGCAGTTGGTGAATTCTCCGTTGAAGATAATGAACGAGAAAGGCGCCCGATGACACTGGATTTGGATGGCCTCCGAAGTAGAGTGAAAGCCGACCCAAACCAAACCACTCGCGAACTATCAAGCACTCTTGGTGTTAGTCACTCAACAGTCGTTCGAGGATTGAAGTCGATTGGGAAGGTGCAAAAATTGGGTCGCTGGGTACCTCACGACTTGACACAACATGACATGGATCGCAGAGCCGATGTCGCTCTGTCTCTCCTTACCCTCAGACGTACTCACGGATGGCTGGACAACCTTGTCACCGGGGATGAGAAGTGGATACTCTACTATAATTATCACTGGCGTGCACAGTGGGTTGACGCAACTGGAGAGGCAGAGGACGTTCCGAAACCCGACCTTCAAGTAAAAAGGTGATGCTATGCATTTGGTGGAGCGTTCTTGGCGTAGAATACTGGGAGCTGCTGGACGAAGGGATAACAGTGACGGCAGAGGCTTACGTCAGCCAACTGAGGAAGTTGAGGGCCCACCTTCAAACCACACGAGGAGAGCAAGTGAAGGTGTATTTTCAACACGACAACGCTAGACCGCATATTGCTAGAGCGACGGCGGCTGAGTTGGCGGACTACGGATGGACCGTTCTTACACATCCACCTTACTCAACAGATCTCGCTCCTTCTGTTTATCATTTGTTTTCAAGCCTTCAGCGCTATTTGGACGGCCAGCAATTTAGGAACCGAGAGGATGTCAAGGAGGCACTGCTCACATTTTTCGAATCACAACCGGCCATGTTTTGGAGAAAAGGCATTCATGACTTACCAGCACATTGGCGAAAGACAATTGATGTAAAGGGTGGTTACTTCAAATGATTTGATATTGTTGTTCGTATGTTGTGATAATAAATATTTCATGCCCCAAATGTCCGAGAACTTATGCACCAACCTAGTAGTACTCAGGTTACGCACACGTCTGAAAAGTTGTTCCAGTTCGTTGACGCATGGCGTATGATCGACAAATGAATATCATACTTTAATTGTATCCCACACCCATTCATCTAATGTTCATTTCGAAAAAGACCTTGAAGTGCCCTACACTCAAAAACAGTATTGATCGTCGGTCGTTCCAAATGAAAGCCCAGTAATCTTCAATATGAGGAATTGGAATCAAGGTAACTGGGAGGAGCGTAGGACCAAAGATGCACTGCATTACTACCTCTAACGACTTCTTTGCACAAAACTCTAGAGCCAAGTGGGATTCGAACCCGCACCTCCTGCTGACCGGGCGGGAATTCTCTACGCCATTACATCACCGGAGCTGTCTTCCATACCAGCCCTTTGAGGCCGAAAGAAACTGAATTGAATCATTTCTATCAAGACCATCAGCTAACTGGTTCCATGCTGATCCCATGTACGGGTGAGTGCTGATCGGCTCCACGAGGTGTGGGTGCTGCGTTGGATCAAACTGGCCGGTAGTGTACTGGTGTAGGACTTTCCCCGCCCCCTCAGCAAGAACTGCAAGAGGTGCGGTCTCGAGTCCCGTTTGGCGCTAGAGTCTTGTTCACAACAAAACATCGTTATGAGAGCTTACAACCTTGATATCAGCCTCATGAGGCGTAAAGAAGCTGAATTGAGATTATAGCTGTTGGGTTAAACGCATTTGACAAGCGTCTCTTAACAAGGTCGCCAAATTTTGTTGTAGTATTTGTGGACCACTGTGTAGATGAAGCAGATCCAAAGAAGGCTGTTTGACAGCTAGCGCTCAACTTAGTTGTTTCTGCAGCATTTGTTTTCCGCCACTTTATTAGGTTGTCCGAAAAGTTCTTAGCGTTTTTGTTACTATTTTTCATTCGTCTATTATTAAGTAAAAACCCAACTTGCATTGTACATTAATGCTGCTTTCTGTACAAAATTTTTCGCTCCATCTGACTGAATAATTTATATTTCAACATTGTTTTATATTTCTGTTACGTTTCTGTAATGTTCCTGAAAAATGGAGCGATTCCGAACAATATTTTATTTTAATTCCAAATTGGGGGTCCGTAGCCGAGACAGCTCTACAAATCAATCAAGTGTGTGGTCAAATAGTGTTGGATGCGGAGCACTGTTCGCCAGTGGTTCAGTAAATTTCGGAACAGAAATTTCAGGCTGCTCGAAGATGACCCCAGTCGGCCTAGAGCAATCCTGGAGGACAATCCTTGAGGACAAGTTGAAGGAATTGGTGGAAGCTGAACCATCCCAAGCAATTTGCGGAAACGCGTAAGAGCTGGACGTCAATAAAACTGCTGTTGCTGATGCTTTGAAACGCCGTGCGAAGGCGAAAAAGCTCGAAAAGTGGGTGCCCCATTCTGTGTGATCACAGAAAACGTTCCGGACAGCGGTTGAATGCCGACGAATTCTCCCAGGCATTTTCCAAAGGCGAACCTCCACCAAAAAATGTAATGGTCACTGTGTAGTGGTCGGCGGCTGGTGTGATCCATTACAACTTTTTGGCACTAGGTCACGATCACAGCAGAGTCCGTCCTACTGTAAGGAAATTGACGAAATTGCGACAAATTCAGCAGCTTTGGTCAACAGAAGGAGCCCGATTCTTTTGCACGATAACGCCCACTCACACGTGCCGCAAATCACTATTCGAAATTTAAACGAACTGGGAGTTGAAGATCTGGCTCACCCGCCATATTCTCCAGACCTCTTCTAACCGACTACCACCTTATCAAACTCTTTTAGAACTTTTTCGCTGGTAAAACATTGATTAATCAGGACCAAGCCAAAACAGCCTTCGTGGATTTTATCGACTTCGACCACCTAATTTTTTTCGCTGATAGAATAAGTCGACAGAGTTCCATTGGCAAAAGTGTGCTCTTACCGCCGGACAATCTGATAGATACATAGCTCAGAAAGCCAAGGAAGCTCGTCACTCGAACCTACTACAACTCACTGAGAATCAGAGTTAAGACGCCAAGGAACGTGCTTTGCATCGCTCTGAGAAATAAAGACCAGAAGGAATTGTGGAAGAAACGTAAGAAAATGAGATACCAAGTTTGTTGAGAATCTCCCCTGGCGTGATGAGGCCGTCAGCATATTCCGCCTCTTCCCACTCGGCTTCCTTCAGCGACACTTTATCGGCAGCGTCAAGAGTGAACGTCATCTGATATGTATAAAACCTCAAAGGCGGTGTGGAGCTGCTAAGAAAGCGAGAAGGAATCTGTTAGTGGCTCTTCGATTCTGACAACGGAGGAGAAGAAAAGTACAACAGAGGAAGCGTTGATCGAATCATCGGAAACTTGTTCAAAAAGAATTTGTCCTTTATACATATTCTACTCCTTCAGCACAGTTCACGGTGAAATGCTTCAGAAAAACAGACAACCTACGAAATCTGCAAAACACTGGCGGTTTTACACAGTGCCATTCGTAGATGAGAACAAAAGACAACAGTAATCTGCATCGATGTCAAATGCTTAAAGCGCCGAGTGGCCTGGCTCTAAGTTCTTGATGATACGAAAAACGCTAACGAGATAGTGTCAGGTGGGATGATTAAACGGCCTAATGGAGCAGAGCATTCCTGTTCGGTTAGCAGGCGTTGTAGGTTCGAGTTCCGTCTGGCGCTAGAACTCAGATCGTAACAAAACATCGTTAGAACAGACTACGATATATTCTACCAATACTCGGCTCTTTTCTAGAGCAACACAGAAGTTGTGGATTTGAGCCGATGTCTTTGCTATCAAGTTCAGTTTATTTAAGAACCGAAGGAATTTAATAAAGGATAAAGAATGAACGTGATCGTTATTTAAAGCACCACAATTTCTATAGATATTGCGGAAATAAAAAGATGCATTTGGTACGATGACCCGACTTGCGATAGCCACCCAAAAGGCAACTGTGCTCTGGTCTCCACCAATTCACCGACCAAGGAGGGAAAGAAAGTATTGGTTAGCTCGGAACCTAAAATCTTAAAAGCCGTTGTACACGACAAAACTCGCGCCTGACAATATTTTTCTGCTCCTTTCCATTCAGCAAAAGTCCACGTTTTCCTTTACTTGGCCTGATGCAATCTGACACATAACTCGATTACCTTAAGGAGTGACCCATGCATTTCAATGACGCCATGTCGAGGTGTTCTGCTTGTAAACGTAGTGGTCCCTGGGACAAAGGCACCATTAATGTTAGTAAACTCGCACAGCCACCCAATAGAATCAGTTAATAATATATGTTAATTTTTTAGAACCTTTAGTTCTTAAATAGTTTACATATATTATTAACTGATCGACATGTTAGCCGGAACCGCCTTTACCCAGGGTGACTGGTGATCAACTCGACCAGTTCAGATAGCGTTGCTGGTCCCTACGACCTCAACTCCTTGTTTTCTTAAGAATTACCTCCTGTAAGACGAAATGGAGCTTGGGTGAGTACTATCGAAATGATCTTCGGCTTTTTTGGGAACTGACGAAGGCGACTACGCCGAAATGCAAGCCAAATAAGAGTGCTCATCTTCCTTGATCAACAGCGTGAATCAACTTTACCAGATCGGCACCTGAAGCGCTTGTTTTCAAGCGCCAATAACAAACGCTAAAAATCATACTGATAATTACAGAGTTGCCTCTCAGGGACATTGGAAACTTTTAGCAATACACTGCGCAATCAAATTAATTCGACGTGCCACAGCCTGATTCACGCCTTCAAGGCGCCTTCTGTCAAGTTCACACAGGATTAATGTTCCTTATGAGGATCCGTGATCTTTCGAACTTAACTGTACGCAATTATCTACAAATTTTGGTCCAAATCGCTTCAGTGGATTGGAGATACCTTCCAAAATTTCAAAATTCAGGCGAAAATCATATAAAAGGTCGAGCTAATGATGAAATTTAAAACTATCTTACACGAAATTGCACCACTAATGATGATGACCTCTACGTTGAAGCAGCAGATCTTTTTCAAGCATTAACCTGCGGTGGTCTGAATTCACTCTACAAGCCAAAAACTGAGAGCGCCGAAAGGAGCAGGCCCCCCAAAGTTTTAAGCTCCTCTATGGAGCCGCCATCGAATCTGCTAGCATCATGAGAACTTTATGTAGACCAGTTGTCAATATTTTGTTTGTGCCGCTCGAGATTGTTACGGTGGATCTTTATTGCCAGGCCTAACGTTTCGACGCTCCCGTCTTCTTCAGAGGCCTGAACGTGATGCAACTATTATTACATATTGACAACTATTCTTCACAATGCCGAGGTTTTATGACGAGAGAAGCTGGAGATTTATGTAGACCTTTTCTGAGTCACCATACACAGGATTGGACTATCACAGAGCGTTCTAGAGGGCGGAGGAAACATGAAAACTTCAGCACATTTATCCTGATCAGTGCAGAGCTCACCCTAATTTGTGGCGAAATTTACGAGTGAACTTGATGGAGTGCGCCCTTTTAAGTTTCGTACAGTATTGCAGCGGGCCTCCGGGACTTTCAGGGAAATTTCTGCCAATTTTCCGACTGTTGACTTTCTTTCCATAGTACACCAACCCAATTTGAAAATCATCCCGGACATTTGAAGCGTTGAACTGCTCGAGAGTTCTATTTTATGGTTTTAATCTTCGTATCGTCACCTGCTGGCAAGAAGCCATCAGCATGACATATAGCCATATATTACCCAGAATTTACTGATTTTTTGTCATTAGTCAGTAGTTGGGCTGGTTAGGCACCATTCTGCTTTGGTTTTCAACAGAATCGGAAATATTGTCGATTTTTTACGATTTTTTCTAAGGTGTTGAAGGCACGGGTTTTATTCTCGATCTTTACTTCTCGCAGAAATCAAGGAATATTGAATGTAGGGTAATCTGGTTAGAACTACTCTGTCACATGAATCAGACGATCGCCAACGTCGAAAATTCTCAGCGGACTCGTGATGAAGGCAAAGAGAAGCGGTTATGACAGAACAGGCATCGGAAGTTGGCCTAAGAGGGAAGATCGGCGGCATGATGACCGGCGAAGAGCAAAGCGATGACCAGTGACGCAGCAACGGAATGATGGTGGGATTCTCGACGCGGTGTGTAGATGACACGGCTGAATTCGCGGTAGACGAAACTTGACGGCGATCTTTGTTCGAATCGATCGCGGGACACCGACGTCGACTTCATCTGTCGAAACGATCCGTCATCGTCTGCCATTAGCACCAACGAAATGCGACAATGTGTGGACGATCGCTGCGGCGCAGCGACTGGGCTTCTGATGGCGATCCTTCTGATGGCCTTGCTCCTTCGTGGCGGCGATGTGCTTCGCTTACGTTTCAGTGCACTTCTTCAGACCAACCACCACGCTAAGGCACCGTCAAAGGAACGATGTGGAGGCATAAGGAACGAGGGCCTCGAACGACCTGCTCTGTAATGTTTAACTGCTCGCGGGAATTTACATCTCTTGTTGGCTCTCGCTCTCAAGGGAAGTATGGAGAGAAATGCTGCAAAAGGTAGCTGATGAAAACGAAGCTGTTCTTACAGCATTTTAGAGTGCACCATATACGAGTGCATTCTGGCCCCAGACCGTTCAATTCGAAGTAAACGTATTTTGCTTGATCGGGGACAAACGAACCTGATAGCTAACATATCAGTTTAGGGTTATGGGCCAATACTCCAAAGTTTTCCCCGTAACAAGCGGTGTACCTTAAGGTGGAGTATTATCGCCAATCTTATTTCTGCGTTACACCTTCGAACTTCCTTGCTGCATAACCAACCTAAACGGTCACGCAAAAAGTGTACGCAGAGGACTTAAAGATCTCTCAGGTTGTCGGATTATAAATGTCGCCTGCTTTAGATTTGTCATTTCTCTACAATTGCTATATCTTGGATCATGTACCTTTATTTGTTAAACAAGCGTTTCCGAAGGAATCTTTCGCCAAAGTTCCGTTCCGATTCGTTGACCTTTTTAAAGAATTTTTTATACTAACGATGACGATTTACCATGTCATACGCTTTGTCGGTGACAATGTTTTGTTTGACTCTTCTTATGCTTTGATTTACATATGCTGTGGAAGATGTGTGTTTGTGTTTTTGTATTGATTTGTTTCTTAATTTCCTTACATTAGACCTTGATCTACACACTGAATAATTAAATAAATAAAACCGGGCACCTGCCATCATCGCGCAATGTTCGAAATCCAAAAAGGCTTAAATATGGATAGATAAACTACAGAGAATCCAACTGTCGTCGACCGTCGATCTTCTTTCGTTTGTTGCATCTCGCATTCCTAAACCTAAAAGGATCTTTTCTTCCTCTTTTTCAGTGTATGTCCCGCTTCGTAGGGAGTCCGCTTTTCTGGTGTCATGAACGCTCGCTTTTCCCGATCCAGCGCTAGATCAGGATGGACACAAGCTACTTTCAGTTCCATATATAACGTACCGGACCAACGCTTTTTCGGGCGTCTCCTAGGTCGACACTTCCAACTCAAGACCTATCTTGCGTACGCTGTCTTCCTTTCCACGCAGAACGTGGCCGTACCATCGCAAGCGAGCTTCACGCGTCTTGTCAGCTATCGGCGCGACACCGAACTTCTGCCAAATGGCATCGCTTCGGATGCGGTCCATGCGAGTGACTCCAGCCGTCCAGCGCAGCATCTTCGTCTCCATGACGCTGAGGCGCGTTTCAACTTCCTTGGTCACAGGCCAACACTCAGCGCCGTAATCGCTACTGGTTGGACGACGGCTCTGTATATTTTCGACGCCTTTAGGTCTCAAAGGGCTGGCATGGAAAACAACTCTGATGGTGAAATGGCGTAGAGCATTCCCTCCCGATAAGCAGGAGATGAGGGTTCGAGTCCCACCTGGCTCTAGAGTTTTGTGCAACAATACATCGTTATTAGAGCTTATAATGCAGTGCATCTTTGGTACTGCTATATGCTCCGCACAATGACCATGGTTTCTGTTCCTCATATTGAAGAGTACTGGGCTTTCATTAGAAACGACCGACAATGAGTGTTGTTGTGGAGTGTAGTGTGTCCTAATATCTCTCTATAGCAGAGCACGCCAGTCAACGTGTGCCACTCTCTGAGAGTTTTGCCGATCGACTCCAGCATGAGCACAGGTGAACTTTCGCAACACCGGACGACGTCCCGAAAACGGGGGGACGAGCACAGGACACTTGGGGTCGTCGGCGCGACATCCTCGCGAAGACTCCCTCTTGTGCAGCGCTTGTCCTGCAGTCATCCTGAGGACGTCGGCAGCACAAAGAGTAAAGAGGAACCGATGTTCAGGCGAAGACCTGCACCCCTTCAGCGGTTGTCCCTCCACTAAGCTGGGACGACGTCAGCATGAAGATGAAAGGGCCGATGTTCTGACGAAGACTTCCACACCTCTTGCGGTTGTCCTTCCAGGACAGCGTCAGCTCGGAGATAAAAAAGAGCCGACGTGCTGACCAACACGTCGGCTCTCTTTTACCAACCTCCTGCGGTTGCCGCCCACTGGGACGGCTTCAGCTAGTAATGAATGGTAGTGATGGATAATCCTACTGTATAATATATAACAAAGAATGAGTAGCAACAAATAGTAATAAACAGACAATAACGAATAATTGTCAACTATAATTTATATGAGGTAAATGTTCATTACCGCTTGTTATTGCTATTCCTTGATACTCCCAGCTGTTTGTCATTATATAGATATAACTAACCATGACTACTAATTATTACCTAATTCATTTATTCTTTTGTGCCATCATTTATTATTACGATTTATTATTTGATAGCTTCTTCTTCAGCATTTGTCCCGCCTCGTAGCGGGGTCCGCTGTTCTGGTGAAATTGCGTCGCCCTTCCCGATCCATATGTAAGGCCTTGTTCAGTGTATACGCTACGCGCGACGCGATGCATGCGTAGTGGCCAAATCGCTCGAGCGACGCGATTGATCAATTCGGCTACTACACATGGCATCGCGTTGCGCGTCGCGCGCACGCTAAACAAGGCCTAATATATCAGACCAGCGCTGCTTCGGGCGCCGTCTAGGAGGCTTTCCTATTACTCCATAGTTAAGGCTTATCCTGTGGCCGCTGTCTTCTTTTCCAAAACTTCGCCGTACTATTATATTACGTAAGCTAGCTTCGCTCATCTTGTCAGCTATCGGCACGACACTGAATTTCTGCTGAATGACATCGTATCGGGTGCCATGCGGGTGATTCTAGCCGTCCAGCGCAGCATCTTCGTCTGCATGACGCTGAGGCTCGTTTCAGCTTCCTTGGTCACAGGTCAACACTCACGCCGTACTGCCTGCTATTGGCCGGACGACTCCTCTGTAGATCTTCGACTTAAAGCGCTCTGCTATCTTCTTGTCGCAGATCGCGCTAGTCAACGATCGCCACTTGGGCCAAGCTACACTCACGCGTGAATTCACTTCGACCATCAGTTTGCCGTAAGACGCGACTGCTGATCCCAGGTACTTAAAGACCGCAGTGCGTGGAAGCTCGATGCCCTTAACCTTAACCCTACCTTAACCTTGATGGAGCCAGACTAGGTAACGTTAGGCGTTAGATATGCGGTCTTCTTCACGTTCAATTTGAGTCCATACCGCTCTAGGCGATAACACCAAGCTTCAACCTCTTGTTTGAGTTCACCTTTATCTTCGCTAGCAAGCATTACGTTATCAGAATAAAGCAACGTCCAAGGGGCGAGCTTCTGAGGACCTGGTGTGATGGCATCCATGACGACAACAGAAAGTGAGAAAGTGCAGAACCCTGGTGTGCCCTGGTAGAGATGGGAAACTCCATCGAAGTTACAGCTGCAGCTTGAACTGGACTCTTTGGACAGGAGTGGAGGAATCGCACCCACTCTATGAGCTCTTCAGGAACTCTTCAGGATGGCGATTCGTAGCAAGTTGGTGCATATACCGCTCATCATCGCGTGACTCGGGCTTCTCGTTGACACTGCCAAGGGGAGGCGATTGAGAGAATTCCGCTACATCGGAGGTGACCTATCTGAGTAAGGAAATGTGAACCAGGCGGTTAGAGGGCGGATAAATGCAGCATGGCTCAAATAGAGAGGGAGTCAACAGGGCTTATTTGCCATCGTAGGTGCTCCAGGGCGCTGAAAGGCGAGCTATATAGAACAGTAGTGAGGCCTGCTCTCCTCTGCGGTAGTAAGTGCTGGAGCGGCAGCTGCACTCATCGGAATTGAGGATGCTCAGGTGGGCATTTGGATGGTCCCGTCGGGACATGGTGTAAAATGAGGATATTAGGGTAAAGATGAAGACAGCTCCAATTCAGCTGAATATGAAGAAGCAGCGCCTTAGATGGTACAGACACAACCTCAAAAAACCAGGAGATCACCTCATAAGGTTGGTCCTAAATTTCGAGGCACCCGGAAAGCGTCTGAAAGGAGCCTCGAGGAAAAGGTACTCGCGACTACACTGCCAGAGGTAGCGAGGAACTCTCCGCCTGGAACTGGACGAGTTTACCCGTAGTATTCAGGCAATCGTTACGGAACCACACGACAGCGTACCTCGTCCAAATCAGTACGCGGTTTCGAGCATCTACAATTTATTCATGACAGTGCATTAGTTGGACAGCATCCTATTCGGGGTTCGGAATGATCACGATGTAATTATCATTGTTAGCAATTGCGAGAGAATGCCCACTGTTTTCCTTCAATCCGATGAAATCACTGTCTGCTAAAGGTATTCTCTTCCTGGTACTTAAGGTGTCTAGGTGCTGAAAGCACCGAGAAGTAAACTTTCCATCACTCCGTACTGATTTCTACTAGGAGTTTAACTCATGTCCTCTGCAACCGTCTGCCCACACTTTGGTGAAGTACTGCTTACACTGTTCAGAGCCCTTGACGTTTGAAGTGGTGTCTGCGTTCTAAAACCTGAACCATTTCTCAGTGATGCTGGAAACTCAGCAGATGAATGAGAACAGACATTTGCGCAATTAAATATGTAGCGTTAATAAGGTGCCTACACAATCAATCAGCATCAACTATTTGCTTCTTGATTTCCCCACAGTTGCCGTTGTGGTCGCTCATCATTTTGCTGTTGATAGAATTATTGCTCAGCGCGCGCCTCTTCTAAAGGTTATTACTGTATCACCCTTGTTCTCCAACGTTAAACCGACGTTTACACTACGAATGCAATGCAAGAAATATTCTTATGGCTACCTCGTTCACCAGCTGAGATGGGGGACAGAGAAGAAGAGCTCATGTGGTCCGCCGACGGGCGGAGTACTGTGAGAAAACTCGTCCACTCCTTGGCGGACAAATCGTCGCAACCCTTGGCTATCTAGTCGCAAATGGAAAAGGTGGAAGGACGCCATCAAAAGAAATCTGCCGAAGTCAGCGCAAGGCGGGAAGGCGCCCTTGATAAGAAGAGGCGGCCACGGATCAGGATCAAGAACAGCGGACAACGCGAGTGCGCGGGACTAAACGTTCAGCAGAAGGAGAGGTTGGAGCCTAAGATTTGACGCTCCCACCTGGGGCCGTATGCCCGTGCTTCCCCGTTGGGGGAGAATCAATCAATATCAGCATATCTTATCACACTCCGATCCCCCATCGGGGGAGACTCGGGGTACACGAGCATACGGCCCCTGATATCACTCGTTATACGCAGGGTGTAGCATCCGTAGTTTGGTTTCTCGTAGGATACATTTTGGCGCCATGTGTTCTGCGGTAGTCCTCCCAAGCACTGATGACGTCACAGTGAGCGTATTCAGCGGTAGTCGCGAAACGCCTCCGATATGTTGTCTGGACACGTGAGGCACGACTACAGCTCTTGCGCAAGAGTTTAAGACTCCTGCCGACAACATGACATCGTCCTTCGGTTTGACTCCGGCGATTTTTCGCTGAAAAAGGGGCGGATCGTCCAGCGGTTGTCTTCCCCAGCTCTCAGAGCTTGGAGCAAACTGCACTCACTCGTGGGTTCCATCACATCGCCATCACACGCTATTGCTGACCTCAAATACTTGAAAACCGATATGCGTGCGCAAGCACATGTGGAGATAACAACACGAAAACATGAGAAGAAAACGAACAGGCTGAGTACATAAGATGTACAAGAGATTTAAGAAGGGACTAACAACTAGTGTTTTCCTCGCAGGTAGCGGTACATATCTCTTTTAAAAGTGGAAAAGGATCTAGTTAGCTGCATTTGTTTGCACCATTTTAAATAATTTGAAACAGTTCTAAATGCAAAGAATGACCTTTTAAGGCTCGTTCTAGGGTTGCCAAGAAATAACTTGGTGATATGGCCGCGGGTAGATGAGGCAACGAATTTGAAAAAGTCCAAAACTTTCAAAACCAAAATCCCATTATTAATTTTGAAAACTGTCCTTACGCCTGTTTCTCAAATATAGTCTACAAATCGAGCATCTTACTCCTTACTATTCCACGGGGTATACTGTTATATGTAAAAGCAAGAGCTCGAATGAATACTTTTCTTGCAAAACGATGTTCAACCTTCTCTTCTCTCTCCACAATAAATTTTTTACTAGGAAAGAAAACGCAGGTCCCGTATTCGAGAATAGAACAAAAAAGTTTTGTACGCTTTAATTAACAACGAGGGATCGTTGGTACTAATATCTTTGAGTAGAAGAAAGAGTCATCGATCAGCTTTATTTTCAATTCGTTTGCAATGATCTTCGGAACTCAATTTGGTTTCTAAGTAAAAGCCTAGATCTCTAATTTTGTTAACTTTCTTTAAAGCTATACCTTTGATCTGATAAGACGCTCTGAAGCTGCTCTCACCAAGATTGAAGAATTTAGAATTTTTTCATGTGCAAGACTAAGCCTTCACTCAGTTGCCCATTTAGCAACAGCATCAATAGCTTCTCGGACTTTCAAAGCGTTATTCTTGTGTACAACCCTGCTGAAGATCTTAGCGTCGTCAGCAAACATCTTAAGAAAAACACCAGACACCAAATTTGTTCAATAAGCACAGGAAGATCATTTACATAAATGTTAAATAGTGTTGGAGACAAGAGGTGGCGATGTCCGTTCTTCAACATAGTGTCACTTGAAACTGTTCGCTCTGCGAGCTAAGCTGAACACGGACAATATCAAGTATAGACGGCAGGCCCTTGTGAAAGGTCGACCACGAAGACCCATGTCACATCATATGGTACATGTAAGTTCACGTATATCGAGATAGTGCTACAGCGTCTGCGGGAGCCGACGCGCACTCGCAAAGCCCGGCGAGTGTGGAAAGTATGCGAGGGTCCCTGATGCGAGGACGGCATCGGGGGGCAACTGAGCTAGTCCGAAAGTCCCGTAACGTAAGCAGGACCCGCGTGGCAGTGCTGAATGTGGGTACGTTGACGGGCCGCTTGTGCGAGTTGGTTGAAGCACTGCAGCGTAGAAGAGTTGATTTCTGTGCGGTGCAGGAGACGAGGTGGTCCTACCACAATTCAAGGGACATAGGAAGTGGCTTCCAGGCCGTTCTATGTGGAAGTCCCAGTACCACCAGTGATGTCGGAATAATCGTCTCCGAACGATTTCGTGACTCGATTGTAAGCGTCGAGCGATTTGATGATCGATTGATGAAGGTCGTTGTCGCTGCTAAGGAGCGACTCTATCACTTCTTCTCTGCATATGCTCCGTAGACTGGCTGCTTCGATCTAGCCAAGCATGAGTTTTAGAGCCTGCTTCATGAGAAGACAGCAGAGATACCGTCGAAAGATGTCATCGTAGTCGCTGGTGACCTTAATGGGCACGTCGGCGCGACGAAAGACAAAACAGCTGTCATGGGGGATTCGGATACGGGTTGCGTAACGCAGATGGTGAGCGTATCCTTGAATATGCGGAATCGCACAACCTCACCATAATGAACACCATATTTCGCAAACGCGATTCCCACCTCATCTCGTTCTATAGCGGGAGCACAGGACTCAGATAGACTTCGTCCTTATGAAGGATCGTGACCGAAGTCTCGTCACAGATGCGAAGGTCGTGCAGTATGAGGCGGTCGACCCACAGCATCGCCGTTGATCTGCACTGTGAAGATCGCACCTCCGAGACTGAAGCAGGTCAAGCGATGCGGTGCACCAAGAAACAGGTAGTGGAAGAGGAAGGGGAAGGACCAGGGTCAAGCGTGGGGTTCGATTTTTGCCGAAAGTTTGCGACCCCCCCCCCCCTTCGGGAACGGATTTGGTACGACCCCCCCCTATTCTTCAGGTTCGTTTTTCTTCGTTTTATTTCTTATCTCCATTGATTTTTTTTCAATTTCTTAATGTGATTTTTGTACCCTTTAATAGGTTCATCTTTCCAGATGTGATTTCGACGCTTACGACTAGCACGTGAAAATTCGCTCGCAGCTTCCTCCACAGATGATCTCATTGATTTATTGTATAATTAAATGACTTTTTTGATCAAAGCAAAAGAAATGAACTGATATTCTGAGTTTTGTTTTACAATCAAGAATAAAAAAGTTTTGCCGACTGTGTTCGAACTAATCACTTATGTTTAGATTCTTCGTCGGTCTCATGACAACGCCACAGATATAGGAAAGTGAAAGACAAATTCAATGCAATTTTTTTATTATTCTAAAGAAACATTTCGACAATTGGTCTGTCATGGAGTCGGATCGATTCTTCGTATCCCTTGTTTTAGTTCTTCGATCCGTTTTTCAGGAAACGCTCGATTCTTTTTGCCTCTCGTTTTAATTCTTCGACAGCCTGAAAATTAAAAACAACTTGACAGGAAATTGTTGAACTCCTATTCTTGCTTCAATTCCATTACTTACCCTTTTCACATCCTCGAACTGGAAGTCGAGGCGGTCAAGCACTCCCATGGCGACGTTTTTGGTGTGCATGTAATCTTCGTCCATGTCTTTCCAAACCTTCTCCATGCCAGTTATGTCATTTTTTACATCTGCGATTTGGAGGCGAAGTGTTCGGCATGTGACCTAAAAAACAAGCGATTCCCATCAGTGGAGCAGACTTTCAAATTAAACGTAGAAAAAATTCCTACCGATTCTATCTCAGGATTGTTCGCGTTGCAAGGATTAGACATTCTGAAGAGCTTTTCTTTTTAATTGAATAAAATCTTCACACAGCAATACGTGGAGTTTAAAACTCATTCATTTAATAAAAGCACTCCAACAAAAGCTTTATTTTTATCCTATTATTCTAATAGAAGATGTCAGTCATAGGAGGTGTTAATGCTCCTCATCTCTTCTTTCCAAGTATAATACTCCAAGGTGAGTTTCTTGGACTTCAACTCAAAGATCACATCAAAGATTGTACTTTATAAAGCCTCGAGTGTTAGTTCCTAAGGCTGACATGAGTGATCTCCCTACAAGAATTTTTGAGCCACACTCTGAATTGCCGAAGGAGACGCAACTGAAGGATGGACTTCTCTCGGAAAATTTTTCAACCAACTGAAGTAAGGAACATCTGAGGGTGAAATTGTACCATACAAAAATTTAGGTCGTGATTACTGTCCAGTAGAAACCCAAGCTTCTTCGCAATGATCTCCGATATGATTAGTGGAGATGACATTCAAAATTCTCGTTTTTCATGAAAATAAAATCATTTTCTACCTGAAAACAGACCACCTGTATAGTTAAAACTTTCCCACAAAAAATTTCAAATCTCGATCAGTTCACTGCAAAAAAACTATGATTTTCTGAATCGAACAGGTTGGATTCACCTATGGCCGATCTGGCTCCGACGTCATCGGAGGGGGCGGGGGGGGGGTCGATTTTTGGCACGTATTTCTGCAACAATGGACCAGAATCCGAACCCCCACCGCCCTCTATGAAGACTTCCCTGTTCAAAACTAATTTCTATATGGTTCGAAAGCGCATTTCCTCTTGTTTTTAAAACGCCATTAAATCTTTTAAAATTCGAAAAACTTACCTGGATATAATTGTTTATACAAAATCACTTCATTTTTTTCGCTCAAAAATCGACTCTCCCCCGCCGCGTATGAAGATTCCCTTTTTCAAAACTGTTTCATATATACTAAGAAAGCGCATTTCCTTTAGTTTTCAAAAAGCTCTTGGCTTTTTCAAAATTTGAAAAACTTACCGAGTTATGATAATTTTTGTGAACGTCAAAATTTGCCGCTCCGATGACGTCGGAGCCAGATCGACCATAGGTGAATCCAACCTGTTCGATTCAAAAAATCATAGTTTTTTTTGCAGTGAACTGATCGAGATTTGAAATTTTTTGTGGGAAAGTTTTAACTATACAGGTGGTCTGTCTTCAGGTAGAAAATGATTTTATTTTCATGAAAAACGAGAATTTTGAATGTCATCTCCACTAATCATATCGAAGATCATTGCGAAGAAGCTTGGGTTTCTACTGGACAGTAATCACGACCTAAATTTTTGTATGGTACAATTTCACCCTCGATGTTCCTTCTTTCAGTTGGCAGAAAAATTTTCCGAGAGAAGTCCATCCTTCAGTTGCGTCTCCTTCGGCAATTCAGAGTGTGGCTCAAAAATTCTTGTAGGGAGATCACTCATGTCAGCCTTAGGAACTAGCACTCGAGGCTTTATAAAGTATAATCTTTGATGTGATCTTTGAGTTGAAGTCCAAGAAATTCACCTTGGAGTATTATACTTGGAAAGAAGAGATGGGGAGCATCAACACCTCCTATGACTGACATCTTCTATTAGAATAATAGGAGAAAAATAAAGCTTTTGTTGGAGTGCTTTTATTAAACGAATGAATTTTAAACTCCACGTATTGCTGTGTGAAGATTTTATTCAATTAAAAAGAAAAGCTCTTCAGAATGTCTAATCCTTGCAACGCGAACAATCCTGAGATAGAATCGGTAGGAATTTTTTCTACGTTTAATTTGAAAGTCTGCTCTGTCAAGTCCCCCAGGCTGCCCGTCGGTTGACCCGCTTCGTCCGTGATCATACCGATATCGGTTTTATCGACTTGTTCTCTGCGTTCTCTCTGCCGAGAACGCTCTCTCATCGGACCATGCCTCTTCTCCACAGCCGGGGCCCGTCCGTACATGGCCATAGGGGGGTGATCGGCATTGAGCAATCACCGCGGGAGCCGCGCCGCATCGGACCATGCGCAGCGGCCGGGTCCCCAGAACATTCGTCTTCGTTCCTTGCTGCTGAGCAGCCGGTCGGGCCTTAAGGACCGTACTTCTTTCGTTTTCTTCGTTCCATTTTGCTCTCTAACCGCTTTCCACGTGGGAAAAAGGGTCCAGCCTCTCAGTCAGAGACGTAGGAGTGTAGTGAGCACATCATATTGGGCTAGGTTTTGCATCGTCGGTTAAGACCCGGCGCCGTCATCCTAGTCTCGCCTCTCGTAGCCCACGGGACGATAATAGGTGTCTCCCGGACAAGGCAGCGGTAGGGTTAGGCACATTCCCCTTCCGCTGAGAGTGAGTGTTTTCGCTGAACGTAGCGACCAGGAGCCCTAGTGCTCTTGACATCTTTTGGTGCTCCACTCCCCACGGTCCCTTCATCCTCTCCCACTGTTTCGGCTGACATTATTAAATCATCTCTCCCACCAACCGCGTGCCCAGCCATAAGCTTCACAGCCGGCTCCGGGCTCTTCGTGGCTAACAACCGTTAGCCCCAATTTCCCTCTCTTGTGTGTAGTAGGCCAAACTTGAGCCTCCACAGTAGGGGTATTCACTGGGTGGAGACCCACTAAATTAGGGGAAGAGTCTAGGTAATCCATAAGAGTTTTCACACCCGGCTCCCCCGTAATGTAAACTCCCCAGTGAATTCCGGCAGGAGTTGCGAGTCCGCCTCCTAGCCTGGTCGGGACGAGTCTAGTCGGCCTGAATTTTAGTAGGCGCTAGTGCCTGTGAGAAATTAAGGGGGTGCTCTTCGGGCGTAGTTCCATCTAGTAGAGAGAGTCTAACTATTTAGCAGTCGGCTAGCGACTCCTGGTGGTGTTGCCTTAGCCTGACCCTCCTAGGTGGGCTTCTTACTGGTACCTAACGTACCCTTATTCGCCCCACGGTTCCCCTGGCTCGGGCTACGCAGCGACCGCTGCATGGTAGTCGCCCTCACTGCTAAGTGAGATTGGTCCTGATTATTCCTGCTCCTCCCTTATCCCATCCGCCCCTAGTTGCGTGAGTGGAGCCCAAAGGGAGTTAAGAGCGAGACAGCCGGTCGGATTCCAAGTCTCAGTAATCGGACGAGCCCCAGCTGATTCTCACATACTAACCCAGTCTTGGTGGCATACTTTTGATTCCTTTGAGTTCATTTAATTCGGTTGAGCCCATTTAGTTCCCGTTGAACTCATCGACACCTTTTAACCATTTGATTTCATTCTCATATCATTTTACCTCGCTGTCGTTTCCGCCTTCGAAGTTGTTGTGTCGTTGAACCGTTGTGTTGTTATTTTGAAGTTTTTAGTTTTATATAAACTTTATAAAACCTACGGTGTCATCACCGTCTGACAAACGGTTCAGCCGTCTGGTACCTAGAGGGGAGATAAAAGAAACGCTAGGGGACCTTAGGTGACCTTCTCTGAGTTGTCAAGTCGGATTAGGTACCGGTAGCTTCGGAAGAATTTACTTAACGAAGAAGAACATAATGTCGGTAGACCTGCACGGTTTAAGTGCTTCGAGAAGCCCTTCTGCCTGTTCGCCTAGCGACGGTGCAGAAGGACACCGACAAAGTCCTCCGGGTGGAGAAGCGGGAAGGCCGGATGGCAAGGATAACCTCGCACCCACCTGCGGACCGAGTCGGGAGTTGACCAGTATGTTGTGTACCACTTTATACACTATGCCAACCATAACGATTACACAATCGGCGGCATCCATACTTCCTCCTCCCGCCACTCAATCAAATCAAAGTCCGCCCAACTTGACATGGGGGCCAATCCGACCCTCAGGTAACACGACAGGCACCGGAACACAACTTCAGCAGGACATGTTTCAGGATATGAGCTACCAGAATTGGGACCAGCGCACATTGCAAGCGGCGGCGCAGATGGCGCAAAGGGCGTTGCAAGACGCTTTCAGCCGGGCAGGTCTGGAACTACCGCATCGGGCACCGGAGGCGTACAGAAACCTAGGGATCCGCCCTGAGGAGGAAAAACAGCCGGAGGCGGCTCGTGAGGAGGTAAATTCGGTAGCAGAACTAATCCAAAACATAGTGACAACATGCGACGCAGCGTTAAGTGCACATTTTCGCCACCTTTCGCAACTCAAGCGCCAAAGCGTGTTAGAGGAAACGCAAAAAGCGGCCGATGCGGCCAAGAACGCGTTTTTTCAGTCGGGCAAAGACCCACTGATAGCGGCGAGATTGACACAAATCTCTGGTATTTCATTTCATTTATTCGTGCCAGTGCTATCATTAAACAAAAGTGGCAATCAAAAGAGCAAAGGTGACTGGCTTTACAAGACAAAAAAAAAACAGGGTAAAAGGAAGAGAACAAACAAAAATATGGTAGTGAGAGAACGAAAAAGGAGAAAGGAGATTGGAGTGCTTTCATGGCTAACATCTGCTGTGTCAATGCTGGAAAGCGCAAAATCTCCTCTACTCATACTCGGAGAGTTAGTAATAACTATTCGACGAAATTGACTCATTATTAAGCAGGTAGCCATGATACTACGACCATAGGGTCGCTATTAGCATTAACCATGGCGGGCGGGCCCTGTGTTTCAAAGGCCTCTTTAAACTGGTACGCACCCGAGGTCACCCTGATGGGAGGTCATGGGCGGGCACCTGCTTACTCTCGATAAGGATAGAAGTTGAGAATACAACGTGCTGGAACAAGCTCGACATTCGTTTTCTCATTGTAGAAATTGAAGTTCAACGTTGCATAATCGATCAGCAAGTCAGCCATGAAAAGCAGTATTAGCAGGCATATGGAGAGAACTGAGATGTCACATTAGAGATCAAGCACTGTTGTTCCTGTTCTCATCGCCATGGGAAGGCACTCGTCAATCAGCTGGAGGAACGGCTCGCTGTTGAAATGGCTCTCTGAAACACTGATAGTGTAACATCATGGCGAAGTTCGGACGATGGTAAATCCTTGGTCTGCCATATTCGATCTGCGATCTTTCCGGAACATTCCGAGAGCGCATATAAGGGGCCTACATACGCGGAGGGCAACCACTATTACTGTTCCACGCGTGCGAATGGACCATGGGACGGACGACCAGCGGACGGCAGCAACAGCGACGCAGGACGAGGACACCCGAACACTGCACTAAGGTCAGCCTGCAAGCGGCAACGAAGCGAGGACGCAGCCCGGGGACGATGAACAGCTGGACCGCCGCTGAAGAAGACGACCAACCCACAACAGTACATGTGTACAAATAAAGTGTTAGCCGGTCGACACACCAGGGTGGTGCCGAACCCCCGACGTAGTGACCTGATCAGCGCGGCTACGCGCTGCGCCAGCGTTACACGCAGCAGTTAGCGCACGCTCCTCTACCAAACATGCGACGTCCTACAAGGCAGTGAACTGCCCACGTGTGTGGCACACAATGTGCACGGAACAATCAATTAACTCAGTTCACCCTCCGCCGCTGACGTCCGCCAGCGCATTAGACTTTAACTGCTGCGCTAGACGAGTCTGGAAAATCAGGGACTTCCTATGGATGAAAAGGTCGGGATGCAAGTTGTTCCACAGGTGAACTCTTCTGACGAGAAAAGAGTTTGCATAACTAGCGGTGTTGGGTTTATCTGGTCTTATGCGGAATGGGTGGCCCCTAAGTCTACCAATGTTCGAAGAAAGCTCGAAAAGGTCCGAAATATGAAGACCAATTTCGTCTGTCGTCAGCTTGTACATAAGCCCAAGGTCCGCTATTTTTCGTCGAAATTCTAGTGTATCAGCATTTAGCCGGTGGAGACGTTCCTCATAAGAAAGGTCCAATAGACCGCATCGGCGGAAGCAGTGATACGTAAAACTTTTTTGCACCTTTTCGATCTTGGCTATGAGCTCGCTTTTCTGAGGTGACCAGATCGGCGAGCAGTATTCTAAAAGCGGTCTCACATATAATGCAAAGAGTCTATAGAGCATGACAGGATCCCGCATTTTGAAGGATCTGAGAACAAAGTTTGAACACCTTTGAGCCTTCATTACACTGTCCTGAATATATGTCTCAAAATTGAGAGCTTTATCATAGGTAATGCCTAAGTCTCGTATCGTGTTAACGCTAGATAAGACCGTTCCTCCTAACGTAAACGAAACGTTGGGGTGGTTGCGTCCTAGGGTCATGACAGCAGTTTTTTGGGCAGAAATATCTAACGACCAGTCCCTGGACCATTTCGAAACCGCATCTATTGCGCTTTGAAGTTTCTGGCAATCGTTCACCGTAAAAATCTTGGTGTCATCAGCATAAATGCTACAAAAGCATCCAGGCGGAAGTGTGCGGGGTAAGTCGTTGATGAATATTACAAATAACAGTGGGCCTAGACATGTTCCTTGAGGCACTCCACTTGGTGTAAAATAGAAAGGCGAAAAACTGTCATTGACTACTACGGACTGAGTTCGGTCGGAAAGGAAGGAGCGCAAGAATTTCAGAAGCTGTCCTTTTATACCGTATGATGAGAGCTTTCTAATCAGCATTGGTATGGAGATGGAGTCAAATGCTTTTGCGTAGTCCAAATAGCAGATGGATACATAGTTTCCTTGGTCTAGTTCCCTATGCCATAGGGGAATAGTGGAAACCAGAGCAGACACAGTTGACTTTTGTCCAAGAAACCCATGCTGTTCTTCACATAGCAAGTTGTTATCTTTGAGGTATCTTGTGATTTTTTTACACAAAATACGCTCCATGACTTTGCTTATAGAACTTGTTAGACAAATAGGTCTGTAGTTGGTAACATCACCCTTTGGCTCCTTTTTTAGTATAGGCCGTACATATCCAACTTTCCATAATTTCGGAACTTCGCCGTGAAGCAAAAACCTGTTGAACAAGAGGGCTAGGGGAGAAGCCAGCCCGAGTGCTGCCTTCTTCAAGAAAACGTAAGGTATATGGTCTGGTGAGGTGGAAACTCTATTTGGTAATTTACGTAGCATTCCATAGACAGATTCGCACGTTATGTCTATCCAGTTAAGTTCAGTATCAGTCATAGAAGGGAAGTCAACACCCGTATCGCATGGCTGTTTATACACTGACTTGAAGTAATCCGCGAACATTTTGGACTTGGTAATGTTATCTCGTGCGCAATTCCCACCTGAAACAAGATCTGGAAGGCACTCTGTCATCTTTAGTTTCTTTTTGCAGTAGCTAAAGAAACGCTTCGGGCTACCGCAAATCGCAATTCTTTTCTCCTTCATTATCTGGTGATTGGCCAAGGCTCGCTTGAGTTTGCGAGACAGCCTAGCGTAGCGGGGATCTCTTAAGCTGGAGGAATGTAAACAATCAACCTTGGCTTTCAGAAGAACTAAGCGTCTTGGGTATTTTTCGCGAACTTCATTGCACCTTAACTGTGGCACATATTTTGTTATAAGGCGATGCAATATACTGAGGAATTTTGTGTACAATTCGTCAACGTTAGAAGAGGAGTTACATACAGCCACCCAGTCTATTCTAGCAAGGGACGAAATGATAGACACGTAGTCGCCTGTAGTCCGCTAACTCAGAGACTGTAAAGGAAACCACGTTATGGTTCGAGGTGCTGAAAGGAGGAAGAACGCGAACGCCTCCAATTATACTAGGTTGTGATACTAGTAAAATGTCTAAAATGTTCAAACCATGCGTTGGTTCTTTCACCAACTGTTTCAAGTATACAGAATTCACAAAGCTGAGGAACTCAGTTGAGGAGCGGGTTGTGATGCTTCCTCTATGACATGGACCTTCCCAGTTAATGGTTGGAAAATTGAAATCACCCATCAAAAGAATGTGTTCATTGCAGTCATCGAGATAGTAATGGAGAAAATCTATGAACTCGAAGAAAGCTGTGGATGTTGTGGATGGGCTACGGTAACATAACAGAAGCATGATATTGCCATCCTTGGTTTCGACTTGCAAAACGAGCGACTGTATCTCACCGTAGAAATCCCTTTCCGCTATCAGTTTGTGAGTGATCCGCTTATGAATAAGCGCCAGCACCCCACCTCCCGTTCTATCACCTCTTCGATCACAGCGATACACTGCGTATCGAGAGTCATAGCTGAGGATGGCATCGTGAACTGTTTGAGGTTTACACCAACTTTCTGATATGAAAACTCCACTTGGTAGCTGTGATAGGAAAAAGTTCAAGTCTGGGATTTTATTGACGATTGACCTTGCATTAAAGAGAAAGAATTTATGGCTACTACATTGTCGTTGGGAATTGTGAGTTGAGGGAAAGGTTGTGTTGAGCGAGTTGGCAGTTCGGTTTCCCTAGTACAGAGAGGACGAAGAGGGAGCCGACGGCTGAGATGGGGGGAAAGGTGCTGGCACCGATTCAATAAGCGGAAGATTGGGATCTCCACGTCGCTCTGGTAAATCACGTGGATTGCTGAGCTTGTGAATGGCAAGGTCCCTAACAACATACATAAGCTTACCTTCTTGGGAATTCATTATACCTGCTTTCTTCCGCAATGAACGATCATAATCCAGTTCCTCCTTTGTGTAATCCTTTCTAGCATATGAGTGAACGTACTCCTTTGTTAACGACTGCCTTCCAGATCTCATATGCGCTAACATCTTATCCCTCAGTTCCTGGCTGCCTAGACATATTTTGATTATACGAGGGCGCAAGCCGTTTAATGGTTTTCGCAGCTTTGGATGGCGATGAAAGGTGATTTTGCCACTGTTGAACTCGCTTAGAAGAAGCTCATCACCAGAGGTCTCAACGACCTCTTTGATGGCTTCCTTATCAAACGCGGTTGTGGCTGCATCAGTGGCCCGCTCACCTATGCCGACCCATGTGATGCGACACGCTTTCGCATCCACAAGCTTCGCGTCAGACTTGAATTTGACTAAGGTGCTGTAGAGGGCAGACCTTGGGTCCGAACCTCTTTGAGATTCCGACACAAGTCTGTCCTCCAAAGCACCAAGCCTCTGAATGATCAAGGCCTGTGATTCTTGGAACTTAACAAAAAGGTCGAACAACTTATCGATCCGCCCGAAATACTCATCCCATCGCTTCAGCACGGGGAGCAGCCATGACGGAGCTTCTTCGCTGGAGTTCCTCTTCGGTGCCATCGATAGCGAATGGAGAGAGAGAGCAGAACACGACCGATCGGGATGAACGCCTTGGGCGCGGTATGTCCGGCCAGGACTTGTGTCAAAAGCTGCCTTCACTCTTAGAGAGTGGCCTGCGCCTAGATGTTATCGCGTGCGCGCTGCGGTGTAAAACAGATAATATTCTAGCAGCAATAGCAGAAAAAGATGCGCTAATAGCACAACTGCAAAAGCAAGTGGTGACATTGCAGGAACAGCCGGTAGGGCGCGAGGAGCTGGAGGAAAAAGGGGAGCCGGTAAGGCCAGGAACTCCACCACCGATTCGGCATCCAGGTAGGTCTAGGGTTAAGTCGGGGAGCTTCTCAGACACTGGTGCATCGGAATCTTCCTTGCAGCCCCGTTCCTCAAGCCGGTCATGTTCAACGCAGGAAGGCGGTGCCATCCCGACGTGCCCCCGTCGCCGGAAATCGAGGGCATCGTCGCCGACATCGTGCGGGAGTTTTTCCCGATGTCGACCGATAGGTAATTCTTTCGAGAGCCTAAACGTCCAACCACCAAACGACAAGAGGAGTACCTGTAGTAGTTGTGCATCCGGAAAAGGGGACGTCCTACTAAAGACCCAGTCGGTGGCAGACGTAGGAATTTACGATGGGACTTCACCAGTCGAGGACTTCATTCGCCGCTTAGAAGTGAAGTACCCAGGGACCCTATGGAGTGACGAGGACAGGAAGAACATACTGCTGACTCACTTAGGAGGGACAGCTAGAGCAGCAATCGATACGGCACCGGATATAACTCCGAACAGTTCGTATCGCTCCATCGTGAAAGTACTGAAGGAGGCTCGCAGGACCCCAGGTGAACGTCTTCAAGCCGAAATGGACTGGAAGAATCTCCGGATAAGGGACGACGAGTCTGTGGCAGATTTTGTGAGTCACATGAGGCAAATTGCGAGACGCATGGCGCCGGAGCAGGCAATGGACTTCCAGCTAGGAAGCAAACTGTACAAATGCCTAGCCCATTGGAAGGATTCGTACTACATGCTCGCTGCACTTGAAGCCCCGGAGGGCCAAGTGTTCCAAGAAGTCCGAACTGTAGCTTTACGGCTCGAGCGGATACGCGTAGCTCAGAAGGCGACCCAGACGCCCGGAAATAGTCGGCAGATCGGTGTACCCACCTCGGCGCATCAAGCTTCTTCAAGAGATGGCCTCACTAATCGTCCTCCAACAACAACAGTCGGATGGTCAAAGGAAAATCGGAAAAATAACAGACGGAGTCAGAAGCCACAGTCAATCAGACAAAACGGTGTGCAGAATACGCAGCCGGGAGGCAGCCGAATTCGGCACTGACGAAGTCATCTAAACCACACAGGAGTGGTCAGAAGCAATCCTTTGCGACGCTTCTACAGTCATGGTGTGCAGCCATTGCAACGCCGGATGTTCCGACCTCAACGAAGACGTTTGGCAAGCCATGCTACTGTACCATCCGGATAATGGGCACAACGGCTAAAGCCTTGATAGACACAGGGTCCGTGCTCTCAATAATCCCAACAGGATTTCTATCCCCATTGAAGGAAAAAGGAGAGGACTTAGACTCCATGGTGACTCTGCTGGGGCCTCCAAGGGATCGTAACATTTCAGACGTATCTGGCAATCCCATGAAATTTTTGATGCGTCTTGATACCCAGGTGGCACTCCAGCCGGGAGGTAAAACTGTAAAGGTTCAGTTCCACATACAAAAGATCGACAGACAAATTATACTGTTAGGTACTAATGCACTACAAGCCCTAGGAGTAGGTATGCAATTTGACCACTCGGGTTGGCACCTAACGCATCAAAACAGTCGACAAAAGAACGAACCAACCACCCGGAAAGGGCCACACAATGGTGACAAGATAGCTCGGGCAAAGAAAACAGTCACCATACCACCTTTAACTGTCGCCAACATATACGTCACACATCCAGGCAAAGACACAGACAAAATATTCTGATCTAAAGACAGCCGGATAGGGTCGCGCTTATGCCGCATTACCAACGGAGCAACAGTCATATCGGTCATAAACAAGGGAGAAAAACCTTGGACGATTCGGAAGGGACAGCCGTTAGGTAACTGGTCGTCGGAAAAATGATATCACCCGAAGACCGCCGACATTCCTGGGGGCATGCTCGAACTGAAACGAGCTGATGTCTTGCCGGAGCCGGCTAGAGTCGATAAGATCCTGGAGATTCTGAGGGAAAATAGGCAGCAAGGGAAGTTCCCGGAGCCGGTTAAAAGGCTCATACACAAATACAGGGATGTATTCGCTCTCTCTGACGTGGAGCTCACTCAGACCCACCTCCTTGTACATGACATTGATGTCCAGGGACATGAGCCCATTCGGCAGAAAACGAGGCCGGTACCATACGGACTTCGTACCGAAGTGGAGCACATGCTCAAAGACTTGGAGGATCGGCAGATAATAGAGGCGAGCTCCTCCCCATGGGCTTCCCCAATAGTCCTAGTGGCGAAGAAAGACGGCGGTATACTCCTGTGCGTTGACTACAGATAAGTCAACAAGGTCAATAAAAGGGACTGCTATCCCCTCCCGACTATAGACGTCACCCTGCAAAATCTGAAGGGCAAGAAATGGTTCACAGCGCTCGACTTGGCTAGTGGATACTGGCAAGTTCCGCTGACGGACACAGCCAAGGAAATCAAGAGCACATCTGGACTATATCAGTTTCGGGTTATCCCATTCGGTCTCACGAACGCCCCTTCGGCTTTTCAGCGTCTCATGGAACACGTCTTGAGCGACCTTCTCGGCCCAGAAGTAGCAGTATACATTGATGACGTCCTCATTGCGACAGAAACAATAGAGCGTCATTACGCTATCCTGGAGAAAGTCCTACAAGCCTTCAAAGCAGCAAATCTTAGGGTGAAACCTCAGAAATGTAGGCTTCTAGAACCCCGAGTAGCATTCCTGGGACATGTCATTGACTCGGAAGGAGTTCAGACAGACCCAGACAAGGTTGACAAGATCGTCAACTACCCCCGACCCACGAACATTGCGGAGCTTCGCACATTTCTAGGCATGGCAGGATATTATAGGAAATTTGTCTTGCGGTTCGCAAACATAGTCCAACCTCTGCATCCCCTAACGAGCACCAAGGTTCGGTTTCAATGGTCGGAAGAGCACGACAAAGCTTTCAACAGCATAAAGGAACAGCTGGTTAAAGCACCCGTGCTAGCCCAACCAGACATAGAGAAGGCCAGGGATGGGACACGTCCATTCTACGTGTACACTGATGCCAGCCCGACAGGGGTAGGAGCTGTTCTGGCCCAAGAGCAAGACGACGGATTTTCACACCCGCTTTATTTCGCGTCTAAACCGCTCTCGGGAGCTGAACGGAACTATCATGTGACAGATCAGGAGGGTCTTGCGGTCGTCTTTGCACTGAAAAAGTTCCATTACTTTGTGTATGGAGTTCATACAATCGTGCGCACAGACCATGCATCCCTCACTTCCCTCTTCAAACGGAAAAACGTCTCGGGTAGAGTGCTTAGATGGGCCTTGGAGCTGCAGCGCTACGATTTGACGATAGAGTATGTTAAGGGAGCGGCGAATGCAGTAGCCGATGCGCTGTCCCGTGGGATAGTTCACCCTGAGCCGGACCAGGTGGTTCCACCGACACACTCGGAAAACGAGAAGGTTGTCTCCAATGCGGAACAGGATCCGGAAAGGGTTCCTGACCCTTTGCCCTCGGAAAATAACGAGGTAACTAGTCCGTTGTCTTGGTTGGATGCTCTTAGGGAGGACCCTGACTTTCAGTCGGTTATCGACGCGGTGGAAAATAGCAAACCAGACGTCGAAATCAAACTCCCTCGTTACGACAAGAAACTGAGCACTAATGACTTCGTCATTCAAGACGATAACCTCAAGTTAATGCTTGAGGATGGATCTTCAGCAGTGGTAGTCCCCGTAGCTCACCGCCGGAAAATCTTTGAAGAGCGTCATCATGGGTTGATGGGAGGCCACTTCAACTGGAAGAAGATGTTCGCTCAACTTCGACGGGAAGTCTTCTGGCCTGGCATGAAGCATGACCTAGAAAAATGGTGTCGAGAATGCCAGCAATGCTTCCTATCGAACAGTCGGAAGGTCAACACCCCTCCACTTAGACCGCGTGTTGCTAGCCGCCCGTTTGAAATAGTCGGCGTTGATGTCCTTGAGATGGGATCGACATCTAGAGGGAATAGGTATATTGTTACGGTCATCGACCACTATACTAAGTACCTCGGTGCGTATCCGGTTTCGGACAAGAAAGCTGAAACTATAGCGGAGGTGATTTTTAGCCAGTGGATCTGTATGGGAGGTAGGTGGCCCCGCTGTATTCTCTCGGACCGGGGAGGCGAGTTCGAAAATGCCATAATGTCAGCATTATGCGACATTACCCACATCCGACAGGACTTCACAAAAGGTTATTGTCCACGCGAAAACGGCTTGACTGAGCGCGCGAACGGCACAATAGTCCGGATGTTGCGGAAGAAAACCACGATTTCTACAGAGTGGGATAAAATATTGCCGGCAGTGGTTTATGCGTACAATGCATCCTTGCATACAGCTACGGGTGAGAGTCCCCACTACCTGGTCTACGGGCATGACCCAGTGTACCCTTCGTCTGTAATCCCCAGGGAACAACTTTCCCCTCATATGGTTGGGTATGACGACTACAAAACTGAGTTGCTGAACAGCTTAAAGCTAGCAAGGGATTACATCGATGAACATTCAACATCCTACCGTAGAGCTATGAAGTCGGCATATGACACGAAATGGAACACAGAGAAGTCTGATACATTCAAAACCGGTGATCGGGTTTACGTAAAGACGCCTTCGGAAAAGCAAAACTCAGCACACCCGAAGCTGACCCATGAATGGGCAGGGCCATACCGGGTCCTCGAGGCTAGTGAAAACTCTGCCCTCGTCACTCTCATAGGCGAAAATGAGGAACTCGTGCGAATCCAGTACGACCACCTGGTTAAAGTACAGCTGGCATCAGCGATTCGCCTATACCCAACAACAGACGTAGACGACAACGTCGGGTTAGACCGCGCAAACGTAAGCCATCAAAACGTGAGACCTCTAGTCAACTAGTAGCAGGTACTCTTCTCTTTCCTTGTCAGCATTAGCCGGTTCTAGGTAATTGTGATGTTTGAAATTCTCTTATTCAGCTACCATATGGACAACGACAATCCGAGCTCGATTGAATACATATGCGATGGTATCTGCGACAACGGGTCGGGTCCGCGACGCTGCGGAACACCAGAAACAATCGGCGAGATGTTTGGATGTAAAATACTGCCGGAAGAGAGGCCATTGTCAGTGCGGGAACTGGCACGAATACTGGCCATCCTGGACCTCACGCACGTCGACGCGGATTTGAAGAAGGCTCGTATCAAAGAGCACGCGTACTACACCCTCACCACTCAGTCCCTTGTCGAGGCCTATCTTCGTTTTGAGAAGAATTGTCTCCATGTCCATTATTTCTTGGAGCGCATCCGGCAAGGACACCTGGGGGAGGGAGACCGCACGTGCTGTGGGCAGCCGGCAGCGGTCGGGCGCCTGGTGAGGGAGACGTGGACGACCATCAGGTTGATGGCGTCGCCCCCAGGCCCCGTACCCAGGTCGCGGCCCAGGCGCGTCGCGATCTTCCTCCCCGAGGGGTTCGAGGACTATCTCGAGAATTTTTCTCGACAGCATCAGGTCGCCTTATTCTATGCCGACCCCAGCCAGATACCCAGAGAGTGGCTCACTGATCAGTTGTCAGCTATCATCCTCTTTAGCCCTCCCCGCTACTTTCCGCCTGAGGCCTGGCGATTTGCATTTATCTGGATCTGTGAGGCCATCGCTTGTGGTTCTGAATTTTATGTGCTCCCGTCGCCAAGAGACGACCAGCAATGGACAGTCGCGTGCGACCTTCTTTCTGATTTTTGTATCGAGCTCATGAGACAACGTCCATATCTATACCATCGGATCTCGAACACTCTGCCGCCGTTTGATACCCTCGAGAACGAGACCGCCCCGTTCAATAAGAGGGATGGCCGCTTTGTAGACGGCAGAAAAGTTTATTATGAGTCTGCGGCCAAAAGATTTTTAAATGGTTGTAAACAATATTATTCTCATGCACTAACATTGCTTGAGTTTAAAAGGCGGTACCCGGATCACTACTACGATCCGCACCGGGGGAGGTGGATCACTGAACGCAGGCAGCCTGGTCAGTAACCAGAAATATATGCCTTCTTTCCGAAATTACAGAGTCCCTAAAAGAACTCTGAGGCTGAGTGGAGCAGCCTATATTTTTAAGGGGGGGGGGCATGTCAAGTCCCCCAGGCTGCCCGTCGGTTGACCCGCTTCGTCCGTGATCATACCGATATCGGTTTTATCGACTTGTTCTCTGCGTTCTCTCTGCCGAGAACGCTCTCTCATCGGACCATGCCTCTTCTCCACAGCCGGGGCCCGTCCGTACATGGCCATAGGGGGGTGATCGGCATTGAGCAATCACCGCGGGAGCCGCGCCGCATCGGACCATGCGCAGCGGCCGGGTCCCCAGAACATTCGTCTTCGTTCCTTGCTGCTGAGCAGCCGGTCGGGCCTTAAGGACCGTACTTCTTTCGTTTTCTTAGTTCCATTTTGCTCTCTAACCGCTTTCCACGTGGGAAAAAGGGTCCAGCCTCTCACTCAGAGACGTAGGAGTATAGTGAGCACATCATATTGGGCTAGGTTTTGCATCGTCGGTTAAGACCCGGCGCCGTCATCCTAGTCTCGCCTCTCGTAGCCCACGGGACGATAATAGGTGTCTCCCGGACAAGGCAGCGGTAGGGTTAGGCACATTCCCCTTCCGCTGAGAGTGAGTGTTTTCGCTGAACGTAGCGACCAGGAGCCCTAGTGCTCTTGACATCTTTTGGTGCTCCACTCCCCACGGTCCCTTCATCCTCTCCCACTGTTTCGGCTGACATTATTAAATCATCTCTCCCACCAATCGCGTGCCCAGCCATAAGCTTCACAGCCGGCTCCGGGCTCTTCGTGGCTAACAACCGTTAGCCCCAATTTCCCTCTCTTGTGTGTAGTAGGCCAAACTTGAGCCTCCACAGTAGGGGTATTCACTGGGTGGAGACCCACTAAATTAGGGGAAGAGTCTAGGTAATCCATAAGAGTTTTCACACCCGGCTCCCCCGTAATGTAAACTCCCCAGTGAATTCCGGCAGGAGTTGCGAGTCCTCCTCCTAGCCTGGTCGGGACGAGTGTAGTCGGCCTGAATTTTAGTAGGCGCTAGTGCCTGTGAGAAATTAAGGGGGTGCTCTTCGGGCGTAGTTCCATCTAGTAGAGAGAGTCTAACTATTTAGCAGTCGGCTAGCGACTCCTGGTGGTGTTGCCTTAGCCTGACCCTCCTAGGTGGGCTTCTTACTGGTACCTAACGTACCCTTATTCGCCCCACGGTTCCCCTGGCTCGGGCTACGCAGCGACCGCTGCATGGTAGTCGCCCTCACTGCTAAGTGAGATTGGTCCTGATTATTCCTGCTCCTCCCTTATCCCATCCGCCCCTATTTGCGTGAGTGGAGCCCAAAGGGAGTTAAGAGCGAGACAGCTGCATGGTAGTGCATGGTAGGATTCCAAGTCTCAGTAATCGGACGAGCCCCAGCTGATTCTCACATACTAACCCAGTCTTGGTGGCATACTTTTGATTCCTTTGAGTTCATTTAATTCGGTTGAGCCCATTTAGTTCCCGTTGAACTCATCGACACCTTTTAACCATTTGATTTCATTCTCATATCATTTTACCTCGCTGTCGTTTCCGCCTTCGAAGTTGTTGTGTCGTTGAACCGTTGTGTTGTTATTTTGAAGTTTTTAGTTTTATATAAACTTTATAAAACCTACGGTGTCATCACCGTCTGACAAACGGTTCAGCCGTCTGGTACCTAGAGGGGAGATAAAAGAAACGCTAGGGGACCTTAGGTGACCTTCTCTGAGTTGTCAAGTCGGATTAGGTACCGGTAGCTTCGGAAGAATTTACTTAACGAAGAAGAACATAATGTCGGTAGACCTGCACGGTTTAAGTGCTTCGAGAAGCCCTTCTGCCTGTTCGCCTAGCGACGGTGCAGAAGGACACCGACAAAGTCCTCCGGGTGGAGAAGCGGGAAGGCCGGATGGCAAGGATAACCTCGCACCCACCTGCGGACCGAGTCGGGAGTTGACCAGTATGTTGTGTACCACTTTATACACTATGCCAACCATAACGATTACACAATCGGCGGCATCCATACTTCCTCCTCCCGCCACTCAATCAAATCAAAGTCCGCCCAACTTGACAGCTGCACTGATGGGAATCGCTTGTTTTTTAGGTCACATGCCGAACACTTCGCCTCCAAATCGCAGATGTAAAAAATGACATAACTGGCATGGAGAAGGTTTGGAAAGACATGGACGAAGATTACATGTACACCAAAAACATTGCCATGGGAGTGCTTGACCGCCTCGACTTCCAGTTCGAGGATGTGAAAAGGGTAAGTAATGGAATTGAAGCAAGAATAGGAGTTCAACAATTTCCTGTCAAGTTGTTTTTAATTTTCAGGCTGTCGAAGAATTAAAACGAGAGGCAAAAAGAATCGAACGTTTCCTGAAAAACAGATCGAAGAACTTAAACAAGAGATACGAAGAATCGATCCGACTCCATGACAGACCAGTTGTCGAAATGTTTCTTTAGAATAATAAAAAAAATTGCATTGAATTTGTCTTTCACTTTCCTATATCTGTGGCGTGGTCATGAGACCGACGAAAAATCTAAACATAAGTGATTAGTTCGAACACAGTCGGCAAAAGTTTTTTATTCTTGATTGAAGAACAAAACTCAGAACATCAGTTCATTCTATTTGCTTTGATCAAAAAAGTCATTTAATTATACAATAAATCAATCATATCATCTGTGAATGAAACTGCGTGCGAATACCCACGTGCGCGTCGTAAGCAGTGTCGTGAGAAGTCGCACCTGGAAAGATGAACCTATTAATGGGTACAAAAATCACATAAAATTGAAAAGAAATCGATGGAGATAATGGCCGGAGCAGACGAGTTGTTACTGAAAACCGTTCAATTTATGAAGAATTCGATAACAGTTAAATGTACTATAAATACTGAAAGAGTTTGAATACCGAATTAGTGTTTAGAAATGATAAGCACATTACAGGAATTACATGTACTAACTTTTCATTCATACTCCTACCCGAAAACGACCACTACGTCAATTCCCCCCCTCGAAACTGAGTCACAGTACGACCCCCCCCCCCTTCGATTCCCGAACCTCAAGCTTGACCCTGGAAAGGACGCTGTCTCGCGTGCTGTTACATGAAATTTCAAAGAAGGCGACCGGCGCGATTAGTCAAGCTACACAGTCGGAACACATTACAGACATTACGAAGCCTGGACGATGCCAGGTGGCCAAGAAGGCATGGCTATGGACAAACGACGTGAAAGCGAAGGTTCGAGAAATGAAGTCGACCTATAACGTGTTTCTCGGCGAAAAGACAGCCGATAACTAGCAGAAGTACCAAGATGCGAAGAAAGCTACAAAGAAGGCAGTAGCTGTTGTCACGCGATGGTGAGCGGTATCTGCACTGAATTGCTAGGAATCGCGATCGGCAGACCGAGGGTATTGAGAAGTTTTTTTGGCATCAATGATGAGAACGGTGACCTTTTTATGGACCGCAAAAAGGCATTGAAGCGGCGGTTACTTTGAGGAAACCTCTACAGTATAATTTTCTTATCCAGCCATCCCTTCAACGGCTTCAACCCACGGCCCTGTCCAGAAAATCACCGTGGGGAGACTGAAGCGGCTTTGAAGAAGATGAGGCCAGGCAAGGCAACTGGGCCCGACGGCTGATTTATGGAAGTCAAAATTTTGGCCCTCTACTTAGTGGTTGGCGAAGTTCTTTAATCATGTTGTAGCGGAGAAGAAAGTGCCTGAGTATTGGCTCCTAAGTGCAACGATTACAATTTGGAAGAACAAGAGCAGTCCTTCTGACTGCTACAATTACCGTCCGATTCGCTTGTTTTCGCACAGCATCAAGATCTTCGAGTGAATACTCAATAGACGAGTTTATGAAATCGTCAAGCTTTTCGACAATCAGTGCGGTTTCGTGTCTGGTTGTGGGACCATTCGTGCTACACACGCCGCCGGCCTCCTGGTGGAGAAGCATCGCGAGAAACAGAAGACAGTTCATATCGCCTTTCTCGACTTTGAGAAGGCGTTTGGTCGCGTACCGCGTGAGGTTATATGGTCCCCCTTGCGACAACACCACGTACCTCAGGAACTCATAGAGTGGGTGCGAATCCTCTACTCTTGTCCAAAAAGCAGAGTTAAAGCTGTAGCTGGGACCTCGGTGGAGTTTCCCATCTCTGTTGGGGTACCCAGAGTCCTGCACTTTCCCCACTCCTCTTTGTCGTCGTCATGGATGCCATCACACGAGATCTTCAGAAGGCCGTTTCTTGGACGTTGCTTTATGCTGATGACATAATGCCCGCTAGCGAGGATAAACATGAAATCGAGCGAGAGGTGCAAGCTTGGTCTGATTGCTTGGAGCGGTTTGGACTCAAACTGAACGTGAAGAAAACCGAATATCTAACCAAGGATGTTACGGAGTCCAGCTCCGTCAAGGTTAATGGCATTGAGCTCCCACGCACTTCGGTCTTTAAGTATCTGTAAGTACCTGTGGTCAGCAATAGCGTCTGATGGCAAACTGATGGTTGAAGTGGATTCACGCGTGAGTGCAGCTTGGTCCAAGGGGCGCTCGTTGACTGGCGTGCTCTGCGATAGAAAGATACCGGGGCGCTTAAAATCGAAGATCTATAGAGCAGTCGTCCGGCCGGTAGCGATGTACGACGCTGAGTGTTGGCCTGCGACTAAGGAGGTTTATGCACGCCTCAGCGTCATGGAGACGAAGATGCTGCGCTGACGGCATGAGTCACGCGCATGAACAGCATCCAAAACGATGCCATTCGGTAGAACTTCGATGTCGCGCTGACAAGTTGCGCGAAGCTCGCCTACGATTGTACTGCCACGTTCTGCGTGAAGAGGGAGACAGCGTTCGCAAGATAAGCCTTAACTTCGACGTAATAGGAAAGCGGCTTAGAGCTGCTGGGTTGGAACTCGGGCTCGGACATTCGTGTTCGACGAGCCGAACAGTCTCCACCCAATCCCGTTCCCTTCAGCAGAATAGCAACTGCAGTTGCAAACAGAAATTGCGGTTGCTATTCTGTTGCAACAGCAACATTATGTTGCTATCCTGTTGGGGGCCTCGCAACACACTGTTGCTATTCGGGCGCAGTGGCTAGCGTGCTCCAATCGGACGCGCTCGCGTTGCAAGGAAGAAGTTAGAGCCTAGCAACACAATGTTGCAATCCAGGCGCAGTCATTTCGTATTTCCCTTTTTTCATGCTCTAAGCACCAGACTGCATCGTTGATTTGTGCCTGCATTGTTGTGTACATGAAAGCCCCGAGAATCATTCTAGCCTTCGTTTCGCTAGAGGCATTTGCCTCTGCCATCTTTTTCCAGTCCTATATTGTTAAAATTTTCCAGGGAATTCATTCCTCGGAATGGTACTCGACTGCAGTGCAGAGGACTGTGCTCCAGCGGTTCCCACGAAGGTTGCTTCATAAAGCAGTCGGAGAGGTGGGTTGTTTGGATTTGTTTCACTTAGACGACTTCTGTCGGAGCTGTACCCCGAATTTTGCTCCTTTTTTCTTTCCCAGAGAGACCTGCTGGACTCATTTTTTGCAAACATCTCGCCTCCAGTCCAGGAAAGCGCTTCTCTTTCTACCGAGGATTGAACCTCTCTAGATTTTCACCTAATAGAGGACTCGAAGCGGAAAAGAAGCCTCGTGACCTTGGCCGCTAGCCAAGGAGCGGAATTTCATCACTTCAGTTATGAATTTCCGCTCCTCGTGACCTTTGCCGTCAGCCAGGGAGCGGAATTTCATCACTGAGATGATGAAATTCCGCCCTGACTGACTGACTTTGGCCAAGTCATAATGGCTCTGGTCCTCGCTGAGCTGGTTGTGTGGACGGGTAATTAACTAAGGTATGTCGTTTCTGCAGTCTCTTACACTCCAAGAACATCACCTTTTCTTAGCAATATTCGAGATTGAAGTCGGTAGGAATTTGCTCATCCCTCATCATCTTTACGCACCCGTTCCATCCTGGAAATTCGCCTTTACTACTCAATTTCCTTCCTATTTCGTTCTATGGACTACAGCGCTCTCAACCAGCCGCAGTCCTGTATTTCTGCCAATAGTAATAACGGCCCATCACCTCCATAATGACCAACTAGCCATTACGGAGGTGATGGGCCGTTATTACTAGGTTATCATGGGTGTTTCGTTCGATGAAGCGGCGCTAGTGATGTGAGGAGTTAGTATTCTGCTCGGAAAGCAAAGGGTGCGGATTCAACTCCCGCTCGGCGCAGGAATTTTGATTATAAGTAAACGTTTCAACGTCTCAGCTATACGGCGATCACTATGACGATGGCGATGATCACGACAACGAATAGACGACAAAAACCGCAGCAGCTGGACTACCGTCAGGTCACGGATTCGTTCTTCGATTAGCAATATGCCATATTCCTGTGCTCTTGTTTTTTGTTCCCGTTTTGTACACAAGGGTGGGGTGTGCGCTCTATTTATTAAATTAGTGTCATATAGTTTTTGTAGCGACAAATTTTCGCTAATTTCGTTAGATTAAATATCAGTGCCGTTCCATGAGCAAGATGTTGCTTAAAAATGAGTGATAAAGGATAAAGGACAAAGGACGGCGTTAATCAATCCCTTTTTGGGATGCGCCAGCGCATTCTACTTCTACGGGATGTCGTGGAGGCGACATGAATGCGTATTTGGTCATACAATGACTTGCGGTGGCCAGCCGATGAACAAGTCAGCGTTTTATCCTTCCCAGACAAGTCTGGTACCAATTCACTGACCCCGGAGGGATGGAAGGCTTGGTTGGACGAGGCGGGAAATCCGAACCAGGAACCTGGTATCGGGTGCAGGCGACAGTTGGCGCCTCCTCCGACTGCGCTCCACGCGCCCACAAAAATGAGTGAAAAGTTAAAAATGAGTAAAAAATGAGTAAAACTTAATTTTCTGAAATGGAGCAGCCATCCACACCTTACCTTCTTACTTTTCCTTTGTTGCCGTTTTTTAATCATCTCCATGTTGTTATGTTTTGTTATGATACTTCATCTTTGTTTTGCATTTATTATCAACTTCTTCCTGTTGTCTGTTAATTACTTGTATCACTAGTAGTTTTATTGTTGTCTCAGTGATTTTTCTATATCCTTATTGTTCGGTTTTTACCTTGCTCTATTCCCACTTACTCTATGTGTGTTTACTCAATTCTTACTTATCATCTTTTATGCATTATGCATTATTCTCCCTGTTCTCACTTATTCCCTGTGTACAGAGAATTCTTATTTAGCACATTTTATGCTTTTTGCCCTATTCTCACTTTATGAATGTGTATGCTCGCTACTTATTAACCATTATCGGATATCACTTATGCTATATCACTGTTATTGTCAGTTCACTTGCACCAATTTATAAACAAATTGTTATATTACAAATTTTGTAATTATAAATATTTTCTAGATTCTCCTTTATCCTGTATATATATATACATATATATATATACATATATATACTGTCTAGCAGCAGACGGCAACACAATAGCATAACGGCGACTCAATAGCATCCGAACGGCGATACAATAGCAACCGAACGGTAACACAGTAGCAACCGAACCTCAACGCAATAGCAACAGGAGCCGCCCCTTAGTTGACCAGCTTCTCCCGGATAGCAACAGCTGTCCCCCCCCCAATACCAACTCGAGCCACGCGGTCGCGTGGGTCGTGTTGCTGTTCGGTTCGGCTCGTCGAACCCGAATGTCTGACGACGTTGTCCAGGACGACGTTGATGCTGAGTATGATATTCTTGTTCTACCAGCTGACGATGACGATGGCTCAGAAGGTGAAGTAATAGAATCCGATGCAGAAGTTAAGGATGAAGAAACTCGGAAGAACGATTATAAAGCCCCTAATCGGTGGAACTTTGCGTCGGAATCCGGCTTTCATGATGATGTGTTCGACTATGGTAAGCCGATCGATTATTATCGATTATTTTCAGTGACGAATTGCTTGGAATAATTGTGACGGAAATTAACCGATACGGCGCGAAGAAGAGGCTGATTGGACCGACATATGTGAGGAAGAACTCACGAGATTTGCTGGACTGTGCTTGCAAATGGGTTTTGTCCGTATGCCATCGCTACTGGATTACGGGTCAACTAGAGCCATTCAGGTCATTCATTTAAGAGGTCATTCATTTCCCGGTTCTTTTATGAGAAGAAAACGGTTTGAAACCTTGTTGAAGTGTTTACACTTTACCGACAGCGACGAAGCAGACTTGAATTCTCGATTGTATAAGATAATCCGGATTTTGGATGGACTCAACAGATCGTTTGGCAACATGTTCAAACCCGAGCCAAGGTTTACGCAGGCAAGAACGAATCAAGAAGTGGTACAGTTGCTGACCCTGTTATTATGGAGCTGACGGAAGGCTAGACCAAGGTCGTGACCGTTGCACGGATATCTGGTACACAAACTTACCGTTGGCAAGCTCTTTGATTTAAAGAAAAAGGAAACTAATTGGAACTCTGGGAAAGAATCCGCGAAGAATGCCTCAAGAAGTTAAGAACAAAAAATTTAAGCAAGGGGAAAGCTGCTTCCGACAAAAGCAAACGGAATAATGGTACTGAAATGGAAGGACAAGCGCGATATTTTCATGCTGTCGACCAAACATGATGGCAGCTTCAGCGATAGGAACAAGCCAATTGTTGTGGAGAAGTACAACCAGACGAAGGTATTCGTGGATTTGAGCGATCAAAACCAAATACACATCGTTTGTGAGAAAACTACCAAGTGGTAGTTTAGGCTTTTCTTCCATTCTCACATAAACTGCGGTGGTGAACTCCTGGTTCCTATATTGTAAGGCTAAATCGACCTGATTGAGGTCGAACTGTCCATGTTCGGCCTACATCAAATCTTGGCAATCTATAGATGAGGTTGTTCAGCTGTTGACCAAGATTGTCATCAACTTTATTACGGCTGATGTTTCGGCGTCTTCGCCTTACTCAGAGCTTGGAAATGTCGGAGACACTTGTGGAACTGTTCCCCCAAACACCACTCTTACTACCGAGTCCTCTTCCTAAGGAAAATAGAGGCAGGATATCCAAGGTACAACTAACCTTCGAGGTGGATGGCATTGGACCACCAGACACCTGGAAGGAATCGTGGGTGAGTGAGCTGTGGTCCTAGGGACCACCCGAGTTAAGAACCCCGGGTTCAGATTGAGCAGATGAAAACTTGCAGAGCTCTACAAAGGGTGCCAGTTACTGGGGAAACTCGATGCACTCTTTCTTGGGATTGACCCGTGAATTCTTCAGTCCAAAGTGCCTCTAGGGTCCTGCGTGACGAAATTTCACTTTCGCGCGCCAGGATCAAGAAGTACAGCTGAATCATCGTTCCACCATTGCGCAGGATCCTCTGTTCTCCCCAAGGAGTGCGGACATTGGCTTTACCAAGGCCGTCCAGATGCTCCCTGATCCTGACACAAAGGTGTCTGCCCGTTTCCCCCATTTAGTGCTGCTCACGCTCATTGCACGAAGGACACGACAAAAAAAACACAAACCAACCAGAGGTCATGCAATTCCCCTTTTTCCCTTTGGAGCAAACTACGCAGGACGGAGTTGGGCACTCGTCCGATCGTAATAATGTTGATCACAATCTTGGCCAACAGCTAAACAATCTCATCTATAGATTAAGGTTGAATGACTACAAGCTCGAGCTTGTAGAATGACTACTGGATTGTAGCCAAACCTACACAAGCAACACCACTCCAAAACTTGAGGAAGTAGGTGAGGCTAAAACAAATGATCGCAGAAGTTGCAAGGGATGTTACGAAAACCTGTGCAAAGGCCAAGGACGCGCATATGCTGTATCCAGAAGAGTTCGCACTCGTGTGTCAGCAAAAAAATGCGTCTAGTTATCACTGCTGTTTGTTTGTTAATTAATGTGTCTAGTAATCACTATTAGATTGTTTCTTAGTAGAAGCTATTACTTGACAAGAAGCTCAATAAATCAGTAACCGAAATTTTTTTCTGTAGACCACGCTTTTTACAGCAATGTCTAAGGATAAAGTACACATATCACAAAGAAGTTCCTTGGAAAGATCTTAGTACAACTATTAGGTTGTAACGAAATAAATGGCACTGAACCACTGTAAATTTAAAAAGTTAATATCTCGACTTGTAGGCAAGCTTATTATTCGAAATAAAACCCTTCTGATTCTACACATCTTTGCCAACGTGACACATGCTTTTTATCCCAGTAGCATAAAAATCAGAAGTTCTGGAATTGACGAAATATTCGAAGGCACTTTCGGCATCCTGTTGGTATTTGAATATTTTCCCTACCATGAAGTCGCCAAGATGCTTGAAGAAATGGTAGTCTGTTGGGGAGAGGTCGGTAGAAAACGGAGGATGTGGTAGAGTTTCAATGCTCAGCTCATTCAATTTCTGCAACGTCATTCGTGCTACATGGGGGCGAGCATTGTCGTGCAGAAGGAGAACTCGCCTTCGGTTTACCAATGCCGGCCGGATATCCTTCAACTTTTTCATCATTTCTTCAATTTCAATGCAGTACTTCTCTGCCGTGATGGATTCACCGGGAGGGAGGAAGCTGTGGTGAATAATTCCCAGCGAACACCACCATACTGTCACCATTACTTTCTTTTGGTACAGTTCCGGCTTCGCAAAAACCTTGGGGCTCTCATCGCTGTCCCCCCACTGTGCCGATCGTCGCCTGTTGTCGTACATTATCCATTTCTCGTCACAGGTTACGATGCGATCAAGGAAAGGGTCCGTTTCGTTCCGTAGAAGCAGTGCGGACGAGATCTCATATCGTCGGTTTCTTTGCTCCTCAGACAGCTCGTGAGGCACCCATCTTTCCAGCTTTTTGGTCTTTCCAATTTCCTTCAGATGCCGGGCAGCTGTGTTGCAACTGACGCCAAGAACCTTCGCTATCTCTCTGGTACCTTTGTGTGGATCCTCCTCTACCACATCTCTCAGCTTGTCTCATCAACATCACTATGCCTCCCATGACGTCCTTCCAAGCTCTCATCTCCATTCCGGGACTTCTGATACCAACGATACGCCGTCCGAATTGTGGAACATCCTCGACCGAATGCGGCGTTGATCTTCTCGTCCGCCTCCTTAGCTGTAGTGCCCAGCTTGAATTCATACAAGTAAATGCCTCGGATTACCCTTTTGTCCATCTGCAAAAAAGTCAATGAAACTCTAAAGTTTTCCCACTTTTACATAGAAAATTTGGTACTTGCCGGTAGAGCAAAGCTTGCGCTTCTAAATGATGTGCCACATGTTACGGTTTGTTCTTGATCAAACGCGTAAAGACGCGCCAAAAAATGGCGCGAGCCAGTGCCATTTAATTCGTTACAACCTAATAGAAAAATAAATTACAAGGCTGTAGCCTGACATCATGTCAGGCTGTCCCAAGCGGCCAAAAGGCCACACGGTCATCAACGTGTTAAAGAATAATTCCACGGGCAATGCAAAACAAACTAACTCCTCAGGGAAATGTAGAGCAGCCTAACCCACTCTACAAGTTCTCGTGTTGTCGTAGGGCGTACGACATATAAACTGAAGCGGTAAGTGGTCGAATGCCTTCTCCAGGTCCAAAATGTTGATAGGCACCGGCTTCTGTTTCTCGCGATGCTTCTCCACCAGGTGGCGGGCGGCGTGTATATCTTTATCTTTATCTTTGTATGTGTATAGCATCAATGGCCCCACAACCAGCTACGAAGCCGCACTTATTTTCGAAGAGCTTGACGATTTCACGAACTCGTCTGTCGAGGATTCGCCCGAAGATCTTCATGCTGTGCGAAAGCCTGCGAATCGGACGATAATTGGAGCGGTCTGCATGACTGCCCTTCTTTTTCCAAATCGGATTCGTCGTACTGTTGTGCTAACACTCCGCTTTCTTCGCTGTTACTACCTGGTTGAAGAACTCAGCCAACCACTCAGCAAGATACCAGAGCTTCGACTTCCAAACATCGACTGCCAGATCTTCCGGCCCTGTCGCCTTGAAGGGCTTCATCTTCCGAGCCGCTTCTCTTTCCTTCACAGTGATCCTGTGAACGGGACCATCTCTGAGGCCACGGGAGAAGTTGGGCCATAGGTTCCGCCCCCTTCCGAAAGTGCCGTCGCTCGGCAGGATATCCTGCGGGACCGCCCCTCGATCGCGATTGGTCAGTGGGGCGGAGGCGTGGCGGAGCAGGAATTGCAGCAGGTCCTGCCGAGTTACGGCACTGTTGCGAAATGACTTGCTGAACCGACAGGTACAGCCGAGGTACTGCGGAGATACGGCGCAAGTACTGCAGTAGTATTCGCTCCTCCCGTCGGCGCCAACCATTGGCTGGACACGCCCTACAGCCCAACAACTTCAAGAGGGGTGCTGCCAAGGTACTGCCGGTTTCGGAAACCAACTGCCCAAGTACCGCCCCAGGTACGGCCCAAGAACTGCGGCGCACATGGGTCCCGCCGCGATTTCCGCATGTGTAAGCACAGTAACCTGAGGTGACGCAATGGGTCTCGTGAAGGTGTGAGCGGTCGCTCCGACTGGCGCGAGGGGTTGCGCCACGTCGTTTGAGTTCGCTTTTTGTTTGTTGATGATTTGCGTCGGTTTGCTTCGGTATCTCTCGATGATTGGCGTCGATCGCGTTGGTGTTCGCTTCTGTTTGAAAGGTTTAACTCGTTTATCCTGCCTTTTTCAGGTTAGGGAGTCGTTGCAGAGCGAGGGGGTCATCGGTGTCGCTTTCGGAGATCGGTGAGTTAGTGGATTAAGTGTTAGTGTTTTGAAATGTGGTTTTACAAATGCATTTTTACTTGCAGTGCACGGGTTTGTGGGCGCTAAGGGGCTGGGGGAAGTGGCTGGGGGGGGATTGAATTTCAACTGTCTATTGGCCACCCTGCACTGCACACAATTGAAAGTTGCCCACAGGAGTGGACTTGGGTTCTTGTTTGCTTCGTTATTCGACCTTGATTAACCTGTCTTTTTCAGCTGAAGGAGTCATCGCAGTCCAAAGTCAGATGGAGCTGGTTATCGGAAGTCGTAACGAGAGGACAGCCATCCATGTTTTTGTCGTCGGAGTTGGAGGACAGCCATCGAATTCGGGTGAGTTAATAGAATATGCTTTATTAGTGTGGAAAGTATTTTTAAGAATATGTTTGCGGCTTACGTGTATGTAAGCAGCAGTTTCGCTGCTGCTTACATACACGTAAGCCCCACACATTTTTGGTTGCAGTACATACATTTGTGTGCGCTAAGCGGCCCCGGGGGATCACATTTTTTTCGCCCTATAGCGCGTAATGTATTGGTGGAAAATAAACATTTCATACCTCTGTGGTGGGTTCTACCACAGAGGTGAAGTGTACTGGGACATTTCATGTGTTGTTAGGAAATAACGTGAGTTCCTGCAAAGGCGCATAAGCTAAGCATTCAGTCTAAAGTGACCCCAGAGCCGCTTTGAATTTTTTCTTTGCATTTAATGATTGGTGCCATTATTTGTGATGGATGTTCTCTGCTAAATTATGCTGCTCTTATTTGAGATCAAGAGAGGTTCGACCTGCAGAAGCATTTCTACTGCGTTTCGTGTGACAAACGCCTTTCCAACTCCAATGCACTCTGCTGTACGGAGGGTTGTGAACCACAAGGGTAAGGGTTCTCCCACTAAATGGCGAGGCAAAGAGTTTCGAGCGGATATGATTGTTTGTAGAGTCGCGCCAGCGTGTTAGAAGGCCTCCAAACGAACTTCGATTTTCACAGTTCGAATTGAGCCTTAGCTCACATCAATCCTGCAAAGAGTCCTGCCACTTCTCATTGAACTGCATGGTTCCATACACAATCCGGTACGCTTAATCAATTGCTGGGTTCTACAATGGATTCCACTTCCCGCAACAATACTAATTGCTAATTTTGCCAGGACCAGTCTGAGGACAATCCAGTTTTGAGTGAGACTTCGTCCTTTCCCAAGTACAAGAGGGACGTTGAGTGCAGTTCGGATTTTCAAAACCGCTAAATCACCATCGTGCTCACTTTGAATGTGGACGGCGTGAGGTTTAAAAAGCTGTCTCGGTTAGTTCCCGAAGACGGACCAACTTTTGTTCTGCACACCTAACGTGCTTTGGAGTTGGAAATGGACTCCTGGTATATTACTTATTACTTCACAGCTCCGAGTCGTGGCCCATCTACATCCGTCTCGAGGGATTACCGTTTGAGCACAAGAACAGATACGAAAACATCATTTTGGCTGGAATCATGTTCACGAGGAAGACCCCTACTGAAGCGTTGCTGTCGGAATTCTTCAGCCGGTTGATAATTAAGTAGTAGCTAGTCAGTGGTGTTCCTGCACTCACTCTGCGTCCAACCTCTCGGTTTTTATAGCTTAAAGGATGAACTGACTGCCCTTCAAGACGGAGTCGCTATTGAAGTAGTCACCACCGTGTCGGCGGAAACGTGGACATGCACCCCTCAACTGAAAAATGGGATAATTGACTTTGGTGTAAGTCATGTGTCAGTTGTGATGCCTCTGAGTTCAGAAATTTGTCTCCGCAAATCTTCCTTTTTCATTTAAGGCATTGAAAACGCTTTATGATTTGCCGCGTTGGCAGTCGGTCCAAGGCTGTCACCTGTGCGTCTTTCCCGTAAAAAGGGTCGGACCCTTATCCGAAACCCGCCGATTTCATCCTTCGTCAGGCTGTTGCTTGGATGATATGGGACTCGGAGCAAAGGAGTTAGATCTCAATGTTGAGGACATCATTCGATCCCCCACAAGGTATCGCAGCCTTTTCGGTAGAATCAGCTATAGGAAAATTATTGATTTGCTCAGCAGTTATTTATACAGACTTTATTATAATAGTTTAGCTTCTGGGAAAAATTGGGAAACAGCGATGAGTCAGGAAAAAAAACTTTCGAGATTCGAAAGCTTCAACGTTCCCGCTGGGGACCCTACTGTAGGAACGCACTATCGCGGGCCATGTAAGTTGGGGCAGTTGAAATCAGATTGCTCAAACAGTTGAATGAACTTAAGCTGTATATGTTAAGGGCCGACATACGTCAATATGTCGTTGTCAGGGATGGCGTTCTAGCACGACGCCCTGTAAGTATTACACTGACTGCTAAACAGCTGCCCTGATTCTCCTAATTAACCTACTTACAGAAACACTATAACTACTACGCCATAGAAGTCCCTACAACGAGTGCGAGCAGTACGGAGGGCGAAGACGAAGCCATGCCTCAGTAGCGACCAAAACAAACACTAAAGGGCTCCGCACACTTCTGCGGCGTTGCCGCAGCCGGCAGCCGGCAAAAGTGGGGCGGAGCCTTCAAGTTGCAGCGCTCCTCCCCACTGCGACGGCGCCGTTCTCCGGCGTTGCCGCAGCACGGCGCCGTCGCAGCGAACTCCAGTCGGGACCTACTCGCATAGGAGGAAAGCGCGCCCGAATGAAGAACTCAGCTGAGAATCTCCATCGTCATCTGGGGCCGTATGCTCGTGTTCCCCCGTTGGGGGAAAATCAATCAATATCAACATATCACATCACGCCCCAATCCCCCATTGGGAGAGACTCGGGGTAGACGAGCATACGGCCCCAGCTGATAGCCATAGTCGATCTCCTAATTTAAAGGACGCATGTGTTTCCACTTCCTGTTCCCCGTCGCGATCGGCTAGAGCGCAGAGTCTCTGCCTGCTGCATTGCCGCACCGACGGCAACAATGATTTCAATCATTGTTGCCGTCGATGCGGCAATGCCGCAAAGGTGTGCGGGTGCGGGACGGCGCCGGCTGCCGTTGCCGGCGGCCTCTGCGTCCTTGCCCCATGTTGAAGGATAGGGCTGCGGCAACGCCGCAGAAGTGTGCGGAGCCCTTAACAGAAGCTCCTGATACTCACTTTTTGCATGACTGGTGCTTATGAAGATCTGTAGTTTTGTTGAAACCGTTGTAGTATTTGTTTCGCTGTACGAATGTAGTAAAGTTGATGTAAATAAATTTGTATAACTCTGCCATGTTCTTACCACAGAAGCATTTTCAGCAATGTAACGCTAAACCGAACTTGCGCGCACCCTTCAGTACTTGAGCACTTCCCTCACTCGAAATTAGTTAGCTTATAAAAAAAACTCATAAGTTATAACTCGAGAAGTGGTCGGTGGAACAGAAGTTAAAGTAGTAGAAAATAGTGGAAAAACTAGAAGTTGTGGGAGTTGGTGCTGAGAGTACTGTTAGGAGCACGAGCAGTAGTGGGAGTACTACCAGTGGTGGAGGTACTAATTTCGAGTGAAGGTAATGCTCAAGTACTGAAGGGTGCGCGCAGGTTCGGTTCGCGTATTTGCCCAGCACGTGCTGTGGGGTGCATGGAAAGGTGCCCCTTCAAAATGAGCAGGATGTGCTCCACAGCTCCGGCAGAATGTGCTGCCGAAATCTGCAGAATGTGCTGCCCAGCTCCCGCAATGTGCTGCCCAACTCCCGCAGTGTGCTGCCCATCTCCGGCAATGTACTGCCGAGCTGCGAGACTACCTGCTGTCGCCAAAAAGCTGTCCATGTGACATCCACGTGCATCCACGTGCCGAGATGACCAAGGTGCTGCTAGCTCGGCAGGTGGTTCCGCCCACTTTTGCAATTGTTGGGCCGTGTCCCGGAGATTAGAACGCCCCATCTACGGCCCAACTTCTCCCGTGGCGTCAGAGATGGACATAAGCCACAGAAGGGATGACCGGATGAGGAAATTTCATAGTGGAAATTTTCTCAAAATAATCGCGCCATCGCTTCAGCGCTTCCTTGTGGCCTTCCTCGCCGTCTGATTTTCTGCCAGTTGTCGGCTGTTTTGTCGCCGAGAAACACATGATAAAGCGATTTCGGCGCAACACGTGGACGAGGGGGGCAGTCCTTGGTTCGACCGCCTTGAGCGTAGCAGTCGGGTTTCGTGACGTGGATTTTCCCCCATTCTACGCGTACGTACGTGTAATGCAAGTTGCACCGAGAAGGCCTTGGTAAAACGGGTAAAAACCCGTAACTTTTTCGAGTACTGACGGACTCTCTCCCTCGTTCACTAGTAGCGCCGTGATTTCTTCTATCGAACCTTTGCTTTCATTAACCGTCTTCAGCCATGTCTGCTTGTCGACCTTGCGTCATCTAGGCTTCATAGTGTCGAGCACCGAACTTACAGCTTGACGTATCGCGTCGGTTTCTCTCTTCCATGTTTCGCGTACGCGCGGTTACCGATAGTCGTGACTGTCGGTAACCGCACGCGAGAAATCACAGCTGCTTCCTACCCCTTCCTCTTCCATTCGCCACCACTTGATTCTTGCAGCACCGCATCGCTCAACCTGCTGCTGCCTCGGAGGGGTGATCTTTAAAGTGCAGACCAGCGGTCGGTGCTGTGGGACGACCGCCTGACCTGATGCGGCACGATCTTCGCATCTGTGCAGCACGATCTTCGCATCTGTGAAGAAACTTCGGTCGCAATCTTTCCTACAAAGGACAAAGTCTAATTGAGCTTTCGTACCTCTACTATGTACAGTATGACATGAGATTGGAGTCGCGTTTCCGAAACACGGTGTTCACAATGGTGAGGTTATGCGACTCCGCATACTCAAGTACACGCTCACCGTCCGCATTACGCAACCCATAACTGAATCCAATATAACAGCTGTAACCGACTTTCGTGGCGCCTACGTGTCCATTTGGGCGCCAGCCACAACGACAACGTCTTTCGACGGTACCTCTGCTATTTTCATCAAGCAGGCTCCAAAACTCACTCTTTGCTTGATCGGAGAAGCCAGTCTGGGATGGTTCGTCGGCGTCCAGCCACTGTATGAACGTTTCCAGTCATCACACAGAATCCATTTTTCATCAAAAGTGATGATTTGCTCCAAAAAACGGGTCAGTTTTATTGCGCGAAAGTAGAGAAGAAACGAAACGTGACAATTTTTGCCGTTTAACTCGCTTAACTCATGGGGCACCCACTTTTCGCGCTTTTTCACCTCCCCAAGGCGTTTCAAAGCATCCGCAACAGCAGTTTTTCTGACGTCAAGCTCTTCCGCGATCCCGCGAACTGTTTCGGATGGTTCAGCTTCCACCAATTCGTTCAACTCGTCCTCCAGGATTGCTCTAAATCGACCGCTGCGGGGTCACGTTCGAGGCTGAAATCTCCGATCCGAAATTTACTGAACCACTAGCGCACAGTGCTTCCTTCAACACTATTCGGCCCCCACACTTGACTGATTTGTCGAGCTGTCTCGGCTGCGGATTGTCCCAATTTGAAGTTAAAATAAAATATCATTCGGAATCCCTCCTTCGACATTTCAGTAAGCCTTTCAACATCCCCTATCAGAAATTTAAAACAAAGTTGAAGTTTCTGTACAGAAAGTAGCATTAATGTGCAATGCAAGTTGAATTTTCACTTAATAATAGACGAATGAAAAATACGAATACAAAACGCCGAGATCTTTCTGGACAACCTAACATAATTTAGTAATAGAATATTTCATCCTTCCGAAACAAATCTGGTGTCAGTTTTGTGGATGATTGGAAGGTTTGTTTGGACTGGGGGAGACGCCACCCTTGGGTCAACTAAAGGTGTACATGGCAGCAGGCAGCTCCTCCGATTCAGGGTCAAGCGTGGGGTTCGATTTTTGCCGAAAGTTTACGACCTCCCCCCACCCCCTTCGGGAACGGATTTGGTACGACCCCCCTATTCTTCAGGTTCGTTTTTCTTCGTTTCATTTCTTATCTCCATTGATTTTTTTCAATTTTTTAATGTGATTTTTGTACCCTTTAATAGGTTCATCTTTCCAGATGTGATTTCGACGCTTACGACTAGCACGTGGAAATTCGCTCGCAGCTTCCTCCACAGATGATCTCATTGATTTATTGAATATAATTATATGACTTTTTTGATCAAAGCAAAAAGAATTAACAGACGTTTAATTGTGATTGGTTACAGTTAAAAATAAAGAACTTTAGCGGATTGTGTTTAAATTAATCACGACTTTTATAGATTTTCTGAAGGTGTCATGAACACAACACATGTATAAGAACATGAAACACAAATTCAAAAAAAAAAGTTTTATTGGCTTGAAAGCAATTGTAACCACAAAAGAGGTTATGGAGCCGGATTTGCACCTCTCTCGTTCAGGAATTGTTGGATTCTCTCCACCTCGCGTTTAAGCTCCTCGACGTTCTGAAAATAAAAACAATTTAACTGGGCACATTTGAAGTCCTATTCACTCTTCGTTTCCATAACTCACATGCTTCACGTCTTCGAACTGGCAATCCATGCGGTCGAGGACTCCCCTCGCGATGTTACTAGTGGATATATATATTCCTCGTTGATGTCTTTCCATATCTGCCGGAGCGCAGAAATATTTTTTCTTGGACTCACAATTTCTAGCTTCACCGCACGACATCGGAGCTAAAAAAACAAGCGATTGAAACCGTATAACAGATTTTCAGGTAGTACAAAGAAAAAAATCCTACAGAGTCATTTTCTTCAGGGTTGTTCTCCGAGTAGCAATGCTGAGCCATCCTGTAAGACTTTTCTTTTTGATTAAAAAATCTTCTTACAAAAAGTGGAGTTTTAAACTCATTCATTTAATAAAGCCATTCCAACAAAAGTTTTATTTAATATCATAATATTTTAATATCATTGCGGAGGTATTGAGATGTTATGGCCCCTCTGCTCTATCCAATTGTAATATTCCAAGGCGAGCCCTCTCATCAACAGCTCCTTCCGGAGTAGGCGCAGCTTTTTTAGAATGCGATCACGCTCCTAAAAGTAAACTAATATACGTCTTTTAGTTTAAGAAGTCCACTAAAAATGTACGACTTTTTATCTCCAACAAATCGCTGAAATCTTGCATTCTTTGCTTTTGTCTAAATTCGAGATCGCACAAGTTATCCGTCGTGCGTTTCTCTATTTCACGAACAAGCTGCTTCCAGTCGAACTCCTTTACTTTGAGCTCGCTTCTCTCCATTTGTTTTGTAAGTCAAGTTTTCTGGAAGCATTATTTTAAAACAGCTGAGTAAAAATAAAGAAAAAAATTAGTCGACTTACCTCAACTCTCGATCCATGGTTACGCCGACAAATATCAATAAACCTAAAGAAGTTAATATTAGATGTATTAAAAATGGAACAAAATAGGACTTATCAGGTTAGGATTAAGGACAAGTACTTTGAGGTTTTCACTACATTTAGTGGTGTGCCCCAAGGTGGAGTACTGTCCCCACTGTTGTTTTTACTGTACACATATGATTTGCCTAACTCGATTACCAGGCTCGGCGTCAAGTGTAAAATGTTCGCCGACGACATCAAGATCTACAAGAGTATCGTGAGCCCAGAAGATTCAGACACACTTCACTTAGCAATTGATTATATCAGTAGCTGAGCAAACAAATGGAAGCTTCCTCTTTCGGCAGAAAAAAACTCATTTGCTTATGATTGGATCAAAAAGTCACATTGATATCCCCATTTATACCATCTGCGGTCAGGCTTTAGCCAGAGTGGAAGAAGCTCGGGATTGTGCTTCATAATTACGAGAAATCTTTCTTTCAGCAAACACTGTAGCCTTCTAGTGAGAGAAGCAAATTACCGTATATATAACCTATTCCGAGTCCTGAAGTCAAACATTCCGGAAGTTTACATCCGTGCTTACAAGACCTACGTAAGACCAATCGTAGAATCGGGAACAACAGTCTTCAATCCGACCAGAAAGAAAGACATCGATCTTCTTGAGAGCATTCAGAACAGCTTTACCAGAAAGCTGATGATGAGGTGCTTCCCGGTCAGCTATGACATGATTCCTAACGGGCCTCAAAGATCTGAACTATATTGTCTGCCGTCACTAGTGAGCAGGCGAAGGAGAGCAGACCTTATCATGATGTTTAAAATTCTCACCAAAAAGCTGAACAACGACACAGAAGAATTCTTGGACGGAGAGCTGACGAGATCCGTCAGAGGAAAGCTCAAACTACGTGTGCCCGTGTGCTAGCAAGCGAAATGGAAACGAACGAAAGCAGCAGCGGGAAAAGACGTGACAGACGCATTGCCACACTTTTTCCTGTTGCCTATTATATACCAGACTTAATACATAAAGGTCAAATGGAGATAAGAGCGTCAACAAAAAGCTTGCACTTTCACGGATAAACGGCTTATGGGCGCCCATCTGTCAGCTCGCCTTTTTCTACTCGAAGAAGAATGCGAGCTAGCAGCGGCAAGAAACACAAGCCGAGAAATTCGACGAGCATTATATAATATATAATTAAAAGGTAAGCCTTTCAAATTATATGAATAGGTTGGACCGATCTCTGGTCGACCTTGCACCAACGTCAATGGAGCATAAAATTGAACGTTCACAAAAAGGTTCATAACTCGGTAAGTTTTTCGAATTTTGAAAATTCTTTTAGCTTTTCATAAAGTAGATAAAACGCCCTTTCTCATGGTGTAGAAATCGTTTTCCAGAAAAGGAGTCGTCACGCTTGGCTGCTGGTTCGATTTTTGAGCGAAAAAAATTGAAGTGGCTTCACAAAAATATTCATAAGTTGACCAATTCTTCGAAGTTTCAAAATCCCGCTAGCTTTTCAGAAACTAGAGGAAGAGCCCTTTCTTGCTATGTAAGAATTAATGTCCAAAAATTCCATGAAGACCCCTTTCTTGGAAAACAGTTTTTATATGGTTAGAGAGCACATTTGCTCTATTTTTTGATGAGCGAGCGGGATTTTTGATTTTCGAAAAATAGCCGAGATATGATCAATTTTCGGAAGTCGTGAACTGAATCTCGGACCGACCCTTTACCGTCGACATCGGAGTGATCTCACAAAAATATTCATAACTCGGTTATTTTTTAGAAATTCAAAAATCCCGCTAGCTTTTTGAAAAGTAGATAAACAGCGCTTCTTTACGGTTACAAACATGTTTAGCAAAAAAGGGATCTTCATGCGGGGCGGGGGGGGAGGGTTCGATTTTCGGTACGTATTTTTGCGAAATGGACCAGAAATTGGACCCCTCCCGCCCCGCATGAAGACCCCTTTTTTGGAAATCGATCTTTACATGTTAAGAAAGCGTATTTCATGTACTTCCAGAAAAGCTAGCGGGATTTTTGAATTTCGAAAACTTGCTGAGTTATGAATATTTCTGTGAGATCACTCCGATGTCGACGGTAAAGGGTCGGTCCGAGATTCAGTTCACGACTTCCGAAAATTGATCATATCTCGGCAATTTTTCGAAAATCAAAAATTCCGCTCGCTCATCAAAAAATAGAGCAAATGTGCTCTCTAACCATATAAGAACCGTTTTCCAAGAAAGGGGTCTTCATGCGGGGCGGGGGGTTCGATTTTCGGTACGTATTTTCGCGACATGGAACCGAAATTGAACCTCCTCTGCCGCGCATGAAGACCAAATTTTTGGACATTAATTCTTACATAGCAAGAAAGGGCTCTTCCTCTTGTTTCTGAAAAGCTAGCGAGATTTTGAAACTTCGAAGAATTGGTCAACTTATGAATATTTTTGTGAAGCCACTTCAATTTTTTTCGCTCAAAAATCGAACCAGCAGCCAAGCGTGACGACTCCTTTTCTGGAAAACGATTTCTACACCATGAGAAAGGGCGTTTTATCTTCTTTATGAAAAGCTAAAAGAATTTTCAAAATTCGAAAAACTTACCGAGTTATGAACCTTTTTGTGAACGTTCAATTTTATGCTCCGATGACGTTGGTGCAAAGTCGACCAGAGGTCGACTCAACCTGTTCTATCCAGAAAATCACAATTTTTTCACAGTGAATTGAACAAAACTTCTAGGTTCTTGTGGCTAGATTTTAACCGTATGGGTGATCTGCTTCGGCTAAAAAATAATATTTTCATGAAAAATGAGAATTTTGTATGCGATCCATGCTCGTCATATCTTCGTCGCAGCGGAGAAGCATAGTTTTTATTGTATGTTAAGCACGACTTAAAATTTTATATGATACAATTCCACTCTCTGTCGTACTGTCTTTCAGAAGGCAGAAAAAATTTCCAGCGAGGAGTCCATCCATATTTCAATTGCGATTGGTCATGTCAGAGAACGCAGTGGCCGCATTAAACTGCCGTAAAACGGAGATTTTTGGGCTCCTGGAAAATTCATAAAGCTTTAGTAGATGTGTTTTCTATGCTTTAAAAGGCAGGTTCTAAAAGTAACGTGTTCCATGTGATTAGTGTGTCGATATCTTTTCGGTAAATCGAGACGTCTGATCATTAGAATATCGTTTCAGAGAAACATAGTTTTATCACTGTGTGTCCAACGGGCTTAAAATTTTATAGGATGCGATTTCATCTTGTGATGCTGTTTCCTGCAGGAGAGAAATTACTTTTCAAGCAAGTCCGTCCTTCGGTTGCCATTCCGTCATCGACTCGAAGAGCGCTTCAAAAATCTTGTAGGGAAAGCACTTAGGCCGTCCTCAGTAATTAACACTTGAAATTTTATAGAGTGCAATTCTGGAAGTAGATGTCGCTCGTCAGGCAGAAAACTACCATGTCCATGACGTCCTGGGAAAATCTGAAAAAATGAAAATCTTTCATTGACCATAAATCTGCAGACAGGAAATATTTATTTTTCACTGCAATCGGCATTAAATTTTTTTTTGATATTCAATCCTATTTTTTAACTCCAGGGAACGCAAGTGCTTGTATATCTCCGCATTGTCGTAGTCACAGCTGGAAAAAACAACTTATTAATAGATGCAAACATCATCTAAAAACCTGAATTTGGAGAGAGTCCTCTGCCAAAACCGAGAGAGTACGACCCCCCCCCCCCTCCAGACGAGGCCGCAGTACGACCCCCCCCCCCTTCGATTCCCGAACCTCAAGCTTGACCCTGCTCCGATTGCGATAAGATGGGTTCTGAATATTCCATTCACGCCTTCAAGCTGCATTTTATGCATTCTGCCTTCTCCAGTGAGGCAATACATGCTAATTTACGATACTAGAGAATCACATCAGGGTTCTACTTTTCATCTCCTGATCAACAGATACCAGCACTTAACAACTGATTTTTCCTTTTCACGTCATTCTATTTTCCCAACTTCAACTAAAGAATAACCTGCCAATAATCTCCTCAACAGCTTCTCCTTTAGCATGGTACGATCCTGCATATTGCATATTCGTCGCTATCGGCTTCATCCACCCCTTCGTACTCCCTTTATAAACTTACAAACCTTTCTAGATATCGTTATAAGATTCCAAAACGACTAACTAATGTCACAGACAATGGAATAGAGCACAGTGAACGGAACCTGTGTAGCGCTAAAAGAATAGAGCGAATGCCATATAGATTTAAGGCACATAACGCGCACGGTTTACCAAATTTTCTTCCGTTCGGTGTGAGTGTGGGCGCGTGTAGCGCAGTCGGAGGAGGCGCCAGCTGTCGCGTGCATCCAATACCAGTTCTGGTTCGGATTTCCCGCTCAGGCCAACCAAGCCTTCCATCCCTCCGGGATCGGTGAATTGGTACCAGACTTGTCTGGGAAGGATAGAGCACTGACTTGTTCATCGGCTGGCCACCGCAAGTCATTATATGGCCAAATACGCATTCAAATCGCCTCCACGACATCCCGCAGAGGTAGAATGAGTGGCGCATCCAAAAGGGATTGAGTAACGCCGTCCTTTATCCTTTTATTATCGGTGTGAGTCATTTGGTAGCGAACCTGATGGTAAGGCTAGGGATTTCTTCCGGCTGACCACCAAAATTCGATGTCTGGCCAGTTTCGTAGTCAAAATGACTCATGAGACTCCAGAACACTAGAATTCGTAGCGCAGCTCACAGCTGATTGATTAACTCCGAGTGTAATTCTTAAATCCTTACTCTCTGGGCGTAGCATTTTAGCTCACCCTTCGAGAAAGCATAGAAGGCGCAAAACTCCGGAATATCGCGAGCGGGCTTAGCTGTAAGTTGTGCTTAACCTCCTCGACTTGCAGCCACGATGAATGTTGCCTCTAAATAGCTATAAGTAGGCATGCTGCCTGTCACATTTTTGAAACAAAACCATCGAGACGGCTGAAAATTGCAAGCTGGCATAGGAAAGATCTTTCGATTGTTGAATATGAAGCAGAATCTGGCCTTCCTGACTTCTCCACTCTTGCGATGCTGTTTCGTATGAAAGACTAGAATCTTTTGGTAAGTAGCTGCTATGCACACGCACTACAGTCTCCTGTGGAGCTCCTTGATGTGGTAGTTGTGGTTTATCGTTTTGGTAAATGTTTAATACCAGAAGCGACGGAGAGAAGACAGAAACCAAATCAGAAACATCTTTCCTCAAGCTATTTCAGATAGTATAAAATCACTTCAAAACTGTGGGCAACCAAATTCTCCTAAAACTGTCTAAGCCCTCGAGATTGATAGGCGAATTTTTAACCGCTAACGTTTTGGTGAGATCGAGATCGACCACACAACGTGTTAGCCCGTTACTTTCGACTTTTAAGCAACGCATGTCATTTGCACTCATTTGCACTACGTTCTTAGAGAAAGAAGCGGTTGTTGATGGCAGAGAAAACCAGTGTGTGGTATTTGAAACAAGTGAGGAACACAAATCAGTATTAAGTGCTGAGAATGCTGGACACATTACCCTTACGGCTCTCATCAAGGCAGAAGTAGGCCTTCATTTTATGGACAATATTGTTTTAGTGCCATCGCCAATATAGATGGGTAGATGGTATTTTAAACAAGTTCGATCCATTCCAACCGCTATACGTCAAGTTTTTGTTGGAATACTTATGGCCCGTATTGTGTAAGTTCAATCGATTGAAACTGCAACTTTTAAGCAAAGGCGTCATTAAGATCAGCCGTGAGCCTAGAAAAATTGATATTTAATGCGACCAACGATCCTTTCAGGAAACTAAAGAAGCTCTTCTTAGCAGCGTTGGGTGTGTTTTGCTGTCTTTCTACTTTTGAGATGAATATTTGGTCTATACAATGATCCTGTGGCGGCAACGAACAAGTCAGCGTTTTATCGTTGGTGTTTTAGAGTCCGATATCAATTCAATGACCCTGAAGGACAGAATGCTTGTTGGGACAGAATTGCCGTCTGTCAATCCATGGTTTGGCCTGGGCGAAGACCGCCAAACCACGGATTGGCAGACGGCGTCTCCTCCGACCGCGCTCTGCAAGCCTAAGACAATAATAAGACCAACTAGATGACAAATCTGACTCCTGCACAACTAGGAGCAGTTCGCATTTATGTCCATTTATTGATATTGACAGCTTGCACATTTCACGCTTGAATCCACTATCTTGCAACACAGGTGATTCTGAAGAAGTGCAGGCACCGCTAAGCTTATCGCAGCCATTGTGCTACCATATATACTGTAATAGAGGCAGAAAATATTAATATGAAAGCAACGGTGAGAAAGGCTGTGATATTCTTTCAGTATAGCGAGATATGAATCAACAAGAGACGATACAGACATCCCTGCTGGAACGATGTTATAAAACTGGAGTGGGTACCTCATATTCATCCAAGGTCACGGAAATAGGAGCGAAGATTCTAAACCGATGGGGGACCAGCAAGAAAATGAACAAGTCAGCAGTGTCTTTCGATATCTTACCAAGGAGGAAAACCCACGCTGTTTTGATAACACTGCCCTGCTAATCAAACTGCAAGCGACTCAACAAACAGCACAAACCGTTTTCAAATGGGCGCTTTTCCCGTAGGACGCCATCCGCTCCTGCTGCTCTCAGTTCAGCAAACATAAATGTGCACTTGCCGCTCTTCATAGTCGTTGTTCAAAGGGCACGGAATAAATATAAACAGTGCGGGTCGGCCTGATGCCAGAGTTTAGCTATTTGACGCAAAGTTGACCATAGGACAGGTGTCCCAAAAATGTAGCCCTTGTGCGGTTGGTCATGAATAGTAGTCATCAAACTCATCTCTTCAGCTACAGCACTATTCTTTGGCTTTTGTGCAAACAAAAAGAAACACAGGATGGTACGTTATTAGTGAAGCTTATATGTCGCAATGCACTTGTCGAACAAGTCCCAGTCTTCTTCTTCTTCAGCGTTTGTCCCGCTTCGTCGCAGCATCCGCTCTTCTGGTGTCGCGACGCAACCTTTCCTGATCCTGCGGTTGATCAGGGTGGGCGCCAGTTTCTTTCATGTCCATGTGTAACGTATCGGACCAACGCTGCTTCGGGCGTCCTCTAGGCCGCTTTCCACATACTTCCAACTCAAGGCCTATCTTGCGGACGCTGTCTTCTTTCCCACGCAGAACGTGGACGGACCATCGCAAGCGAGCTTCGCGCATTTGTCCGCTGTCGGCGCAACACTGAACTTCTGCCGAATGACATCATTTCGGATGCGGTCCATGCGTGTGACTCCAGCCGTCCAGCGTAGCATCTTTGTCTCCATGACGCTGAGGCGCGTTTCAATTTCCTTAGTCGCTCAGCGACAACATTCAGCGCCGTATATTTATTCATTTAATTATTTATTTGTTTATCACGCCAAGAAGACGTGCATAACATACGTGCGATAGGAAAGCAACAGCAACAGCCATGGCAAGCTTGACAAATTATCAAACTAGCAAATTAGCAAGCTGCATCGACAGCGTAGAAAAGAAAAATATTTATTTTGTTTATTGCACTAAAAGGTCACATAACATTTTACAGTGATCATGTAAGACCAAACACTGATCCAGTTCTAAAACAAAAACAAACAAACAACACCGAAAAACGAAAAGTCCATATCAAGACAACAAAGGAAGGAGCAAACAAAAGAACTCGCGAACAAGTATAAAGGTGAAATTCTAAAGTGTGCTTTGAACAGCTACGTTCTAAAGCAGTAGAAATCGTGATGTATTTTCTTTTATTTATTTGTTTATTCATTTGTTTATGCGCCGAGGGTGCGCTAATACGTCAAAGAACTATAGGCACCTAACCAATATCACCACAGGTAGAAATGATAAAAAATCAAAATCAAGAAAAACTAGATATACTAAAGTAGATATAGACACCGTAGAAGCAAAGAACTGAAAAGCAACCAACTGTTTCAAACCCAAAATTACCGAAACTAGAGAAAAAACTAACATAACACTGAAGCACAGACGCACTCCGAGCGCTCGCTTGTAACGTAATTTTTTTAAACAAGAGGAGACAGTGCAGAAGAAGACATGCTGGGACTGGTCACGATCAATGACTTCCTTTGCAGTGCCTTCATTTTGCACTTAACAATTGTGAAATCTACAACATAATAAGAAGGCGTGGTTAAGTAGTCACCGGTGAAGGGATGACAAGGTAATCCCTTCAGAATTGATATCCTATACTGTTGTGTTTATTCACCTAGTGGAGTAGTGGGTGACGAGAGATAGTGTTGCTGATGTTTAAGTAGAAACCAGCTTGCTGTGATGCCGTATCTAACTCACAATTATGCCACAAAATTTGCTGTATTGCTATCATAAAGCATACTGCTGGTACGTAAGTTAAGTGATGCAACAGGATACCACACAGAAGATAGAATTAATCAGTTATGTAAAAGAGCCCAGTTATAGTGTGGTTCCTTATGTTCAAACCACTCTCGAGCAACATTATTGGCTGGTCAACACCTAAGCGTAGGATTAGCCTTGCGTACTTAGGCGAGGCAATGCTTCTTTCAGTGACAGCCATTGTCGCTACTGCAGCCGTAACTGGACGACCTAAAACAGCCTGTAGAGTGGCAAAAATTTCCGAAACATTTTAGCTCTGGCCAAAGCTCTCTTGCCAACCAGCTGACACCAGGAAAATAAACATGTAGGTCTACTTTAGTCCGCAGTTCCAGCGATAGATTTTAGGTCAATTTACAAGAGGGCCAGAACAATTGGTGTTAAGTTATAGTGCAGCAACTTACTACGTAATGCTACGGGCTTAGTGGCAGCAAAGCTAATCTGCTTGTCCACATCAACCAACTATGACGCCCAGTGGTGATGCCTGAACTTCGCCGCATGCATAGACTAGGTCAACCATGGAACTGACACGTAGGACAAGCAGCAATATACATCACACAAAATCAACAACACAGCTTCAGACTGCCACCAGAGTGATAACTTTTTGCACCATATTGTTAAAGCCCAATCGCAAATCATGCAGATCTGAAGCAATTTCAAAAACGAGGTGTACTTCCATGGAATGTCGCTTCTTGTAAAAAGCAAACAAACAAAAAAGGGCGAGTTAAAGCAGACGAAAAGTCGAATTCGATGAGGAAGCCAGATCGGTGACTAGATAAGAATGAGTTGCAGCTGCAGAGCATAGGCATGATTTCTGTGTAGCTCCCGAAGCAGCAACGCATCTAAAACATGTGAACAAAACCAAACCAACCATATTCAACGTTATCCTTCTGTGATAGTGATGATTCTAGTGGTGTAAGACCCAGCAGTTTTATAAGCTCTCCATAACTCGGCATATCTCATGAAAATCTGCCTTGGTGTAGTCGACTGTAAACAAGTATCGTGAAAGTTTCCTGAATTTTTTCCATTTTTAGAATGAGATTTTTGGCAGTAGGACTCCAAGCTTGCGAGCAGTATTCTAAATGACAAGTAATATAGGCGTTATACAGTTTGACAAGAACGTTAGGTTTGCGACTGCACACATTGCGGAAAACGAAATAAAGTGCAGCATAGGCGTTCCGAGTGGATTCATCAGTATGACTCGGAAATTCCAGATTGGAGTCGACAGTCACACCAATTTCCTTAACAGCCTCGCATTCAGTGAGCTATATCATAATTAGCTGAGTATCCGTAACCAGTCTGAAGTAGAAAGCACTTATCGGGATTTATAGTTGAGCCTAGATCTAAAGCCCAGCTATACAAATTTCATAATGCATTTTCAAGTGCTAAACATGCTTCAGCACTCCTATCTCTGTCATATATTCCATAAATTTTGATGTCGTCAGTATAGGCTTCAAACTTGATGCTTTCTAAAAAAGATCCGACGGCGGGAATAGATGCTTATTAGGCAGAAGAATACTGAACAACTAGTGTGAGAACGACAGCCTCATATAGGGCCCACGGGGCCGCCTGATTGGTTAGTTTGGTAATCACAGATCAAACAACAATGACACTCCAGATAACTAGCATTGCAACTACAACATGTGATCATCCTCCCTCAACATTTACAAAACCTTCAATAACATTAAATATGACAGCTGTATTAAGTAGAAATAGCATAAATGAAAAAATGTAATCCTGCGGTAGGAGAAGCGTACCTTCCGGAAAAGCCATAACCGACTCGGACCGTCATAAACCAGTTCTCCAGATAAAAGGTAAATCATTTTAAAAGCGTCACGTGTATTCCTAAAGATTTCAATTTCAAAAGCAATTTTGAATGACAGACTTTATCAAAGGGTTTAGATAAATCTATATGCACGACGTCTACCATTTTCCTAGATTTAAGGATTGTCTCCAATCATGCAAGCCGTCTATGGGATTTGTAGCCGTTGAAAGTCCTGGAAGAAAACCATGCTGCTCACGGACCGTCACGCATGAGTCACTCACTTCAACCATCAGACCAGTCACTTCAACCATCAGACCGCCGTCAGACGCTATTGCTGACCCCTGGTATTCAACACCGAAGTGCGTGTAAGTTCAATATCGTTTATCTTAATGGAGCCGGACTCGTTTACGTCTGTTGTCATGTGCTCGGTCTTCTTGACGTTCAGTTTGAGTCAGAAAATCGCCAGGCGGTCCCACCAAACTTGCACCTACCGCTCGAGATCACCTTTATCATCGCAAGCGAGCATCACGTCATCAGCGTCCATGGAACATGCTGCTGAAGATCTCGTGTAACGGCATCCATCACGACAACAAAGACTGCGACAGACAAAGACTGTGTAACGTATCGGACCAATGCTGCCTCGGGCGTCCTCTAGGCCGCTTTCCTGATACTTCCAGTTCAAGGCCTATTTTGCAAGCGCCCTCTTGTTCTCCACGCGGAACGTGGCCGTACCATCGCAGGCAAGCTTCGCACATCTTGTCCGCTATCGGCGCGACACCGAACTTCTGCCGAATAGCATCCTTTCGGATGCGGTCCATGTGCGTAACTCCAGCCGTCCAGCGCAGCATTTTCGTCTTCAAGACGTTTCGAATTCCTTGGTCGCGGGCCAACACTCAGCGCCATGCATTGCTACTGGCCGGATGACTGCTCTGTACATCTTGGACTTGAAGCACTCTGATAGCTTCCCATCGCAGAGCACGCCAGTCAACGAGCGCCACCTGGACCAAGCTGCACCTACGCGTGAGATCACCTCAACAATCACTTTGCCGTCATACGCTATTGCTGATCATAGGTACACAGGGACCGAAGTGAGTGGGAGATCAATGCCATTAACCTTGACGGAGCTGGACTCAATAACATCCGTCGTTAGATATTCGGTTTTCTTCACGTTCAGTTTGAGTCCAAACCGCTCCAAGCGTTCACATCAAGCTTGCACCTCTCGATCGAGATCACCTTTGTCTTCGCAAGCGAATATTGCCTCATCAGCATAAAGCAATGTCCAGGAAACTGGATTGGTAGAGTGTACTGGCGTCATCATGACAACAAATATGAGTAGGGAAAGCGCAGAACACTGGTGCACTCCAACAGAAGTGGAAAGCTCCATTGAGGTTCCAGCTGCAGCTTGCACTCTCTGGGCAAGAGTAGAGCATCCGCACCCACTCTATATGTTCCTCAGGTACGTTGTGTTGTTGCGAGGCGTACCATACAACCTCTCAAAGGAAAAGGCCTTTTCCATGTCGAGAAAGCGAAAGGCCTTTTCCATGTCGAGAAAGGCGACATGCACTCTCTTCTGTTTCTTGTGGCGGTTCTTTAAGAGGAGGCGGACAACGTGTAATAGCATCAAAGGTCCTACAACTAGACACAAAGCCAATCTGGTTGGCGGAGAGCTTGAAGATTTCACGAAATTGTCTATCGAGGATTCGCTCAAAGTCCTTCATGCTGTGCGAATCGGACGGTAATTGCACCAGTCTGCAGGCTCGGCTCCTTGGGCAAGAGTATAAAATACGCACCCACCCAATAAGATGTTCAGAGATACCATGTTGTCGCAACGCGTACCATATAGCATCTCGCGAAACGCGGTCGAAGGCTTTCTCCAAGTTCAGCAAGGCAAAATGCACCGGTTTCTGTTTCTCGAGGTGCTTCTTTAGCAGAAGACGCACGACTTGAATGCCATTAACTGTCACAGTCAGAGGCGAAACCACACTGATTAGTGTAAAGCTAGGGTCGGATTCATCAACGACTTATATAACTTTAACATCGAATTAAAAGCGGGAAACTCATCGTCAGATAACGCGGCTTATCGCTCGCCATATCGCTTGATAAACCGCGCTATCAGGAATTTAGGCTATATTTATCTCTTTTAAGTTGCTGCAAGGCATTGGTAAATCCGGCGCCTGGACGACATTCCGGATACGTCCATCGACAATTCGCTCACGTGACCACCTTTACAAGTTAAGAGTAGAGAATATGATAAATCTCAGAGAACAAGGCACGAAAATCTGTTGCAAATATACCCTTCTCTGACAAATTAAAAGTTCTGAGCCGCTGCTCCATATATGGTTGAATTTATCTGCACAAAAATTGTAGGATCTGGAGTTGAAAACTGCTTTTCGATTTTATGTGATCTCCATTTTTTATACGTATGTAGTTTCCATGCATTCTTTTCTTGTGAATCTTGATTTGCTTTAAGAGAGAAGTTCTCACCGTGTACAAGAGTGGCACAGAGATGCGAAATATTTATCAAGCAAAAGGTTTGGGACTGCACGAGAGCCCTTTGACATGCTGATTTTGCAGCGCATCTTAATCCAGCGAGTAGTGAGCAAGCAGTGGATTGAGGACGGCGGTGCCACCATCGACCACCAGAGTGTGGCCGACAACGTAAGACGAGACCTTACGGTCGGCCAAAAAGGCGATGGCATTGGCTACGTCTTGTGAAGTGCCGGCTCGTTGGGCCGGAACTCGCTTCCAGTCGCTGACCAAGGACGCCTCTCGCTGAAAGAAATCTACGGTTTCCGCTGCGAAAGCCGGTTTGTTCTATACACCTTAATGAGCTATAGAACATTATCCTTCACGGAAATATAGCTCCATTACATACCCACCTAACATGCACCATTTTTCGCTTAAGCGTGACACATTTCATTTTAAACAGAACACGTTTAGATGCAAAACAAACTTATCTAAAGTCGAATTAAACACGAACTTACAGAGGATTAGTGGTACTTTGTTTGAAAAGGAATGGTATTAAAAGCTCACATTTAATAGGCCGCTCTAAGAAAAATAACTACTCTTTGAAATGTGTATAAAATTGCTAAATTCCTCTTTGCCACAACAGTACATGTAGTTAGCTCATACAGCTCCTTCATCGTTGTGAGGATATACTACATAGGTGAGGAATCAGGTCGTTCCTCACGTTAATTAGTCAACCGATATAAACATATTCCCCGACTTTCTCAGGTTCTCAAGAGCGACTCATTCATGATGTTGGGAACATCAATAAGCAAATGTCTGTTGTTTTTTTTATAAATTCCGGCTTTGAAATGGTATTGTTACAGCAGTTTTCACCCCTTTCTGTATGCAAATCGAGCAGCATTCATTAAGCAACTTCCGAGTCTCGTGATGAGCACAATGTCATCGGCGAACAAATGTTCCAAGTGGTGGCGATGTCCGTTCCTCCACGTGGTGCCACTGGAAACTGTTCGCTTTTGCGAGCCGAGCTGAACACGGACACTCGAATGCAGGCGACAGGCCCTAGTGACAGGCCGGCCTACGAACAGCCCATGTCACATCATATGGTTGATGGTGCTGAATGTTTCAAGAGATAATGCTACGGCGTCCGCGGGAGCCGACGCGCACTCGCAAAGCCCGGCGAGTGTGAAAAGTATGCGAGGGTCTCTGATGCGAGGACGGCATCGGGGGGAAACTGAGCTAGTCCAAAAGTCCCGCAACGTAAGCAAGACCCGCGTGGCAACGCTGAATGTGGGTACGTTGTCGGGCCGCTCCTTGGAGTTGGCAGAGGCACTGGAGCGAAGGAAGATTGACTTTTGTGCGGTGCAGGAGACGAGGTGGTCCTGTAGCAAGTCAAGGGACATAGGCCGAGGCTACAAAGCCGTTCTGTGTGGCAGTCCCAGGACCACCAGCGGTGTTGGCATAATCGTCTCCGAACGGTTCCGAGACGCGATTGCAAGCGTGGAACGTTTCAATGACCGCTTGATGAAGGTCGTAATCGCTGCAGAACGGCGGCGGTATCATCTTTTCTCTGCATATGCTCCACAGACTGGATGCTCTGAGCGAGCCAAGGATGAATTTTGGAGCCTGCTCGATGAGAAGACAGCAGAAGTGCCGTCACAAGACGTAATCATTGTCGCAGGTGACCTTAACGGACACGTTGGCGCTGCGAAAGATGGGTACAGCTGTCATGGTGGTCTCGATTTTGGTTCACGTAACGCCGATGGTGAGCGTATCCTCGAGTACGCGGAGTCGCACGACCTCACCATCGTGAACACCAGATTCCGAAAACGTGAATCCCACCTTATCTCATTCTACAGCGGGAATTCTAAAACGCAGCTCGACTTTGTCCTTGTGCGAAGTCGTGACCAAGGGCTTGTCACGGACGCGAAGGTCGTGCCGTATGAAACGGTCGCCACACAACACCGCCCACTGATCTGCACTATGAGGATCACACCACCGATGTTTAAGCAGGTCGAAGGGAGCGGTCCATCAAGAATCAAGTGGTGGCGACTGAAAGAGAATGAAGCAGCTGTTACTTCGCGCATTCGGTTGCCGACGGTCACGACCGTCGGCGAGACATGGCAAATAGCCACCGACGCGATTTTCAATGCTGCGCGTTCCGAACTCGGCTCTACGAAACCGGGACGGCGTAAGGTCGATAAGCAGACATGGCTGTGGACTAACGAAGTTAAGGAAAAAGTCCGCGAGAAGAAGAGATTATACCACGCATTCCTCGGCGATAAGACAGCCGATAACTGGCGTCTGTATCAGGAAGCCAAGAAAGCCGCTAAGAAGGCGGTAGCTGTTGCAAGAGTCACTCATTACGGTGATGTCAACGGGAAGCTTGAGTCGCGCGAAGGCGAGCGATTTCTTTATCGACTCGCGAAGGTCCGCCATCGCCAGACTGAGGATGTTGAGAAGTTCTTTGGCATCAACGATGAGAACGGTCATCTACGCATGGACCGCAAGATGGTTTTGAACCGATGGCGCACCTACTTCGAGGAAGTCTCGACAGTAGAGTTTGCTCATCCGAGCATTCCATCTTCTCCTCCTGTATACGGTCCCGTTCAGAAAATCACCGTAGAGGAGGTAGAAGCGGCTTTGAAGAAGATGAAGCCGGGCAAGGCAACGGGCCCCGATGATTTGGCGGCCGACTTATGGAAGTCGAAATCCTGGTACCCAACGAAGTGGCTGGCGACGTTCTTCAACCAGATTATTGCGGAGAGGAAAGTGCCCGATATCTGGCAGAGAAGCACGACAATTCCGATTTGGAAAAAGAAGGGCAGTCCAGCAGACTGCACAAACTACCGTCCAATCCGATTGCTTTCCCATAGCATGAAGATCTTCGAGCGGATTATCGACGGGCGCATTAGTGATACCGTCCAGCTCTCTACCAACCAGTGCGGCTTCGTAGCTGGTTGTGGCACAGTCGATGCCATACACGCCGTTCGTCTTCTGATAGAAAAACACCGCGAGAAACAGAAGCCGGTGCATCTTGCATTCCTGGATTTGGAGAAGGCCTTTGACCGCGTTCCGCGTGAAGTGATATGCTATGCCTTACGGGAACATGGAATCCCCGAAGAGCTCATAGAGTGGGTACGAATACTGTACTCTTGTCCAAAGAGTCGAGTGCAAGCTGCAGCAGGCGCGTCGATGGAGTTTCCCATCTCTGTCGGAGTACATCAAGGGTCTGCGCTCTCCCCACTACTCTTCGTCGTCGTTATGGATGCCATATCGTGTGATTTTCAGCAGCCAGTCCCTTGGACGTTGCTTTATGCTGATGATGTAATGCTTGCTAGCGAAGATAAGATTGAACTCCAGCGGCAGGTACAAGCTTGGTGCGATCGCTTGGAGAGATTTGGGCTCAAACTTAATTCTTTTTGTTTGATAACATGAACTTGTTTTTGTAAATGCACAACTACAGATCAAAACTTCATTGTTAAAGCTAAAACTTCTTTCTTCCAAAAAGTTAAAACTCAGTGAACATCAAAACATAAAACTTAACTTAGATAATGGATAGGGAATAAACTGCAAACATTAAGGTTCGAACTTTCTTCTCTTTGGAGCATTTTGACTTTGTTGAGAAAAGTTGGACACAGAGACATTTTGATCGCTCGATTCCTCTTGTGCTTGATTTGCGGAAGTGGCCTATAAAAAGAAATTTAAAATCTAAACTTATTAAGCAATATTTTTAACAATATACTCACTTCATTAGCAACATTTGATGTGGAAGGTTTAGACGACAAGTCCACTCCTGGTAACTTTAGGGAACCATATACTAGTTTTCCACTCTAAATATTACTGTAAGCTAATATAACATCTAATATTTGTACAAGTATTTACCTCTAAGTCTTTCCTGTCTTGCTCGGTGAACATGTCTTCTAATTTCGGACCTATCCAGTCTTGCATGGATAAAGCAAGTCTTACCGCTGCGACGACAGGCCTCATTAGCTTAAATAAGTACAAATCGTTACTATTACATTTACATCAAATACAAACTAAACTTACAGGCTCGTTCTGAATACGGATAAATCCTTTCACTAAAGATACGTCCACACCTGATGTCTTTGAACGCACACAAGCCTCACGCACTTTTCGTCTTATATACAATCTAAAAATAACAATTAGTCTCATCCTAAGCAACAGTTATCTTTACACTCACCCCAATTTCTCCTGGTCCTGCACCTTTCTGGTTTTTTCGCGAGTTATATGTATCTCGGTACCCTGTTTTTTATTGTATTCCTACAAGTTTCTTCTACCATTTTTCATGAAAAACCTCCAAAAATCATACGACATGCGTGCCTAAACTCCTTTTTTAGGGAGGTTTAATATTCATTGGTATTGCTCTTTATATGTATAAGAGTATATATATTATATATATACGTATATACATTTAAATATAACTCACACGGATAGCTGGACCCACGTTAGTTACTCCCGCTTGGACCGGCCATGAAAACGCCTGAGGACGTTCTTTTGGGTACCTTAACGCTTACAGTTAGTAACTAATAGACTAATACTTACACAAAACTCACCCTATAATGTTGTTAGAAAAATTCTGTAAGATGTCGTCGAAGGTGCTTTATGGGCAGCCCCGTTATGCGAACCCAGTCAATTAAGACTTTACGGTTAATATGTTCCTGTTCAAGATTGTCACTCATTCTCACCTAAATTCTACAGCTTTATATCATTTTATGTAAATCATTTAAAATTATTTATAACTACACCTAAATTACTATATTTACATCATATAGGCTACACGGGTTATAAACAGGGATAACCTAACAACAACTTGGTAGTATAACAAAAAGACAAAGTGGTACACATAACATCCTATGAAGACTTATATATGATTTCGCACCGCCCGTTTGTACGGTATTCATTCCATGCGGAACCCGATACATGATATACTTCTAGATCATAAATAATTCGAATAATTAGATTCATTTAGTTATTTATTTAAGGTTACCACCTTCTTTAGTTGCCTTACTTATAAACCTGGGGCATCTACCCCCCCCCCCCCTTTATCCCATCCTCCTTAATTCAAACACTACACATTACTTTTATTTCATCTTCATTCCGTTTACTTAATCAATACAATAAACATTCTTTGATAAGAGGGCCATACCTCTTGTTCTCAAAAAATAGGGGCTTTTTTGATGGGTTTTATAAAAGTGGGAGTGGGCAACGGAGGGATAGCTCCCACGCCTCCAAAAAAGCCTTAACTCTTTCTCCACACTTTCTTAACACTTTCATTATAGGGCATGCCACTGCCCTGCAGCAGTCCTGCAAAAAGCTTCCTTCCTCTGCTTATGGTTTAGACCTGCCATAAGCTTAGATTTTGGTCTGCAAAAACAACCCGATCTAATAAGTATAATAATTATCTCTGTAACAAATTTTTCAAAAGTAAGGTCAACGGAACTTATGTCTTATGTGAATTTGGTAACAATTTAAAAATTAAAGAATGTGAACAAAACTGTAGAATTTGTAGTATAATGAACAGAGACAGTTTTATATCAAGTAATAGTACTAAGTTAAAGATATATACTAATCTCTGTGATAATAGTAGCTGTAAAAGTAAAAATGTTATTTACTGCATAACATGCATAAAATGCGGTATGCAATATGTAGGGCTCACAACTAGGCCACTTAATAAAAGAATTAAGGAGCATCTTTATCACATAAACAAACAGGATGTTAATAACTATCTATACAAACATTTTACCTCTACATGTTTTGAAAGTAATATGAAAGTTACAATTCTGGACTCGCTACCTGAGAACAGTGATAAAAATATTCTAGAAGATAAAGAATTGTTTTGGATTAAACTATTAAACACAGCTTACCCATTGGGCTTAAACGACAATATTAAAGGTTATGGCAATATCTCTAACATAAATAATCCATTAACTTACAAAGCTAATCATCCTTACTACAGCTTAACGATAATACGTAAAGACAGGAAAAGAGGTAAAAAACGTAGAAATAAGAGTTCAACAGACATAAATAACGTAATTAATAATATCAAATATAACTACACAAGCACATTTGAATTGTATAGATATATCAGAACTCTGAATAAAAAGAACATTCATAAACTTATAAAGCTAAGCTTCGATGCACACGCTCTAAATGATTTAGAACTAACCAAAAAACTCAGATTATTGGCTTTACTATGCAGCTATAATTACAACAAAAAAGACACATTGAACAACAAAAAACACCTCATAATTAGCACAAAGTATATACACAAATTTCTTGATAGAGTTAATTTCAACAATATCATAAACAGTACTGTGATTAAAAATATCATTAATGCCAATGAATGCACAAAATGTCTTATGGTATACACTTACGATAAACCTATTTCTAAAATATATATATAACTATAATAAAAGTTTAAAAATATTAACCAAAGAACAAGCCTTTGCTTTTGAAGAGTTATCTTGTCTATGCAATAATAGAGAATACATCAAATACAGAGACCAAAATTCTGGACATGTAATAACTGGTAACTTAGACTTAATTAGAGACAGAAAACTTCGCCAGTTCATGGCTAAAGGTACAAAATTCAGAGTACCTAAAAAAGTGCAAGACCAAGATATTATAAACTGGATAGATGAAACAACTAACAAAGTGGCAACCAAACTTAAATGTAATTACAAACTCGACAACCATAAGACTGAGATAATTAGAGAATACTTAAAAGAATCATTTAAGAGAAAGACCCATACAATTCTCAAACAACATTACATTTACGAGGGTAACTATTACACGTACAATCGTAAGTATCTAGATTACATACACCAACATTTTATAATATGCCCTTTAGATAAAGCAAGTAATAATTATGGAATCATATGCAAAAAATTGCATATTAATATTATAATGAAAGAAATGGGAATATTTACAGAACAGAACAACACAAATAGTAATGACACATACGAATTATGCAATAATATTAACGTCTCTAAATTACTGGAATATCATAATAATACTTGTGCAATAAATGGTTTTAAAACAAAAGAAGCAGTAATACCATACATTTACTGTTTACCTAAACTACATAAGAATCCTATTAAATTTAGATTTATCACTGGTGCGTATAACAGCTCGGTTAAGCCCATTGCAATAGAGTTAAATAGAATTTTCAAGTTCATCAAAAAACATTTCAGAAAATATAACGAAGCAATTAAATCTAGAAATGCTAATTTTATAGGTTATTGGTCTATTGACGACATCAATATAAGCGAACAACTTTACAATATACGAGGAAAATCACTCAAGGTCTATTCAGCAGACTTCACCAATATGTTAACCAACATTCCACACAAATGCATTATTAGTAACATTAGCGAGGTTGTCAAACTATGTTACAATAACGCTAACAAAAAATACTTAGCTGTGAATGAATTTACTGAAAAATATTTTACACAGACAAATGTGAAAATAGTAAATTTAAATATTACAGAAAGCAAGATCTAATCTACTTAGTCGACTTCTTGCTTAACAACAGTTTTTGTCAATTTACAGGTATAACATTCAAACAAAAAATAGGAGTACCACAAGGAGGTAACTTTAGTCCTCTATTAGCCGATCTCACAATGTCATATTTTGAATACGAATATTCCATTAATAACTACATTTATAATATACTGTTTAAACCATTTAGGTATATGGATGACCTGTTGATAGTACATAATGCACATGATAATGTCATTGCTGATATGTTGAATAGGGTTTATAAAAACACATTATCACTGGAAATAACACATAAGAATGAATTAAAATGTTGTTATCTAGATCTAAACATATGGGTACATAACGACAAAATATTTACAAGTTTGTATAACAAAACTGATGACTATAATTTCAAGGTTCTCAGGCTTCCTAATTCAAGTTCATATATCAGTGATAGAACTAAACAAGCGACAATTTATACAGAAATGTTACGAATAGCACGTACCTGCAGTCTGTTACAAGACTTTACAACTAAGTTAAGAATGTTGTTACAGGATGTTTTGTTGCGATCAAAACTCTTGCGCCAGGCGGGACTCGAACCCGCATCTTCTGCTTTCCGGGCAGCGATGTTCGCCTTACACCACCGGCGCTGTTGACCGCACGTAACATCCGCGATATCCTCGAGGCCTGTCAGCACCCACCCGTGATACGGGATGGGTCGGTCGCTGATATCAGCATGGAGCCGGTTAAGCTGCCTTACTAGTAACAATGTTACTAGTAACTAGACCTTACTAGTAACATTGTTACTAGTAAGGTCTTCAGTAACTAGACCTTACTAGTAACATTGCCGCAATGCGCGATTACGGTAGGCGTTCATATCGCATCTCTTATGAGTATCCAAGTGGCATGTACCATATATTTTTTATTTTTAAAAGAATTAGGTTGCAATAGCTCTGTCAGGTGTGTAGCAAAGTGTGTGCCATGTATATCAAAACTGTGGACGCATTCACACCTAATTTTGAGTCGACGACTTTTTCTTCGCAAAAATTATTGGGCTCGGTATTGGTTTTTTGTCAGTCATTGCAAACAGACATTTACTATCTATAAATATGAGCGGCAGTCAGCAATCAGTTGTACAACGCAGAATATGCACAATTTCAGGGGATAGCACAGCGTAGACGCAAGGGATCCTGTGATGGAGCTGAAGTCGTACCCAAGGTGCCCAGACGGCCAACGAACGCGTTTCGCATCTTCAGCAGGAGAATCCCCAACATGCGCTCTAGACTCCGCCCCTGAGACGTCATCATAGATCTGGTGGACTTGCGACCAGGGATGAGCGAATAACGAAGTTTTGAAACCAGAGAACGGACAACGGTCAATTGCGTCCAAAAATGGATGACGAACAAGCAGCAAAAAATAAAACTAGGTTTAGACTCTTTGAATATAAACCTTTTATTAGTTGGTGTAGCTTGTGCCACATGAGGTTTTGAGGTGGATCTTTCGGCCCTGCTGCTCAATTAACGAGGACATCCTCCATCTCGAGGTGGATCCAATTAGCTTCTGAAGTTGAAACATCAGGCCACGCTAAATAAGGATTCACCTCAAAACTTGATGTGTCACAATACGCTAACTAACAGCCTAAAAGTCTCAAGAAGAGAGAATTCTCTTGGAATGTTGGGACAGTCAGTAGAACTGCCTTTTGTGCGCTCGCTGCAGCAAATCTAAGATGAAAACTGAAAGGTGTTCTAGTTGTTAAAACAAAGCTATTATTTATTTATGACGACTCCGCTCAGCTGATATTATATCGCTAACTGCCTTGGAAATACAAGAGAACTTTTAAACATCACTCGTCCAAGAATCGTTTCATACCACAGTGTTAAAAGATGCGAAACCGCGAAGAAGAGTGCGCGATACAAAACAATTGACTCTGTGAAAGCAATCGGAAGGCAGTTGTCATAACTATTCTCTTCTCATAAATTCACATTTCTTTTCATCAGTGAGGAATTTGCCCGCATCTCGGCTGTTTAAATACGATCAGCTGGGCTGTTACTACGGTCATTTGGTGTTCTCAGCCTTCGCCTTGTTTCCCACAAGCTTCCGAATCTGTCTTAGAATGAAGTCATCCTTGACTAGTAATTTTTTTCCATATTTTTTTAAAGCTGGTAGAAGACGGTTGCACCCAAGCGTCAGTCGAGTAAATTTTGTATTCTTGAGCTTGGTTTCAAGTGGACGAGAACTGTTACTGCTCAGTTACATCGCAAGGTCTAAAGGCAATTCAAAGTGGAATTATTTGGGAAGAATAAAGCAAATGCGTTCCATCGAACACCCTATCAAAATTATTGCGTACGCCTACACATTCGTCACGTTTCATAGAAGTTGAATACCTGACGCGTTGTAAAGAGAAATGATTCAAACCGAGCTGCACCACCGTATCGTCCCGTGGAATAATTTCGGTTCGTGCTATATAACAAGTAAATCTCAGGAGAGTTCTTTTTTAAAAGTGACAAATCGAAGTGGCAAATCATGCACTCGTCTTGTATTTTGAAACGTGCCAAGGAAAATTATTTGCGAGCGCCGCCTTCGCCCTTTGTTCTCCTTTCTGAATAGGTGTTTAACTATACTAGCTACGGTATTTGTTTGAAGTTTTTCTAAAACATTTAGCTAACGTTGGATACCGAGGTTAATAATAAGATTTAGCAAAGTACTAGGACACCTTCACTGCATCCAATCAGAATCCTCGCACTGCGGTCCAGGAACCACAAAGGAAGGGTGGTAGACAACGCTTGGCGCAATCCTGTTCATCTTGTGTTGCTTTTTTCGTCTAGCGATTATTAATTTCGTGGAGGCAAGTTCAACGCGTGCGGGCTCTGCATATTGACTTGCGCTGATGAAAAGTTCAATGTGTAGGATGTCTCAAAGACATACAGTACAGGTACCTAGAGCAACCTGGACTGGGCTGCCCGGGGCGCGAACCCCTCTTAAGATCCACTCTGGTGGCAAGCAAAATGTATTCCACGACTACGTCACGTGCACCAAGCAGAGGAAATACTTCATGTTAACTTACTGGATTATAATGCTTCCTATTATTGTTCACGACCCTTAAGGTTTTAAAGAATCCCATATTTAAACATTTAAACACTATGTTCAAATCTTGAAAGTTTGTTGTTGTTCGTTATGTTGTTCGTTATCCGGTTAACCGAACAAAACGGATAAGCCAAAACCTCCCGGGAACCTGGGCCCGGATTCAGGAACGATTTACAGGCGGGTAAGTGCAAAATTTACCCCCACTCCCCATTTACGCGCGATTCATGAACGCGCGGCGGGAAAAATCCGAGGTAAGTGCCGAGGTAAATGCTACCCCGTCAGCGCGTCGGCGAACATTAACCTCCAAGGCGAGGGTTTTGCTCCGCGTCCAACTTCTGACAATGCATGCCTCCACTGGCCCTTAGCCAGCTCTGAGCTGGCCGCCAGCCGCAAATTCAATGCCTGGCAGGGGCGCCTAGTTGCCGTTGCCATGCGCAGGTCTTTCTCCGCATTTCGATGAGTTGTTTTACCTTTTGTTTTTCTCTATTAGGCTTGTATTCCATGATTTTTTGGGCTCTGTGGACCATGTCGGCCCAAAATGCCACTTATTTTGAAGTGAATTGCTTCCTTTAGTGGTATTGTGGGTTGGCTTGGGCCACCATGAGCCTAGTCCACTATGCCCATCCGCCGCCTTAGCCTTCCTTGGCATATGTTGTCTATGGAGGCTTCTGTGGTGGATGGCACCCACTGTCAGTCATGTAGGCCCACATTGACCATTGTCTCTGTACTTCCTGCTATGCCACTAGTTTCCACCCCTCTCCCTCCCCCCTCGTCCAACTCCACATTTCAAATTTCCTTTCCCTTAAATACGATGCTGCTAGTGTCGGTGCCAGCGACGTCACAGCAGCAAGTATGACTGCTTGGTTTCGCTGTTAGCTGATGCCAGCGGGCCAGCGGAGGCATGCACATTGGGTCAGAAATTGGCCGCGGAGCAAAGCCCTCGCCTTGGCCGTCATGAATCAGAAAACGGAGGTAAGTTCGGGGAAAGTGGCGGGTAAATGGCCGTCGAGGTAAGTGGGGATAGAATTTACCTCCGGCCGCGTTCATGAATCCCTCCCCTGATAGCGGATAATCCGCTCTACCCGTTAACGCCGTATACTACGTCACAGCACCAGAGCCGGCAATCGATTCACGATTGTCTGGTGTGCATGGCAGGCACTTTCATTGAAAACCCGTGCCGAGGCTCCTCTCGCTCTCTGCCGCGCAGCTCCTCCGCCCGGTCTCGGCAGCGCTGGGGGCTGCGTCTCCACTGCCGGCGCGCTGCCTCGACGGGATACCGCCATCTGCACGCACCAGACGCGGCATAGCGGAGCGGCCCGCGCTAGTCGAGTCTGGCTTTGGCGGCCGCATGCTTGCTCTCTTTTCTCCCTCATTTGTATTCCGAAATCCACATGCTCCATCGATTGTATTATAGGATGAGCTGCTAAAATCCGGTAGCAATCGGGCATCAATTCGTCGAACGTGTTCTGCCATGCAACAACAATTATCTGTCCAATGCCTACTCGAGTAGTTTTTGGCGAGAATTGTTACTGCAGACACTGCGTGCTATTTGGGAACAAAGGGTTTCGGACCGAACAGCTAAGAATGCGACTTGACGGAAATTCTGAATAGTCGTGGAATGGAAAATCGATGAAGGCGCAGCACTAATTATGGCTAGGCCGAAATAATTTTTCGTGTTGAAATGTTGCGAACAAAACAGTGTCCATCGCTTAGAGTCTGTTGTGTTGTGAGACGTCCTGACGCGCAACTGAAACGGTTTAATCGTAAGGAGAGATGACTGCGCAGGTCCCAGTGGTTTACGCGATTTTCTTCCACTCCATTCCTGTTGTGGTGAAATGCTTTCCCAATAGCGCAGATGCTTGTCTTCCTTTTTTCCTTAGAAAAGGGCATGGATGTGCAGGAGAGGAGAAGATGTCCCCATCTAACCTCTTGCACATCCGTATCCTATTTGTTCTCGCTTAAGCGCCGTGTTGGAAGGAACGATTCTATTAGGTTGGTGGAAAAGTCTTGCACCGAAACTATTGAAAATTTTTCAGCATTTGACAGGAACTTCCAAAGACTGTTTGGTGCCAAGTAGTTGTAGTACAAACATTCTAGAATATTCCGCGTACGTGACAATTGCTTCTGAGGGCATATAAATTCTACGGTTGCAGTGAAGACTGTCTGACTCCGTGACTCGGGCAGACTGACTATCACTCAGTCTCTCCTTTTTCGTTTCCGTAATAAAGGCTTTCTCGAGAATGTCGTCACGTCCTGTGTCATCCTCGTCCCTCAAGGAAAACCACAACATCAAGGCGGTCATTCACCAGAGGAAGGTATAGCTGTGTTGTCGATGGGAATGCTCTATCATGAGCTTCTTGACTACGGCACCGCAGTAGCCGCGAATATCTACAGCTGCAGAAGCCGAACGAAGAAATGTCGCGCAAGCAGCGAGGGCGGAGAGTGTTTACCTTCTTCACCACAATGCTCGCCCGCCACGTTCCAAGGTCGTCTCGCCAGAAGTTGCAGGAGCTTAGGTGGGAGGTGCTGCCCCACCCACCGTATTCGCCAGATTTTGCCCCATCGGACTACCACTTTCGAGCTCTATAGCAATACCTAAGGATAGGTGCTTCAACGACCGAACCAAGCTGAAATCTGAGGTGGCGCACTTCTTCGGGCCACAGCTGATATCATTCTGGAAGGAAGGAATACGTCTCCCCTTCAGATGACAGAAGGTTATAGATGTAATGGTAATTACTTTGTAGTTTGAAGTCGCTCACAAAAGAATCAATAAAATTTTGAAAAAAAATTACGCTTTGGTGCAAGACTTTTTCACCAACCTAATATCACGAAGTGCACATTGATGAAAACAGCGAGAATCGTAATTGACTAACCTCACTTTTACCCATGTGCTGTATGACCCTTCCTACCAGGTCAGCGTTGAGGAATCCTTTTTGTTTCTTCAATCCTTTTTGGCATGATATTGTGGATAAATCCTAAAAGCAGGAGCAGTCGAAGGCTAGGTTCCCATTGGGACGCGCGATTCCCTATGGACCGCGCTAAAAACACTGGCTCATTGACGTAATTGAATGCGAAAGTTTCTATGTGTTGTCTATGTTATTATGCTATTCTACGTCTATGTGGTTCTATGCGAAGACGATGTGAAGGAATAGCCAGTTTCTCCGAAAATAGTGCGCCCCGACGAGAATCGCGCGCCCCAGCCTACATCCAACTTCGATTGCTACTGCTTTTGGGAGAGGTCATGGAAGTCGGGGGTTTCGTTCTCCCGCGTTGCGTATGGAATCACGGCCTCAGCGTTTGGGTCTTTTGTGTGCGCGCGATCGACCCCGGCAAGCGGCTAGGGGAGCAGTGGATATGGCGTTGCTCCATGCTAGGAAGGCATTCTGCGTTGGAGTGTTTTTGCATTTCGAATGGCTTGTTGAGGTTTGAGGGGTTTGACGTCTACATAATTTTCGGGCGTTTTCTGCGTATTTTTTCCAACTCGAAGAGCGCAGAACCCTGCTGCAGATTCCCTTTGAGAGACGAAAGCAGTTTCCCTACGAGCAGCTTGGATCGCACACACCCGTCTGTGATTGCACTCACGATACCTAATTTGACGGTGGCAATTTGATACGTCCTACCGAATAGTCCGATCATATTTTCCATACCTCATGTGTGTGGTAGATCGTATTTAAAGATACAAAACGGGAGCGACAGCGGTCGCGCGCGGCGGCGCCTGGCGCGCGGCCAGCTCTGTCGGCCGATTATGGGGCAGCTCGCCCCGAGCATGCTGAGTCATCGGAGAGGCAGATTCCAGAGGGGAAAAGGCCAGTGGCGGCACCTGTACTACTTCTTTGAACTCTCGTGCATTTCATGCGCTTGCCCATGAAGGAAAGGCTTCGAACGAGGTGGAAAGGAGGAGGGGAAGGGAACGTAACCGGATTTGGGGTTATGAAACTTAAGAAATTACGGTACTAAGCGGGCTGGTACCTGCTGTACACCAGAAAGGTGGCTTAGAACGGGTAAGTTAGATCAGCCACACCCCGGAGTTCCCTCCCTTCCTTGTTCTGTGCTCTCCTTCGCGTCAGCGTCTGCCCGCTCCATTATGAGCTCCCCCAAATTACTATGCTACAACACTAGAGGAATGCCATTTGACATTCGATTCCCCACATTGAGCTGGATTGCAAGGTATATCCATCGACCTTTTGTCCCACCTACTAAAATCTGAAGTAGGAGATCTGCAGTGGATTATGGAGTCCGGGAGAAACTAATCCATCTCTTCGTCAAGGATGCGAGATCCCGGCATGTTTTTCTTGATGAACATGGACGCACGGGCTCATGTTTATCAGGGGGGGGGTGCTTGACCGGGATACCAAGGATCGATGGGGTTCAATGAATCGAAGGCGCTTCCCTACGAAGAATGAACCTTAATTGTGATACAAGGTTCTGTACGCGATCTTCGCTAATGGGCTACTGGCACAGAACTCTGGGGCGAGTGAGGAGGGTGACAAGTAGCTTCATAGATCACTAATAACTACAAAATTCGATAATATATAATATATAGATAATAGGCGTAAAGTTAAACGCAGTAATGGAGTAGAGCGTTGTAACTTTGCAGATTTCAACATGACGTTAAGCAAATTCGACAGCGGAGGAGCGCCAGGACCCAGCACATTGGGTTATCTTCTTCGCCGTTGACCGTTGGAGAAGAAGACAAAAACAGCATTACTGTGTTTTGTGAAACCATAACAGTATCCAGTGTTGATGTCATATCTTCCTCAATTGAATGTTCTGTTAAACATACTTGACCAGCCTTAATAGCATGAAACTCTAGGCCATGCACTGTATATCTTGGACATAAGTTTCACGATAATATCTTGAGTTCAACGTTCCTTCAGAAGTGAAACGGGTAAATGGACACGAAAAAAGTTTAACATCCTTAATATGTGACATTTTATTCAGCTAAGTCATACAACTAACGGCTTGGTCTGTTTTAAAGTGGATCACCTGCGTTTCATGCGTTCCTACAATCCAGATGCCAGCAGGAAGCATGCTGACGTAGTCCAATGCGAAAATTGCGGCAGGCCGACAGAGCTGGCAACGCGCCAGGCGCCGCCGCGCGCGACCGCTGTCGCTCCCGTTTTGTATCTTTAAATACGATCGTGTGTGATATGGAAAATATGATCAGACATGTGTTTGTCGATGCATGGAGCGACTCCTCCTATAGCTTAGCCAGTTCCCCAAGCTTCTTAGACAAGATGAACCAATTAAGTAATCCTAGTAGACTCCATGGGGACATAGCGAAACAGGCGCTAGTAAGCCTTCAGTGTATACTAACATGGGACGGAACAAACTCGAACTCGCTCTGTTTGTCTGGTGAAGCTGAGAAGCTGCCTCTTCCGTCGTTCGTTTCTGATGGACCATCGTTAAGGGTTTCTGGGCAACGAAAGCCTTTAATGGCGGCATTTCTCGTTAAAATCTGGTTTAACGACTTAACGGAAATTTTCGGAAATCTAACGGAATTTTTAACGGACTTTTTTCTCAGTGATTTTGTCACAATCATCCTTGGTCTTCACTATTGTTGTGCAGGTCTCATCCTCCCGTATAGGACATATCCTGAAAACTGTTGCAATCAGCAAGAACATTTTTATGTTTTCTTGCTGTTCTCAAGTCTTTTATGGTGCATTTCAATTTTTGGAAATAATGCATTTTGAAACCAGAAATTTCTTCGTCGAGCCCTCACCGCATTAACGAATACAAAGATAGTGGTCTAACCTCTTCGTATGATATGCCTATCCTCACTTGGCGTTGCTATTGCAGAATGCGCTGTTTGTTGCCCGTTCCTTCTACTTTCCGGGCAGCGACGACGGCGCTGTTTACCGCAAGTAACATACGCATGCGATATCCTCGAAGCGCGTCAGCAGTCATCGCGATATCTGGATGAGCCGGCGGCTGATATCAGTATGGAGCCGTTAAAGCTGAACGCCTTACTAGTAACAATGTGACGTGAGTGCACTTTCTGAGATGCCGTGCCGGTGTGATACACCAGCCCACTAGGTACCGTTACCTTGAATGATAATTCCGTACCTGTTTTTATTCACACCATGTAGATAATTTATTGCTGAAGTCTTATGTGGTTGTACACACTTGTTGATATTAAATTGTGTATTTTACATTGCAGTGTTACACTACTTTCCTAGAACTTTAGCTATTGAGCTGTTACAGTTAGAACGTTTAACGTTTTCCTTGACTTTTTTCACTTGAAATAATAGTTTGCAGGTAATTGTATTTTTTAACGAAATTTAACGAAAATTTTTCGTTAAAAAATTTCGCTAAAAAAATCTAACGCAATTCAATTTCGTGTGCACCCCTGGTTGTGCAGAAGTGTGTGGGGGCCTTAAGGACGATGTCATTAAGGATCAGATTGCGATTACAGTGCGCCGTGCTAGGTGGGGCGCGTCATTTCTGCTGGGGCCTACTCAAAACTGCATTTTCTCCATTTCTGAAATGCTTGAACTTATCCACGTTGCAGCGCGACAGCGCAGTTTCTGTTGGTTCTATCTGTTTAACCTATAGGCTGCTTTCAGATCTTACGGATAAATGCAGAAACATAAAAAGTTTTGCCGAATGTTGAATTTGTACAAAGGTCCACTCCTTCTCAACAACTTTTAAAAGCATGTGAGCACGTTCGTGGATACAGTGAGGAAGACGTAGAACAGATGAAGAAAGATGCGAAATCCTCAAAGTATGGCACAACGACTGGTTTTCCGTGCTTCTTGAACCACCTTATATACTGCTCAGCGCGCAGAAATAACGCGCTTCACAGAGAACGGCCCTCTCCAGTCGCAACCTGATCCCCTCTACCTCCGGCGTTTTACAAACATCTAGAATAACACCTAACTCACTAAAGCTGGGTAAAGTTTCCAGTTTGGGAGGAGAGTACGAAGTGCTTAATGAACACTTCGGGGAGATAGTAACACGCTTCGATACAAAAATCGCGCCCAATAAGAGGAAAAGAATTATAACGCGCTTCATTGAGAAGGAGAAAATGTTCGCCTGCAGGCCTTAAACCATGGCTTCGTAACTTCACTCATTGCTTCTTGGTGAGCACATCTGACGCTCCCGACTGCAATGAGAAGAAGCAGCATGAATTTCTCTCCTGCAGCCTCCTTTGTGCAACCACGACACGTGTCTTATTTGACGCCTCACCTCCAATAGACATGTTTATAAGAGTATTTGGAGGTGAGGACACTTTTGCCGTTATGGGGATGATGGAAATAGATGAAGAGGCTAGCCTGAATTCTCCGAGAACTTTTGCTTTTGGCAGGTTTTTATGAGTGACTGGACATTTTTGCTCGGAGATTCATTAGGACTTTACTCTTGAACAACATAATTCAAATGTACGTCATCAAGTCAATGAGAATATGGTACTTTGATCATCCAGAACATGAAACGAAATGAAAAGGATTTAATTTTGGTCTTTATCGATATATCCACACATACATCTTACATGAGCAAATGTCGAATAAAGCGCGTGTCCGCAATTACACCCCGAAAATAATTTTACGGTGACAATTTGATACGTTCGATCGAAGCAGTGTTGTGATATTCGTTTTCTTTTTGGTCACATTTCTTTCCCACTGCACTGCACTATATGGCGTAAACTTTGCCAACGCCATAATCGTTTTTCAAATGCGTTTTCGGCGTACATCTTCAGGTTCGAAAGCATTTCACATCACCTGCCCTACTCCTTGCGTAGATGCGTTCGATCGTAGTTATATGTCCAGTCTTTAGCTCTGTCTCCAATACTGCCATTGTTTGTTTGAATAAAACTGTCTTGTATTTATTCAAACCTGTAAACGGTTCGGTTTGGTTTCGTAAATAATGACTGTAACCTTGTCATAATATTCAGAACTAAGTCTGTTAAACAGGAGTAATGTCTTCTAATATGTACTCTCCTATCTCACGAAGTCAGGGTTCTGATCAAGACAATGCGTATAGTCAAACTACCTCGGTACTTCTTTATGATTTATTTTATTAGAGTTCAGTTTACTTAAACTATTCTAGTAGTCTTCTATTTCCAATCTCGTCTCAAGGTCGATAACCAAGTGATCCAGAATTCACCGTAATGTCGTAAAGAACAGAACGATTCACCCTCTGATCCTAACAGTTTCGGTGTACTGTTAATTTGTGAACACATTAAATTAAATGTTAAATAGTTAAAACTCTAATAAAAGTAACACAAATAATGTAAATAAATAAGCAATCATAACAGAAAAATACAACGAAAAATGCTTTGTCGTCATTGAGTTAAACTCATAAAAGTGGAACCAGGACATTTCATTGAATGTCCTGATTAATTAAAACATTACACACATAAAATTAAAATCACCTAATTCGATTAATATTGCACATAAACCGAAAAAATAAAAATTGCTTGAAATCAAAGATTATAATTGAATAATGGCTGAATTTCAGCTATTCCAACACCATTTGCTCGTGCATCATCTACGTGTACTCCAACGACCACGTCAGCTCCGAATCTCGCTCCTGCACCACAACACGTGCTCTTTGCCTCCCTTCCATGGTGATTTCATCGGTTCTTCCCATAGCTACTTTCACGGTAGGTTGTCTTTGCAGATGCGGTTAACGGGATATTCAGAGGAAAAAAATTGATCGTTATCGGGCGAATCAGTTCTTAAATACGACACGAATTCGGAATACGAGGTCGTACGCATGGTTTCCACTACAATTTCGAACTCGATGTGGAAACTGGCTCTTCCACAGGAAGTCTTGACTAAGAAGATGAAGGACGCTCGTATCGATTTTGAAGCTGTTAAGGATATCGAGTGCAGGGACATCGTTATCTCAATTATCGGATATCGTCGTTCGCTAGGTGACGATTGGCGTACGTCTCATACATGGCTACGTTGGCACTAATATTGCAGTGCGTTTAACATTACTGTGCTTTGGGTCATAACCCTCAACGAGTCGGATAAGCATTCATTCTTATAGCTGGACGTCTGCTTACATTGGTGCAGAGAGCTGCAACAGGGCATCGTGAAGACAAACGCGCAGGTGGCACGAGTGTCTTCATCTAAGCCGTCTCCTCCAAATGGGCATTAATTAAGTTTTAGGATCCTGTCACGAAACTGGAGATCTCTGAACACTCCACCCTTCAAGGTACCTCCTCACACCAAGTTTCAGCTAGATATGCCTTTCTCTTACATCTACAAATACACCTACTCTTTCCTTAAAATATGGTTCTAAACAATTTGATGAGGAACTGGATACCCTATTCGCGTACTATTAAAGACTACCACTACGCCCTGTGCATTGACTATATGCGTTTGTATTTTTCTCAGGTTATATGCAATTCTCCCTATCGTTAAGAGTGAAGGCATTCTAATGATGATTCTTAATTTAAGGCTCGTACTGCCTGCGAAACTATAAAAAACATGCCAATCGACTCATGGAAAAGGAGAGAAAGGAGAAGCGTTCTAGGTTTACTAGAGGCAATGACTTCTCATCTTATAGGACAGTACGCTTCACCAATAAATTAACCTCGGCATGCACACTATTGATGTATTTAGATCTCCTTTTCGACGGTTTCGGACGGATCTTCACAACATTACCAATTCGTATAGGATGAAACCAGGATGGCGACATGAGGAAGACGGAAGTTAAAACGCGTTACGAGGAAAATAACCCCAACGATGGAATTAGGTTGTTCCGAGTACCTGACGATGCCAATGGCGAAGGCTTTTTGATAGGTGAGTAAGAAAAATTGTTCGGGGACACATTCTTTCTAAACTACACTGACCGCTTGCTTTTTGGCATAGTCAACCCAATCATGTTTTCTTGGTTGAAGAAGTTCTCTCACAAAAGTGTTACTATTGAGTGGGACTATGACCACATTAGATGTCGAAAATCTATTCCTTGAAATTCGTCGCCTTATGCCTAAACTTTCTCCTGATGCAATAGTCACGGACGACGCACCTTGTTTCTATAATGGTTTTCGTACCGTATTGGCGCAAGCTAGAACTCGACTACACTATCATAGGATTCATACATATGTGGCAAACGTATATGGCAAACGTGGAAGAGAAAATCTAAGGAATTGGTCAAGGTAATATATATAATATTTTCTTAAACAAAGGACATTTCATAACGGAAACTTCTTTTAGGCATCACTAAGACCTACTGTTAATAGCAGCTGTTGAAGGAAACTAATTTACCCGAATTTGAAAAAAAATTCGGCGCGCTATTAGCGTCCTTTCAACGAAGAAACAAGACGACATAACAGATTACCTTCAAAAAATTATCTGAGTTTGTCCACTCATTAAATAATGAACTATTTCAATAACAATGTAGTAATTAGGTCGAACACCAAGCTGGGCCTCTTTCGTGAACAAAAGTGCTGTTATGGATACAACAATGATAAGCGGGCGGTTCCACCTGCGCGTTAAGGAGGAATTCCTTCATCGCAATGCAAATTCTCGAATAGATGCATTCGTGGATTTACTCATAAAAGCAGTAGAGGATATTTCTTCAATCCGTGGAGATAAATGTTGGTTATATATGCTAGTGGGATTCCCAAAACATAATAGTTATTCATATTGTTCAGGAGCGTCGCCGTTTTGTAAAATTTTTTTATTATCTACGTAAGACTCATAACCGTCACCGTTCCGCAGTAACACTTTATGGTAATAATTCGAGTATGATAATGCGAGTGCACGAAAGAAATTGTGTGGTCAAGACTATGAAAAAAAAACAGGAACGTATCAAGTTTCAAAGAAGGAACCATGCACCTGCCATCCTTTGCTATGCGCTTTAAGCAGATATATTAGTTAAAAAGGACAGTTAATTTTAGAGAAACACTCATTGAGTAGCGTGTGGCGCACGTGCATATTTTTGGACCTGTATTTGTCAGGACAATCGCCTAGGTATTAGTTGTTGTAATAAACATGCCTTAGGACACGGCAATTGCAGTGGAACGTCTGGGATGTATCCCTTCTCAATGACACGTGCTTCAGAAGCTGCACAGTCTCGTTTCACTAATGCTTTGGCTTCTCATCCAGAAATAAGGCGGGATCGAGGGAAATCGCAACACTCAAAAATACCACTCAACAAAGTGAGTTTTCTAAGTTTTTCTGTGTTCATGATCTTTGTATTTCTTTGTCATAAAGATTGTTTTTTGCAGAATAATATGTTATAGCGTAGGAAGTTCAGAAAAGGCGAGCTCGATCAAGGATTTACACAAGCAAGTGCAACAAATGCAAGATTTTGGAGGATCTGATGAAAATTGATAAATATTGCTCTACACTTACTGAACAGTATATCCTATATTAAGCAGTAAAGTTTCTCCTCCGTAATGATTGTTCCATAATTTAAAAACCAGTTGGTGTTCAATACGTATATTTTTAACAATCACTGTAATAATCACAACAACAATTTAACAATCACTGCAACAAAATAAGGATAAAGAATAAAGGACGGCGTTACTCAATCCCTTTTGGGACGTGCCACGCATTCTACTTCTACAGGAAGTCATGGGGGCGACTTGAGTGCGTATTTGGCCATACAATGACTTGGGGTGGCCAGCCGATGAACAAGTCAGCACTCTATCCTTCCCAGACAAGTCTGGTACCAATTCACCGACCCAGGAGGGATGGAAGGCTTGGTTGGCCTGGGAGGGAAATCCGAACCAGCCGAACCAAGAACCTGGTATCGGGTGCACGCGACAGCCGACGCCTCCTCCGGCTGCGCTACATGCGCCCAACAAAATAAGGTTAGACATAATAATTCGTTCACGCATTGATCTAACTCACTGCTAGGCCTCGAACGTAGCTTTGGCGCGAAAGGACATTTTGGAATCGACCCGGACTAAGTTGCACTGCTTCGTTCTGCACTCTTCTAGAGCAGAACCAAACTGAGCAATTTTTACAAAAGGCCACGAGAGGAGCTTTGGTACAAAATGCTTCGATGGAACACATTCCGGAATCCCTCCTTTTGCCTAGTTCTGTCCTCGAACAACGCAGTTGGGTTCACTTCAGTTGAGCACACTCCCCGCAGCATGCTATGTCCACAATACACACACCTATAAAAGACGTAAAGCATATTTGTCATGGAATTGCTACCATATTGAATCCCTTCATGTTCACCCGTGCAATACTGAGGAAGATTTCCCGCTTTATCCCCAAGATTCGTGTGTACAATCGTTTCGTTGGCAATTTCCCAAAAACTGCCTGTTCTCCCAAAAATTTTGACCCCGTTTTCACTATAACTTCAACCCATTTAACTTGTCCCAGAACAAGTTAAGAAAGCTTAAAGCCGGCGGAACCGACGAGCGACGCTGGTGAAATAATATTATAAATCATAATAATGAACGATGATTAAGAATTGTCAAGAAGGAAAGAAGTGATCTGATTGTATAATTGTGCTTTCTAAGTTGTTTGCTGTGTTGTCTAGTTGCCTAGGTTGCTCTCTGTGTTGTTGTTTAGTATTAACTGTATGTTGTGCTGTTAATAATGTTCTTATTCTCAGGATAACTGTGCTAGCCAGCAGCGGGCGATCGATTGCCGTCTGCCTCGCCTGTGCCCGCGGCGGAGGGGCGGAGCGTGCCCGCGAAGAGCCGGCCTTCCCCCGCGCAAAGCCGTATAAAGCGGGTCTGGACTCGCCGGGATCATTCTTGTCTCGGTGCGCGCTCGCGAGCGGCCGGAGCTGGAGGAGCGGGCATACAGCAGAGGCGGACGGACCGACCCCTGGTGCCATATAGTTCAATTAAATCGATTCTCCTGTCCGGTTCAGGCACATCCCTAGACATCCGTCCCCCGGGTGAAATACCACGGCGTTACATAGGGGCCGAACCAAAGGAAAAGTGGTCGATAAGACTACCGCCTGAAAGCCGCGAGTAGCGGATGCGGCGGCTAAGCAGTGTAGCAGGTCGTGTTGACCGCTGATCAGAGCGTGCGACGTGTTGTCTTTGATTGAGCTCCGGCAAAGGTTAATCATGCGGTTGCGTGTTGCAACGTAGCAGTGGGGTGTCCTTGCTCCCGGATCTCTGGTGTCGGTGCGCGTAAGCAGTCACGGGGACAGGCCGTGCTACAACTGCGTCAAATCTTTGTTGCGGGATTCGCGAGGGTAGTCGTGCGCGAATCGTGGCGAGCAGTGGAAGTCGACAGCGCAGTCAGTCGATGTTTTGCAGTTGTCGAGCACCTCGGACATGACTGTGGAGGATGTCGAGAAACTGACTCTCGAGAAACCAACCCAAGCGGACCAGTTTGCAGCCATGAAGTCGATGATGAAGCGACTCATGGCGAAGATAGATGGCATAAGCAATGAGGGGTCCGCGCAGGTAAGATACATTGTCAACAATGTTTCAACCTCCATAGCCGTGCTGCGGGAAAGCCGTGCCAGCCAAGGTGGCACAAAACATCAGTGCAAGGTCAAGGAGAGGACAGAACCAGCTGCGGGAAAGCACGGGCGAGAAGATCGAGGCCCAATATGGGGCGCTCGAGGAACAGCTCGGAGGGCTACAGCAGCTGGGAGCTGAACTCCTCTCGCTGAAGGCGCTGGCCAATAAAGTGCGGAATGCACTGGAGCAGCGAGTTCCTGCTCGTCACGATCTCGTTGTGCAATGCGGTTGTCCTTCATCAGCGCCTCGCAGCACGGTTAGAGGGGTGGCCGAGGAAACCCTTATACCAGTGCAGATGCCACGCTCCGTATTTCAGGGGGAACAGAGTGAAAACGCTGAGAAAGCAGCGGTGTACGAACAGCTGAATGCGGCCGACTTCAACGATGTGGTCTACCACGTGAACTTCGATCCACTAGCAGCCGCGCAAGGTAAGCGGTTGGATAAAACGTGCACGGGCAAGCAAGAATTCGAGTTGTTCCAGCACGGAAAGGTGACGGTATTGCCGCCGCCGACGAGGATCGCGAGCCAGATGACGGCGAGATCACCCAGTGCGCCAGGTGAGTCGGGCAACACGAAGGAGCGTCGAGCGCTATGTTCGCGGCGATGACCCTACCTGACGTAGACACGTATAAGGATAGGGGAAAAGAATTTCTGCAATTTCGTGACGAAATTCCGCACGAAGTACGGTAGCATAGGGCTGCGGGATGCTATCGCAGCTGCTGCTTCCAAAATGGGCGGGTACCCTAAGGCAGTGGCCCACTCCCTACCCAAACACTTACGTGAAGGAAGTTTTGAAAATCAGGTAGCGTTCGAGGCCAAGTTGCGGAAGGATGACTCGCTTACGCAGCTAAAGGCGTAGTTGGAATTGAAGCACTTCAGGGAAACTGGGGATATCACCACGTACTGCGTTGAGCTAGAAAGGCTAACGCGGAGTGTGTACCCAGAGCAAACAGAAAAAGGCCTGTCACGCACCAGAGCCGGAGAGCTGGTAAGCCAGTTGACGAAATGGACGGAATACCTCCAGTTCTACATGGATTGAGATCGCGCTAATGAAGTCGGCCTATGAGATGGTAAAGGCCATGGCGCAGCGTTGCGCAGGGCTAAAGGAATGCGGAAACAAGGGCCCGAGTCGAAGCAACCTGAAGGAGTACGCAGACGGGATCATGCTCACTGCTTACCGATCAAGATACGATCGAGAAGGAAACCCGGGCAGTAGTGCCGACTCCCAGCACACTCAACCCAACTGAAGAAAGGAAGTGCTACAACTGCAACAAGTTTGGGCACTTAAGAAATGACTGCGCAGAGCAGGAATCCGCGCGAGCCGAGGGCAAACCCACAAAGCTGGCTAACCTGCAAAGGAAGCCGAAGATCTTAACATCCTCGCTCAGTAGATGGATGTGTGCAGCCACCGAAACGGATGGTCTCCACGAAGACATAGTGGGTGCGCAAACATTGATAGGCATGAGGCGAACTGCGCTTTTGGACAGCGGCACGCTGGTCAGCATCATACTTCTACAGATGTTTGTGGCTGCGTAGCAAAACGGGTATGACCTAACTGCCGACGCAGTGGACATCGACCTCGACAGGAGCAAACGGGTCTACGATGCTCCCGGCAATGCCATGTCCCTTAAGGGTGCCATAAGGCTTACGAGGCAAGTAAGCAATGGCCCGAAGCAAAGATTCGGCTTACTTGTAATGGCCGGCAGTGATGACATGCTTGTGATGGGCACGAATGCATTGAAAAAGTTGGGCTGGAGCCTGACACCAAACACAGTGCCGTCGCAAGGAAGGACAGAAGCAGCCAAGTGCGCACTTGCGCACAGAAAGGAACTTTAAGGAAGCAGCAGAGAACCAAGGCTTCTAAGAAGGTCACGGTAGCCGAAACGCTATACTTAAAGCCGGGATTCGGTACGTTGTGGCGAATTGAAGCAAGATCGAGTACCGTGCTCCTCTGACAGATCCAGCCAGATACGGTCTGCCAGGGTGCCCAACACCAAGTCCAGATAAGGATAAGGATAAAGGACGGCGTTACTCAGTACCTTCTGGGATGCGCCAGCGCATTCTACTTCTACGGGATGTCGTGGAGGCGACATGAATGCGTATTTGGCCATACAATGACTTACGGTGGCCAGCTGATGAACAGGTCAGCGCTCTATCCTTCCCAGACAAGTCTGGTACCAATTCACCGGCCCCGGAGGGATGGAAGACTTGGTTGTCATGGGCGGGAAATCCGAACCAGGAACCTGGTATCGGGTGCACGCGACAGTCGCGCCTCCTCCGACTGCGCTACACGCGCCCAAATCCAGATACTGGTGACGAATTCCTTTGTAGGAGCAAAGATTTTCGCCAAGGAGAGGTGCTGGGCACGTACGAGGTCGCAGAGATCGTTGAGTGATCCGTTAAGTCACGGAGACATCGAACGCACTACGGTCGTTGCTGCGGATAGAGATGAGAAGCTGGGCAGTTGACTGGGAGGGGGCGAGCAGGCGTTGGCCGTTGTCAGCCTAGTCAAGCAGTACGCCAAGGTGTTTGCGGTTAGTGAACGGAAGGTGTCCCATATGACACTCGTAGAGCATACGATTGACACAGGAGACTCTAGGTTAATCCGCCAGAACGCACGCCCCGTGCCGTTTACGACGCGACTGGAGCTCCGACGCATTCCTAATAACCTCCAGGATAGGATGGTCGTCGAATCAGGCCGCTCGCTCGAGCATCGCCCATAGTATTGGTTCAGAAGGAAGACGGGTCCCTCAGGCTGTGTATGTGGATTACCGGAGGGTCAACCAGGTTACGAACGTCGACAGCGACCCCCTCCCGACCATTGACGGCATCTTGCTGAGTTTTGGAGGAATGAGATGGTTCACAACATTGAATCTTTTCATAGCCGCTGGTGTTTCAGAGGTTGGTGCACTCGGTGTTGGAAAAGCTGCTTGGAGAAGAGGTATTCTGCTACCTCGACGACATTTTGGTCGCAACTGAATCAATGACGCATCACCTGGTTGTCCTAGAAAGGGTTTTCAAGGCGTTTTCTACACCTGGACTAAAGCTGAACCCTAAGAAATGCGTGATCGCAGAGCAGAAGGTTGAGTTCCTTGGTCACGTAATTGACCATGAGGAACAACATATGGACCCAGCCTTGGGTGCTGTGGTAAGGTCCATCTGCGAATACCCACTTCCAGCATCATGGTCAGACCTGCGTACCTTCCTAGGTATGTGCTCGTGCTACCGGAAATTCGTGCTCGGATTTTCGAAGGTAGCGGCACCGCTCCATGGAATGACTTCGGAATAAGTGACATTTGTTTGGAATGGCGAAAAGGTATCTTGTTTCAAACTTCTGCGCTAGTCTGTACAGCGCCAGTGCTTGCTCAGCCAGACATCGAGGGAGCGAGAAGTGGTAGAAAACCGTTCTCAATCTATACGGATGCAAGCAGCCAAGGGCTATTAAGTCAGGAAGGCGACGATGGATTTCTACACCCTGTGTTTTTCTCCTCTAAGGGGCTGTCGCTGTGTGAGAAAAACTACCATGTGACCGATTTCGAGGCACTTGTAGTTGTGTTCGCCCTACAGAAGTTCCATACTTTTGTATATGGGCTCCCCGTGGAGGTATATTCGGATCTGCAGGCACAAACCGCCAAATTTAAACGGTCGAGTGTCTCACTAGGGTGCTCCAAAAGAAAAGTACCGCCTCAAAATCATCTACGTGAAGGGAGCCGCAAATCGGGTTGCGGATGCCCGAGCAGAGGAGCGATTCTCTGCCCTGGGCAGGGAGACGATAGTGGCCAGAACTTCGGAAGAACCGGATTGGACGACAGAACTGCGCGCACATCCGGTCTATGGCAGAATCATTACAGACCTCGAAGCAGGAAGCCTTGACGAGGAGGTGAACATACCGGAGTGTTCACGAGACTACAAGGTGGTCGGTTTCTCTATGGACCACGAGTACCTGGTTCTAGGGCGAACGACCTTGTTTGCAGAGTGGTCACCATCTGAAGGGCGAGGTGTCTTCGACGAGGCTCACGCCGGTCTGTTGGCAGGACATTGCGGCCCAGAAAACTGTTAGGGCAGCTGTCAAGACGAGTATTCTGGGAAACCATGTCCAGGGACGTCACAAAGTCGGCACAGGAGCGTCGAAGTTGTTTGTGTCACAACCGCCGTCAGGCCATAACGCCTCCGTTGAAGCCAATCGTGGCGACCAGTTGGTGGGAGTCGACATACTGGAGATGGCCCCCACGTCAGACCGAAACCGCTACATACTCCCCATGGCTGATCACCTTACGATGTTCGGCGGGCGACCTACGCTGCCCCTTATAAAGACGCTGCCACGGTGGCGCGCGTACTGTTCGAAAGGTGAATAGCAGAAGGAGGCCGTCAGCCAAAGCAGTTTTTCACTGATCAAGGAGGAGAGTTCGAGAAAAGGCTCATGGAGCAGTTGAAGTCTCTGGTGGGGTCCGTCATGTATTCACGAAAGGGTATAACCCTCGCTAGATCAGGTTAACGGAACGATTCAACCAGACGCTCATAAAGATGCTTAGGAAGAAGGTGGTCGTAGCTATTGAGTGGGACAAGATGCTGCCATTTTATGTCTTCGCCTACAATACAACTGTCCATGAATCCACAGGAGAGTCTCCACTCTACCTGCTGCATGGCTTTGACGCGTACGTACCGTGGGACTCCGTACCAGACCACCCGATCAGCAAATATACAATGGACTATGCGCACGAAGTAGCGACAGGAACGGAGTCTGCTCTGACAATATGCCGTGAGGTTAACGAGAGGATACGGCAAAGAATGAAAGTGGGTTATGATCGGGACAAAGGCGCAGGTAAGGTACCGCCTAAGGTGGCCAAACGGGTTTACATGAAGGTTCCTACTGAGAAGCAGTAGAAATCTTCCTGGAAGCCTAAGCTCGCAAACACCTGGGAAGGTCCCTATTACGTCATTGATAGCAGCGACAACATTGCCTTGATAATCTTGATACAGGGTAACAGAGAGCGTGTAAGCGGTCGGTGCCGTTTGACCTGTTAGTGAAGCTGCCACCCAATTCTCGGATGAGCCTCTGCGCACCACAAAGACGCGTAGGTAAAGAAGGGGTCTAGAAAGAATGAACGAAACACGAGAGTGTCAGTGACGACTGCGAAGATTTCGTGTTTCAGGACATTCCTCTCGATCGACCACCTGCTTAATCTGAGGAGGAAGTGCGGGTGCGGACTTCCCGACCAGATGGCTCACGTAGCTTTACCCAGCCTCAGCCACCACGTGGCAAGGTCAAAACGAGTAGCGGACATGTTCCAGCTCGCCAGTGTGGCCTTCATCAGCGCAGCGAACAGGAGTGTTGGTGTGACCAGAGGAAAGACCAAGAGTTGAGGATGAAAAACTCCTCGTATTCGACGTCGCACCGTCTGGCTCTGGCCATGAAGGTGCACGCTCGCCGAGGCCGTGGAGCAGGCAAAGGGATCGAGCTTCGAACATCCGGCAATCTTCCTGTGGCAAGTGCGATACGATATAAGAGCGTATGTTACGGTGGCTCTGAAAATGAAAAATGTACAGTTCTGTGCCTGGCGCCTCGGCGACGAGCCAGCTCAGAGTGTTCCTCGCGCTACCAGCGGCGTTCGGAAAAATCCACGCTGAAGTCGCTTACGATGAGTGCACCGTTGCATACGAGAGCTGGGAACTCCTAGCGCAGAAGCTCTTGGACCACCCGCAGTGGACGCCATAGTGGTGGTGCGGCCGGACGCAATGCCGTCGCACAGGTCATGAGACAAACCCTCATAGCTGTTGAACGACACCTGCAGACCGGAGGGACGCTGCTGTTTCTCCCGTTCCCGTACGAGGACGTGAATGCGAAGGTGTGGCCGACAATGAGCGAGGGGTGTGCCGACTTCGTGCGGTACCTCACCGCAGCGGAGAGGAAGTTCGAGGCAGTGGTCAGGGACCAGGTGTAAAACTACCAATCCCAGAGTGCCTCCATGCTTGTGATCCGCATACTATGTATATATGACGTTGAGACTCCCTGCACAAAAAATTAAGAATACTATAAGTCGTGTACGTACCATTTTCAGTTTAAGCTGAGAACTTTTAATTTTGAAGTGAGCACATCTCATTTCAAGCTGGACAACTCTTAACTTTAAACTTAATCCCTCTTGAAATTAAATTGATGTTTCGCAAACTAGGAAAGTTTAAATAAACTAGCGAAAACTAACGCGTAAAGGCCTCTGCAGAGTCTCGCGGCAGCACCCGTAGAACTCGTCCATATCGCTTCCGCCGCAGTGGGGACTCACGCTGCCACTGCGGTGGAAGCGGACGAGTTGTCACGGGGCCGCTGGTCGCAAAGATCCTCGAGGGCTGCCGTAGTTCACGGCGGCTCTCAGGCGCGCAGGTGGGCGTGATAGATGAGTGTCGATATCTATTTGGAAACATTTTTTAACGAATCTACATGCAAGGAATATACAGGGTGCGTAAAAAGTATTGACGCACCTACTTTTTGTTTCAGCTCCAGCTTTCTGTTTCTACCCCTCTAGGTTTTTATGTGTTATTTTTGTTGTCTGTATTGTGCTCAAAAAAACACTCACGAAAAAACTGAAGAAACATGATCGTCACCGTTACGGTGGCCCTTTTTTTGTCTGTTACCCAGACAGCTGAATACTTCCTTAACAAGAGAATTTGGCGCTGTTCGAAACGGTTGGTGAGGAAAGAGGTCAGCAACCCAAACGTCAGCCACGGCTCTGTCATAACAGATGATGATTACAAAATGTTCAAGCACGATAACGTTCAAATCTAAAACTGTCAACCTCTGTCCCATAACGGCAAACAAATAACGCGCGCAGGTGTAGACAGCTTCTCAGACGAGCACAGCTTAAACAAGAATCCGCTGGATTACTCTTTTTAGGCGATTTTGGAGAATGAGGTCTGGGCTACTTTCAACAGAAGTGACCAGTCGCACAAGGCTACCCTGTTCAAAGCACGGAACGAAATGCAAGCAAGTGTTTGCGGCGCGTGCTCATGAATTTTTCCGCCGTTTTCGCTCTTGTATTCACAGTAAAGGAGCCGATGTCAATTACGACTTATTCTGTCGTGTTTGCAAGACCATTTTCCATATTTCTGAAATGAATATTTTGAAACTTACTGCGCAATACTATTTCCACAACCGCCATTTACTGCGTCAATACTTTTTACGCACCCTGTAATAGGTTGGTGCATAATTTCTGTCCATAATAGAGCTCACAACCAACAATGCAATCACCGTTAGTGTCGACAAATGGAGGCGTATGGAATCCTGCACTCAAAACGTAATGCAAAAAAAAACTTAGCACGATATTTCGTAACCTTAACTGCACTGAAGATCATCGTGGCCTTCCAGAAACAAGTTAGCCGTATGAGGTTTAGGGAAAGCCCTTGCACAGAAATGCAACAACAAAGCAGACCGTTTTTTTAGTATGAGCTGTAACTGCATCGGACAGACCTTCCGGACTCAACAAGGCATCGGAGGGAATGCCTTCATCACAGGGGTTACCACATTATCTTCGAGCTGCTTGTCAACCGAGGAACTTTTAGTGGAGGTAGAACTACAAAAGTGAGAGCGAGCGAAAAATGGTGCAGAGCTGTTGAGTTACAAGGAGTGCTCTACTAGATTTCGGGGATTACATTCAAGAACTCCTAACTTGGCTTAGAAAACGCCTCATCACAAAACAAAATGCGGCTTGCTTACTACATTTCTGACACTCTTAGAGGTGGCAACTACTGGCAAAAGTAGCAGTATTGCGTACAGTAACCCTCACGGCGCCGCAATACCCGCCGTTGCCATGGCGGGTCCGCGGCACCCGCAAGACTGCTGCCGGCCTAACAAGGTTATAATCATCCTTTTTAGAGGAAAACTTTTACTGGAATACGCATTTGCGGAGTGTCTTAAAAAATAAACAGAATGACAAAGGGCAAAATTTTTGCAGATTGACTTTAAACAATATTTTTTGGTTTCTCCTGAGGTGCCCGTGAACACAGAGCTAGCGTGTTATGGGGAGAGGTTACGCCGCTCCCTCGTGTATTGTTGTAATGTTATTTGTATTGTTACAATGTATTGTTTCTCAACAATGAGCACTGCAATGTTTTGCACGAGTGCGCGGCACGATGATTTTTTAAAGATCAGATCACTTCACAACACCTAACCAGGGAATGCCGTCAGCTTCCCATGGAACTTCGAATTGAGACCTGTATCATGTGAAAGAGCTCGAGACGCTGAATACAGATGTGTAGACCAAATTTGTTAAATTGATCACCTAAGCGAGTTATGGCCGGCGAAAGCCGCGAGGTCTTCCGTGTGTTAGGCGCGCTCATTCAGCGTTGGGCGCTGTACTGCGTAATCAGCGGTTCGGCTATCAGAGCCGACAGCAGCGGCGGCGGCGCAGTGGTACAGTGCTGTCTTCACAGGATTGAGGTCATTGGTTCGGTTCCCCTCGCTGACGTCTTTCTTGCATTTTGTGACCTATCTTCGACGAGCACCTATACTCTCATTTTTAGCACATTTTTGAGCGAACGGGTGATGGCGACTTGCATTTACGTCTATCAGGATATTTGAAGACGGAAACGTGTTTCAGCTAACATGTTGTAATCGACCAGTGTTTTCTTCAGTGTGACCAAGATTGGTATAACTCTTTATTGCGGCTTACGTTTCGGCGTCGTCGCCTTCTTCAGAGTCTGGAGAAAGTCGAAGTCATCCGAGAAACTACCCTCCCAAATGCCATTTCATTCTGCAGGAACCCATCCAAAAGGCTAAGAGACTTTCCTTGGTAGGCGAGCTACACCCAGCGTCGGACGTTGCTACAGAGACATTATTCGAATACGCGAAAAATTGGTATTCTTTCCGGTGGTGAAAAATTTGGTCCTCCTTCTGCACTGGTAGTAATACTAAACTAGGACAGTTCTTATAGGTGTGAGGGACAGCACCTTCCTGTTCAGACACAGTAAGTTCTACGACGCTCACTTCTCATCTTCATACCAATGAAAGCAGTAAGACGTCGCTATCCCTTAAGAACCTGAGAGCTGCCCACATCTATTATTCGGGAAGCAAGACTACTGCTAGATGCTACTTGACTGGTTTGGCCACGACTCCGGTGAGATACATTTTAAAAAACCAGCGCTTGCAAGCATATGGACACCACTGGGCGTGGTACCACTCGCCCACAGTAGAGGCTCACTTCTCATCTTCATTCCAATAATATGGTTGAAGACTAGAGGCGGGACTCGCGATTGGTAAGGTAATGGGTTCATGGTAATAGATAAGTTGACCAACATAGGATAGTCCGCAAGTTTGGTATTCATGATACATGATATCATTCGATGAATTGAAAATTTCTTCCACACCATTTACCCACCTCCACGCTTTCGTGAATTCGAGGTAATGCTTCATTAGCTACCCTGTACCCACATAACCATGGGTAAAGCCATTCTTGAATCCGGCCTTAGGTGTCACCATCAGTCATCCTTGTTTGACAAACTTCGTTGCATTTTAAGTAGTGATTAAAGCATGCCCAACCTCTGCTTCAGAAGAGGTGGTTCCCCTAGCACACCGAAAGCTGGAATTTAACAACAGTGCATGATTTAGCAATAATGGTGTGCTACGTATGTCTCCGTCGGACGGGGGTTATTCAGAATAAACGAGTGAGAATATATTAGCCCCTTACGTTAGAAATAAAAGCGGCATATTTCAGGCCAACGGCATTCGTCACGTTGCCAGTTTCACTCTACTGCGGTGAACACAATATAATGTCATTGCTTTCACTCTTCTGCGATTTCAGATGAAGCTCGTCCCTTTGCTGATAACCGTTCCTGCACTGCTAGCCACACCATGTTATCGATCTAAAATAACAACAAAAGAGCGCAAATATACAGCCGACCAGACGTACTCTGAAGGCCACTCTAAAGCCATCAAGGAGATCTCAAAAGCTATTCGACAGGACACGAGCGGACAAATCTACACGAATCCCTTCAGAGTGAAGGAAAACGTAAGCATTAGATAACTTCCATGTTCATTTGAAAGGCCCACCCACAAACCTCGCGTTTCGTCTCCACTACAACAGTAGAACTAGGAACGCAGTAAGTCGATTCAGTTGTATATCGATTCAAGGTTAAATCTCTATTTGTGGAAAATCAATTTCTATCTGTAGTTCAGGTGGAGCGGACACGCAAGATCATTTCGAAGAGCATGCTACTGAAAAGGCCAGGAGAGGTGGCTGCCGCTGTGAAGCAGCTTACCGTGAGTTAAGCCTTGGAGAGAGTGCCACTGAATCACAACGTGGTCCTCCGTTTCAGGCCTACGACAAGAATGACGAGCAGATTGCGCAGATCGACTATATCATCGTGTTCGGCGACCACTTTAGTGTTCTATACAGCATTCTCGATCCGAAATCATTCGAGCAAGCGGCTGAAGTGTGTGAACAGAAGCCTGTTAAAATAAGCGGTGCGAAGAAAGTGGCCAAGAAAGGTGGCTCGCACTTCACCAGCAGCGAGCAAAGCTCCGAAGAAAAAAGCGACAACACTGATGAGGATTCAGAATCGTCTGATGAAAGCGATGAATTCTAGCTCACTTAAACCTATCAGCAAAGAAGTAAATTTGTTAAAGGGTTTGTAGAAGTGGTGTAAGGAAATGAAAGGTAATGAAAGAGAGCGACCGGATAGTTTAGAGTTTGACAGTCCTTGTCATTGATGTTAGTAAGTAAGATTCGACACATCATCTTCAATCGCATTATCACACGACTGATGCCGATCGTCGTCTTTCATGTCTCAAGTTCTGGGTGCGATTGCACTACTTCCTTCTCGCAAGGTTCCACTTTTCGTGTGAGGGAGAGAAGGCCTCGAAAATCAGAAAAGTAGTCCGAAAACAACACCGAGACCTGTCGATTAGTTCTCATTCTACTGAAGATGAGTCCTAGTCCTCAAATTTCGCAGTTTTATAGGCTGATAGGCGGTAGATTCTTGAAGCTTTACACAACTCACACTACCATACCTGCAATAGTGGGACCGTTCCTGGACAGTGGCCCTTTAGATCTGCTGGTTTTGACTGATGTACGGCTCTCCCCTCGATGCGCTCTCAGTCCACCAAGTGCAAGCTTTTGAACGGGCAAACGTGTAAGATACAATGGACATCTAATTATGGACGTGTCACGAAACAGAACTAAATTAAGTGGCCCCCAAAATCAGTCGTTCATTGCTGACTTACGGGAGGAAGCCCCATTCAGTAGTTGTACCGACTGATAGTCCGGCTTGCTCCTGGCAGAGAGTGCGTGCCGGCCCGAGAAAGCAGAAGAAAATAGTTCACTTCACTGCTAAACTGAAACGCCACGGAAATTTCCCACATTGGGCATCAGCTGCACAAGCTCAGCGGTTCAGATTTCACACTTACAGATAGGTATAGTTGCAGCTGATATCGGAAAGGGAAGTGGGTTGCGTACATCATGGTTTGAGTGGTACTGTGAGAGTGTGGTGAGTTAAGGTTGAAGAGTCATATACAGTACCGCGCATATGATTTGGTCAATTGTCGAAAAGAACGCTTTGGAGCGTTCCAAGGCGGCTTTTTTAAATAACGTTCTTTAATCAAGCAATTGTGAAAAAGAAACATATATTTGAGCTCAGCAGCTCGAGCTCTTTCTTTTAACGTATAACTCTATAGAGTTGAACAACGCTTATAGGCCAGACGTAATCAATCGAGTAAGCGTCCTGTAGAGTGAGCAATAAATTGTAGAGTGACCGTTTGAAGAGATTTATCGGAAATTCCTAGCCGCCCTACTCAAGAATTGCTCTAAGACTGTCCAACTTGCCCTAGGAGTGCGCCGTGAACAACGTATATATAATCGAACCTATCAATCGAGTGGGCACGAGAGCTTGTAGAGTAAGCGTTTGGAGTGTTTAGGAGAGAAATAGCCAGCTGCCCTACTCAGAAATTGCTCTAAGGCTGTCCAGCTACAGTACCGGACGCGTCTTTTGAATAGACGCCAAAAAAACCGCACTTTTGCGGTTTTTGCGTCTTTTTGCTATAACTCACCCTAATGTCATCCATTTGAAAAACCAAGGGTACATCTGAGCTCAGGAGATCGAGCTCTATCATTTGGTAATACATTTCATATGGAAGATCAAAAATGGTCAAAATTGAAAACTTGCGCTCCATTGAGAAGGCCGGCAGCGGACGAGTTGTCGGCCGCAGGCATCGAAAACCGTTACATGCTCACAATTCCTCTAATTTGAGGTGTTTTGAGAAACGGATGGTACCGTTTGATTCGTCTCTTCGAGATCTACACAATCATGTATACAGCTTCGCCAAACCACCGCATTTTCGCAGTGGGTGGTCAAAAATGACTGGAGCAGACTTTTTGCTATTGGAGAAGCTTATATTCCAGGACTTGCATGTTCTCGGACCATCTGAAGCATGGCGTAATGTGCTTTGTCATGCTAGGAGTCCTCTGAGAGTGCGCCGTGCACAATGCATATAGGATCGAACCTATCAATCGAGGGGGGGGGACAGTTTGTAGAGTGAGCATTTAGAGAGTTTTATGAGAAATTCTCAGCCGCCCTACTCAAGAATTGCTGTACTCTGTTCTGGCAAGACTTTGGAGTGCGCTGTGCACAACGTATATAGGATCGAACCTATCAATCGACTGGGCGCGACAGCTCGTAGAGTGGGCGTTTTGGAGAGTTTTTATCAGAAATTCGCAGCCGCCCTACTCAGGATTTGCTGTACTCTGTCCGGCGAGATTAAGGAGTGCGCCGGGAGCAATGCATACAGAATGGAACCTATCAATCGAGTGGGGCAACCGCTCGCAGATTGCACGCGCGGGCGTTTTCAGAGCGCAGTAACTCTGTCAAATTCGAATCGTTTTGGCTGCAAGTCCTGGGTCTTATAGTCAGTAAAACGGCCTAGTAGTACGCTAATGTAGAGCAGGGTAGCTTAAGAAGCGGCAATGTTACAGGGGTTCGAATATGAAGGTGAGGCTTGGGTGACGTATTTTTTTTCCGATTTCGGTGGACCACTGCGGGAAGACGCGGCAAGCTAACAGCCTCAAAACGCGTAGGCGAACAGGTTGTTAAGGGTACTTTGCGATTACATGGTTTACCTGCATTTTCGCACCGCTGTAACTTTATACAACCATAAGCTACGTTGCTATGTTTCAGCGCACTTCTTTAACATTCTACTGCTTACAAAATCCACAAGTCGCAGCCGGAAAGATTCAAACGTGACAGAGTTATTGCACTCAGAACACGCCCGTGCGTCCAATTTAGCACAACAACAGTCTATGTTCTCCGTGCTCTTACTCGCCCAGATAACAGTTCTCGCGACTCATAAACACCGTTCAATTCAGCACAAAAAGCCCTATGAAATGGTATCAAACTCGACCCATTTCGGAAACATCGATTTTCGATGACGTCATCGTCCGCCTGGCGCGACCATCTTCGATGAGAAACTGAGTCAAAAAGTCGATGTTTTCAAAATTGGTCGAAATTGATACCATTTGATAGGGCTTTTCGAGCTGAATAGAATGATGCCCTGGCTGGAGCTCGAAAACTCGGACATGGGCGAGTAAGGGCGGAGGAAGCTTCACCGCTGCCTTCCGCCGCTCTAAAATGGCAGATGGGGCTAAGGCAGTTTAGGCAGCTGGAGAGTTAGGAGCAGATCATCGTAAAGTGCCTTCGCTGTTTTGCTCGTCAACGAGTTTGCATGCCGCTAGCTCGCCTCTTGTACCCGCAGCGGTCGACCGAATTTTTTCAAATGGATGATCTTAGGGTGAGTTATAGCAAAAAGACGCAAAAACCGCAAAAGTGCGGTTTTCCGGCGTCTATTCAAAAGACGCGTCCGGTACTGTAGCTTTTTGAGTGCACCGTACATAATGCACGTAAGATCGAACCTATCAATTAAAAAATCAAAAAAATCGAATGGGGCGACCGCTCACAAATTGAACGCGCGGGCGTGCTCTTTGCGCAGTAATTCTATCAAGTTCGAATCGTTTCGGCTGCAACTTGTGGGTCTTCTAGGCAGTAAAACGGTCTAGTGGTACATTAAAGTAGAATGGTGTAGCTTAGGAAGATGCAATGTTATAGGGGTGCGAATATTTCTCGTCCAAAATCATCTAGGGGTTATTTGGGCGCTGATTATGAATCCGACGTCCGTTTTTGAAAATTCCGCCGATTTCGGAAGGACACCTCCCATTTAAAGGTGGTCTGGTCATGATCTCCGATTTTCCTCAAACTTCGTATAGGGGCGGGGCTTGTTCGGGGTGACGAATACGACGCCGAAGTTTATTTGGACGATTACGGCAAGAGACTACCCACAACAATAACTGAGGGTGATCGGTGATCCTGACCCGACCACCCTCAAACGAGAAGGTGCCTACCGAAATCGGCGGAATTTTCAAAAACGGATTCGTACTCGTAAAAAATCCCCTGGATGATTTTGGACGAGAAAATTTGGCCATTTTCGAAAATTTCATTTTCGATGACGTCATCTTCCGTTCGCAGCGGCGTCGAGCCTCGATGGGAAATTGTCAAAAAACTGATTATTCTGGAATTGGTCGATATTAATGCCGTTCGATAGAGCTCTTCGAGCTGAACAGACCAGTACCATTACGAGTGTCGGAAACTCAAACATGGATGAGTAAGAGCGCAGGAAACTTCACCGGTGCCCTCCGCCCCTCTAAAATGGCACCTGGAGCTAAGGCAGTTTAGGCAGCTGGAGAGTTGTGAGCAATTCCTTGTAAAGTACCTTAAGTGGTCTACTGGCTATGCATTTGTGGGCCGTCAGCTCATCGCGTCTTTCCGCAGGGGTCCACTGAAGTAAAAACAAATCATGCCACAGACGCCTAACCTGCATATTCGCACCGATGTAATTTCGCCTGCTTAGAGGCGACAAAGCTACACTTCCGCGGACTACTAAAGCTCTCTACTGCTTACAAAATCCACGAGTCGCAGCCGGAACGATTCGATATCTACAGAGTTATCAGCTCCGAACACTCCCTTTTAGCATCACCTCTCCAGCATGCGCCATGATCGATGAAATCGCAAAACTCATTGTTTGCTAAACTGGCAAAAGCAAATTGGTTTGCTATACTCTTCGCACATGTACATAGGTTATTTTCGTTGAGCTAACCCTACTCTACAAGCTCAATTTCTGAGTAGGGCGGCTGGGAGTTTCCGATAAAACTCCCCAAACGCTTACTCTACAGGCTATCGCGCCCACTCGATTGTGATGTCCGGCCTATACACATTATATGCTGCTGAGCTCAAATATATGTTTCTTTTCACAATTGCTTGATTTAAAAAAACGTTATTTTAAAAAGCCGCTTTAGAACGCTCCAAAGCGTTCTTTTCGGCAATTGACCAAATCATATGCGCGGTACAGTACTAAAAGCACCCGTGTAACACTGTTTACTATAGTTGTGCTCGAATTTGATATTTCTTAATTTTCGAATATTTGTTCGAATTCGAACATCGAAGCGAGCCGTATTCGAATATTTTTCGAAAATCGAATAAATAAACTCTGTTCGATCGAATAACTGTAATGAAATCTACTATGTGTAAAAGAGTAAGCGGTTGTATCTGTCCGTCCGTTTGTCCTTCCGTCTGTCCTTCCGTCTGTCTATCTGTCCTTTCATAGACGTCGAGTAACAGACGTGGATGACACCTCGTCCGGGTTCAGACGAGGTGTCACCACGTCGTGTCGCGAGCGTCAGAAGGCGTGTCGCCGATGTCGCTCAAAGGACGTTCGGTCAAGGATAAGTGTCAACGACGTAGTTCAGCAACACCGGTACGATAGGGGAGGGAGACCAGTAAATGGAGACCAGTGGAGAGGAGACCTCTTGAGGCGGGAGCAGTAATGGGGGACCAGCAAAAGGAGACCAGTGAGGGGAATGTATAAATCGGTAGGGGGCATAAAAAGGGAGAGCAGTAAAGGTGGGACCAGCGAAGGGGACCAGTAAGGGCGAATCAGTATTTTTCTCAGTATCGTCCAACGTATCGGGTTGATTCAGAACATGTCACCCCGACATCGTACAACGTGCCTATCACGTCGGACTTTGCACAGCATCCGAGAGGTTTTCAGAAGAATTTTTAAAAACTTCGTGCAACGAGTGTGCACCTACTCGGCTCTCACCATGTTCCTCTGCCTGCACATGGATAATGGAATAATGGTGGGGTGGGGACAGGAAGAAAGGCCAAAGGAATAACGAGAATATTATTGTCGTCAGACAGTTAACGGTATCAAGCGGTCTACCAACACCGATTGATTTCGTTCATGTTTCCGCAGATTAAGCCCTCACAATCTGTTCCTCGCCACGTAGAGAACGTGTGGTTTCGGGAAAAAAACCTACCGCTGTAGATGATGAGATAGCCTCATCATCTACAGCGCTGGCAAAATTTGCAATTCAACCTATGATATGGCTGCAGCACGGGTGGCGCCTTTCACTGCGCAACACAACAGCACCTGAGCGAGTTTCTGAGCGTCCAGAACCAGAAGCCGTGCCGTCGGCTTCATACCATGAGCATGAAAAGACCACTAAAGGTGTAAGAGCAGTAGGGGTCTTCAAGGATGAAGAACCGACAGCGACGAGGAAGCAGCAACCTGGGGCCGGATTCGTCAACGACCTACAACAATTTAACGGGGAAAATACAGCCGAAGTCTCTGATGGCGCGGCATATGGTGAAGCATTTCACCGCGCTATCAGGGATTTCGGCTGTATTATCTCTGTTAAGTTGCTCTAAGTCGTTGATAAATCCTGCCTCTGGAGGAGGGATTGGGATAGGGGTTAGAAGGGTAATAATGAAGCAGGTCAGGAGGTGGCTCCAACAAGGGTGGAAGCAATAAGGGGTACCAGTAGGAAGTTACCAATAAGGGGTGGGAGTAAGGACGACCAGCAAGGGGACCCATTACGACGGGGCCAGTAAGGGAGACCGGATTTAGAAGATGTGACACCGATGTCACGCAATGGGCGTCCGCTCGCTGTGAGCGAGCGCCGAACGTGGGAGGGCAACTTAATCGGAGTAAAGAAGTAAGGAAGACCACGGGGGGGGGGGGGAGTGAGGGAGCGATCAGGAAGATGGGAACTGGAGGCGGGAGCAGGACGGGGAACCAGCAAGAAGGGAGCCGTATGGGAATTCCTAGGGGAAACAAGGAATCTGTCATCTGCGCAGCATCTCGACACAGCAGCAACTGCGCGCGATTCTTAGCTTCTGAATTCGGAAGGCCGATATATGGAAACGCAAGGTGTTGGGCCTGAGAACGGCTGCGGAGGAGCAGCCTGAGGGCAGAAGAATTGCGCAGCACAAACCAATGTATCTGGACGGTGAGGAGAGAATGTCTATGATGGAAGCATGGAAGTGGTGAACGGCTTGATGCCAATGAAGTACGCAGCAGGTTCTAGATGTCAGCGAATTTTAAGTTTCACAAACACTGCTTCCGTAGGTCACTGATGCCCCAAAGTCGCGCAAAGTGCGAGACACGCCGTTGAGCGTGTCGCACCTGTGAAACATATTTGAAGAAAGGCGTGCTCCGTTGAAAGAATTTTCTTCGTCTCGGTGTCTATTTCTTCGTTGTAAGAACGAACTAATCTTAAGGTTTGGAAGGAAAGTGAAAAAAGAGAAGGCCGTTGTGGTTGAGATCATCATATGGTTTCTGACCAGGACCTCAATTTTTCGACGACATCATGCAGAACTAGAGTGCGTGGCGCATTACAAAAGGTATAACAATATCATCTTCTACTGCCTTAACAGTTTGCAGAATAGGACTACTAATCTAGTTTGTAGAATAGGACTGGCAATTCAAAGATAAGATTGGTGCAAAATGAGATGTTGTTTCAAAACCTCTTCTGCTCCGCTGTTCATCTATTGTTTTTGTTGTAGTGTTTGCGTTCCATTTGGTTTGATTGGATGCTGTTTTATGCATGGTTGTTTATATTAGACTAGCATTTTACCCAGTTCAAGTGCTATTTGTCTTTTTGTTTTTCCTTCTTTTATGCGATTTTCTCTTCTTCTTAGTTGCTTTTTCGTGTGAGCACGTCTTCGGGACGTAATAAATAAATAAATAAATAAATAATCGGTCTGTTTACCATGGGTATGTTTTTTTAGGCACAGTAAAATACAGTTATTCGTTATTCATTCATTCGAACAAATTATTCGACTAGAAGTGCTCCGACACGCCCGTCGGAGTGTCTTGCACTTGTGCTCTTCGCGCGACCTTAGAAAGTCGGTAAGCCAAGATCACTCACTTCAAGCAACTGCTTTTCTTGTGCAACCTTCTCTGCACCTTAGCAGTAAAAAGAGGTATTTGAAAACCTGAATAATTTCCAACCTTGGTCCACCTTCTTTAAGATCAGGTGAGTAGTTCTTCGATATGAAGACGTCCAGCTCTCCCACCCTCCATCCTCAACATCTCTTCAACGTCGGCACTATCTTCAGACAGTTCAGAAACGTAATTTCACCTGTATCACCTGTCGTCCCGTTGAACATCGACTTGCTCGAGCGGGCGCCAGCAGCGTCTCCATTCGTCCCTGTCGCGTGCCAGAGTGGTCCAATGGATCCTCCTCGCTCGAGGGACACGAAGAGCGTCATATCGGTCGTTCAGGGCTTTCACGAAGAAGTCCGACCAACGCGTTGGTGGGCGTCCTGGTGTTCTTTTGACATCCCGCGGAATCCAGTCTGTGACGGCTCTCGTCCAGCGGGTGTCTGCGAATCGCATTACGTGGCCGGCCCACCTAATTTTCGACGACTTGGCCCATGCGACAGCGTCTCTGATCTTCGAACGTCGGCGAAGCTCGGAACTCCGGAGGCCTTCTCTCACTTGCGTGAGTCGTGTCACTCCGAGCATCGTCCTCTCGATTCCACGCTGCGCGACGCTGATCGCGTGTTCATCCTGCTTTCGTATAGCCCAGGTCTCTGAAGCGTATGTTAGGGCAGGAAGAACAGTGGAGTCGAATAGGTGGGCACGGAGTCGGACGTTTTTCGTTTTCTTCACGACTTCTTCGACGCTCTTGAAAGCTCCCCAAGCCGCTCGTTTCCTCCTGCTCAGCTCTGGTGCTAGGTCGTTGGCCATGTTGACTTCGCGACCCAGATACACATAGCTGGAGCATTCGGAGATGTTCGTTCCGTTGAGCGAGAATGTGGCATCAGAAACCCATCCGTTCTTCATGAACATCGTCTTCGTAAGATTCAGCTGCAGTCCAACGCTTCCACATACACGATCGAAGTCGGCCAGCATTCGTTCCGCCTGACTGATGCTCGGTGTTATGAGCACGATGTCGTCAGCGAAGCGAAGATGGTGCAGTTGCCGGCCGTCGACCTTCACTCCCATGTCATCCCATTCTAGTTCGCGCATGCGTTTTCGAGCGTGGCGCTGAAGAGCTTCGGGGATATGGTATCCCCTTGTCGAACCCCTCTCTTCACGTCAATGACGACGTCGTTGTAGAATGGTGAGATCTTGGTCGTGAATTCACTGTACAGCTCTCGAAGGACTCTGATGTACTGAGTAGGAACGCCCTGGGTGAGCAGGGCTTCCATGACCGCTTCAGTCTCGACGGAGTCGAATGCCTTCTTCAGGTCAATGAACGTAAGGCACAGCGGCAGCTTGTACTCTCGCGACACTTCGATGAGCTTCGTAATGGTGTGTATGTGGTCGATCGTGCTGAATCCTCTCCGAAATCCTGCTTGTTCGCGTGGCTGTCCTTCATCCAGCGTTCTGCTGATCCTATTCAGGATAACTCGAGTGAACAGCTTGTAGACTACGGACAGCACGCACATCGGGCGATAGTTCCCAATGTCGTGCACGTCTCCCTTCTTGTACAGCAAGACGGTCCTGCTGGTCTTCCACTGAGATGGAACCTTGCATTCGGACAGGTAGCGTGTGAAGAGCCGCGCCAAGGTGTTGATGAGCGCTGGCGGGAGGTTCTTCAGGTGTTCAGCTCTGATCCTGTCAGGACCGGGTGCTGTACGTTTCTTCACTGACGAGATGGCGTGTCGGATCTCGGAAGGGAGAACAGAGGGGATGACGTATCCATCCTGCGGAAGATGGCGTAGGGGCAGGTGGACGTGGCTATCGAAGAGATCGGAGTAGAAGTCGTGGATGACTTTCTCCATGGTCCTTCTGGAAGAGGTGACGGTTCCGTCAGGACGTCGGAGAGCGGTCATCTTGGTCTTGAAGTTGGCGAAGTTCCGGCGGGCATTGCGGATGCTCAGCCCTGCCTCTGCTGCTTCAGCCAACACTTCCGCCCTTCTCTCCTTCAGATTATCCTTTATCGCCGCTCTGCATAGCTTTGCAAGCTCGGACGTCAGTTGATAGTTGCCTGACGCTCGTACTGCTCCACGCTGGCGTATCAGCTCGAGAGTTTCCGGAGGCAGGCGTCTCTTGGTGGTCTTCAAGCTCTCGGCTACCTTAGCACTATCGTGGAGATGGTGAAGCGATCGTATTCATCGTCGACGTTGTCCATGACGGCATCTTCCCAAAGGCCGACAAGAGAGGTGTAGAGATCCCAGTTGATGGTCGTTCTGGGACTCCTCTTCTTGAACTTCGCGGCCTTCTCTCCTTGACGCGAAAAGCGGAACCTCGCGCGAAGGAGGCGGTGGTCCGATCCCGTGTAGAACTTGGGGACAACGGAGACATCGGTCAGGCAATACTTGCGATTGAAGATGATGTGGTCGATCTCGTTGTGGAACTGGCCACTGGGGGATTCCCAGGTCCATCGTAGGGAGGGAGGCTTCTGGAACTGCGAGTTTCCATGGATGGTCTTGGTCAACATGATAAACTCAGACAGCCTTTCACCTTGCTCGTTCCACTCCAAACCGTGGGTTCCGATGTGAAGTTCTTCCGGCGACCTTCGTGGCCCGATCTTGGCGTTGAAGTCGCCGACGATCACCTTGTAGAAGGTGTGATCTTCCTTATAGAACTTCTCCAGCTCCACGTAGAAGGCCTCGACGTCTTCGTCGTCGTAGTCAGATGTTGGGGCATACGCGACGAACACAGTCAAGGCTGGCACGGAGCCACATCGCTTCAGTCGCAGACGTCCGATTCGGCTTGTCAGAGACTCGTACGAATCGATGTTCATGGCCAAGTGCGTGTTGACGAGGACACCAACGCCGCCTAGTCCCCTGCTGTCGCATGTTCCGAGGAACAGTTCTTCTCCGGAGTCGTAGGCGGCGTGTAGGGGGTGGTGTCTTCTCGTCTCGGTCAGTCCGATGACGTCGTACTTGATCTTCCTGGCTTGCATCATCAGGTCCTCGACGGATGCTTCCGACGCAAGCGTGCCGGCGTTGTAAGTACAGATCGTCATCCTAGTCCTTCTCAGTTTGCGCAGCCTGGTTAGGCCCTGAGATTTTAGCAGCCTCTCCGTACTCGTCCTTCCCATCGCTGCAGAAATGGGGGCTCTTTCGGGGTCAGGGGAATGAGGCCCTTTAGTGCTGCTGTGTTTGACTGGAATACAACACGGGTAGCTTGTCAGGCTCTGTCGTGCGGGCGAAGAACTCCGGGCAGCCAGCCAGACTGCCCGAAGGGACGGGGCGAGACTTAAGGCGGCCGATCGCCTTACATGTACTCCCAGTCTACCGAGTGCAAGCTTTTGGCCGAGCCGACACAGTTACAATCCGCGCAGTCACGGACGCATCCACGCACACTGTGCACGAACATGCCGCTCCCACGCACAAGGAACGCGTCGACCCGACACAGCAGGAGCAAGGAGTCCATCCCCTGCATCCCACCTGCGTCTCTGGGCAGTACACGGTCGCATTTGGTTCGCGTTTAATTCCCCTATCCACCACCCGGGGACGCGCCACGTGGCCCTGCGACAAGCGGCCCGAGATCCCTCTTAACAAGAGAGCCCGAAGGCTCTCTATCGAGGGAGATCCGTGGAAACGTAATTTATTTGCGTTAATTAGTGCTTTCATCCTCAGACTGTTGTGGAGCACTTCTTCGGCCATAGTACCCGCGTGTCTCCCATCCCCCCCTCACCCCGATCGGTTAAATCTGGGAGAAAACCACCGGTCAGGCAATCGATAATATCGATCGATACTGGCCTCCACATTGAAAATTTCCACCTGATGTTGAGCACTCCTTCGGCCATAATACCCGCGTGTCTCCCACCCCCTCCCCACCCCGATCGGTTAAATCTGGAAGAAGACCACCGGCGTGTCCCACCCTCCCCCACCTCCTTCCCACCCCGATCGGTTAAATCTGGAAGAAAACCACCGGCGTGTCTCCCATCCCCTCCCCACCTGATCGGTTAAATCTGGGAGAAAACCATTGATCAGGACCTAGATTATCCCCAGCGCTGAAGTTTCGTGCCGCGTGAGCGACATCCGCAAAAAATCGATAATCGAAAAATCGTCTATTCGGACACATAGTTTTCTCGGTAGATGAACGCTTCAAATTCATAATTGAACTTTGATAATTTGTAGACATCTAAAACGGTTATAAAATTTATTTATTTATTTATTTATTCAAACGTGATTTACGTTCACGCCTGAATAAATAAATAAATAAATAAATAAAGCCTTTCTCTTCACTGACGAGCCACCGGGGAGGTGTTATAACCAAAAACGTTTATCTGGAGATAGGTGGCGGAACGAACCGCTTCTAGAAAAATCAAAGTTCTCTGATTTTATACTCATCAATTCACTTTGTCATAAGCTAGACCGAGCTTCTCTATTTTGAACCTAAACTGACCTCCACCGTTTCTATTTCTGCGGCTGTTCAAAATAGAGAAGAAAGCAAAAGCCACACTAAACTGTCCCTATCTGAAGGAGTAAATTCGATTAGTGGCGGAAAGATGCACTGTTGTCGTGGAATCAATTGACAACTGTCAGGGGCGGAGTGGGCTGTGGAGACCTAACGCAAGGACACAGCGTTGAAATGTGTGTAGGTAAACACTACATATCTGAGCAACCACGTGTTGGCTCTCACCAAGACGTAGTGCAAGCGCAACATTTCATACACCTTAGTTAGCTCCTGTGCTTGCGGTGGCATCCATGTGTAAGAAAACGCCAGTTTTGGAGCGCATGCCTACACTTTACCGTAGGCACGCCACATACAATACCACCCGCGTCGCGCGGTCAAAAAGACGGTTTGCGACGGATTTTTCCGTCGCAAACCGTCTTTTTGACCGCGCAACGCGGGCGGTATTGTATATACGCATAGATACGCGTATATATGTGCGGACCGTCTTATAGATTCTTTCTCCTCTTTCAAACTGTGTTTTGCATTTGCGCCTAAGAAAGCAGAAAACGGAGGTTGCATGCTACAGTGCCAGGACACAATCTAAACAGAGTGCCTCAAACCACAAGGATTTCGATTACCCGATAATGACCAAAAATTCTCAATGGGCTCATTACCTTTAGCGAAATGCTTAGTAACGCCCTGCGTCGCCTCTAATTCAGCCTTTATTTAAGGCAGTAGTCTTATCACCGTCCGTGTTTTTCTTGTTCACTTTTCTTTCTATTTTTTCTTCATATTTTAGAAATTTCAGACCATTTAGGTAGACATATCGATAGGTAGCGTGGTTGACTAGCCTTTCATTCCTACAAGTTTAGATAAGGTAATTAGAACCAGTTCTATTTCAAAATGAAAGCGGCGACAAATTGTGAGATTTGACCAGTCCACACTATCTGGCGACACACATAATGCTCTTCGTTAGACGAACGCACGTCTGTATTTCACCTCCGCGACGTCACATTCGGCGATCACCCGAGTTCGCGTTGGAGTAATGTAAAGACGCTGGATGGTCCCGCTGTTTCATCCACGTTTGAAATGGCTACCCGTCATTGGCGGTTAAGCACTGCAACCAGTGAAGTTGGTCATTCTTTCATCCTTCAGCTTTGATCATGTTTCTAGCCTCCTCTGTAAACTTCCTATAGGAAGAAATTGTGTTTGGGATAGGGAGGAATTATTTTAAGTCCTCCAGGCTCTAAAGAAGGAGCAGACACGAAAAACAGCCTCAATAAAGCCGATGTCGATTCTGCTGACGGCTACGACTAATAAGGCATCAGCAACACATGCACGTATTCTATACATTTATTCCGCTTAGAAAATCGTTAGGGCAACAACACATTGAAAGAGAAAAATATTCAAGAAGATAGCAGAATACAACGGATAAACAGCAGAGTTCGCAGTGACAGGAATTTTCTCTGGCAATAGTGACACTTCTAGATTTCCTGCTGAACCCTTCACCCGAGAGACGCATGGTCTTTAGAGAATTCAGCGATCGAATTCTTTCTTTACATTGATGCAAAAAGTTGATGTGTCAATGCATCGCACGAACCAAATAACCAAATGATTTTCTTCTCAAAGGGACTTAAATGGAAATTATTTAAAAGGCATTTTCTACAGGAAAGGTGTCTTCATAGTGTCTTTTAGTTTCGACTTGCACTCAACTTCGCCATGTTTTTAGGCTCGTTCTTTTCCCTTTTCTTCGTTGTTTTAGCTCTCACTCTAGTTCTCTTTTACTTGAGTTCTTTTCGCTACAGAAGAAAAATTAATATTAAGTGGTGCACCCTTTTGCTATCTTTAGCATCGTATAAATATCTTTCTTTACGCTTAGCTGTCACTTTAGAATGTTGACAATTTCTTCGCTATCTCTTTAGAATGTCGACAATTTCTTCGCTATCTCTGCCTTTTGTCTCAGGAAGATATAGATAAAGGTAGGCAGTACATAACGAGGAAGGTGCAACGAAAAGCAGAAGGAATGCAAAAGGCCCGATGAGGTGGAACAGTGGTCCGCAAAGGAATGCCGTTGCGCAGCTGGTCACCGTGTCCCACGTGAAGCCGACCGTTGTTATAATACTACGATAACGCAGAGGCACCAACTCGATGCCGATAAAACGAGCGACTGGTCCCACTCCTGCTCTAAAACGAGAACAGCATACATTTGTAAGAGTAACAGACAGATACGGAAGAACCTGCAGTCTGACTCGTTGCAAACTGCTTCCAAAATCCACAAAGTCCTCTGTTGGAGCTATCTACAACAGCAGAAGGAGGATGGATGGCTTCCCTAACAAACTCAATACTTCCGCTCGGAACCTTTACTATCGCAGACGCCACGCTCTATCCGGGGCGAGGTATAATAAAGATGGTGAAATGGAGGGGGCAGACATTCCCAGGCCAAACTGTTAGATTGCGTCGCTGGTCATCGACGCTACTTCGGCCGGAGGTCATCGGAACCGCGACCGATTGCGCTGTGGATCGCGTTGCTCTCGAAACCAGCGCGATGCGATTGATGGAGGTGGATTGAGACACAGCATTGCTGCTCTAATGGTAGAAAATTGTCGAAGAGGCACGTACAGGAACGTAGTAGACAAAGCGTAGTGGAAAAATACAGTACCGTCGGTAAACATTCGCCAAAACGCGGCCGGCGACGGATTAATCCGCCTTTTCCGCCGCTTTGCCATAACTCCCTTCAAATTCAATTATATTCAATGAAATGCACATGGTTGAATTCAGAACAACATGATCTGCTGTATGACTTAAAAATCCCTGCATGATTTTAGAAATTTTCAGTCCAAGATGACCTAATTAAGCAGGCCGTAATTGTCTCGACCTGATCCATATTCGCTCCTGAGTCTCGCTTAATTATGCCCCCGGCAGTAATGTACCTGCTCAGTAGAAGTTTCAAAATTTTAAACGCTGTTAAAAGTGTATTTCATGGCAAGTTTAAGTCTTGCCTCATCATGGCGATCTATTAGATATCAAATTTGCCTAGATTAGCTCAATTTACAACATTGCGTGCAATCCAAACTGTCGCTTACCGAACCTTCAAAGACCTGTAATTTTGGTTGTCTTAGCTACAAAGCTATAGCCTAGAATTTGCGTTTTGAAATGAACTTTGGGTACTCTAGTACGTAATAGGAAGTGAGGGATTTATATAGAATAGACCTACAAAACATCCATCGTTAGTCGCAGTTCTGGCACGCGAACTACGGTCACTGGACTAAAGGAACTGTTAAACTAAACTAGAGAATTGTAATGGATGGTAAGTGGTTGATTATAGCGTAGTTAAGATCTCTGTACTCCCACAAACTTTGATCGTTAGTTGCGAACAAAAAAGTTTGATCAGTACGAAAAATATAGATTAACAACTGAAAACGTAAGGCTTAGCCAAACAAAATCCAAGAAGTCGTTATTTCTTTTTGAAAACTCTTAGAAATTCACAACATCAATCAAGTGAACAACGTAAGCCGCTGGAAAAGGATATGGCGCAATCTCAGCATTTATCAAATCGGAGGATTTCGACTTTCGAACTTGCTGGATTCCTTTAAAATCAAATAAAATCACATCGTAGCTAAAATGATAGGCAATTATAACTGACCAAAGTACTGTTTTCGAGGCGTCCTGCTTATTTGAAACGGTTTTACACATGGCCTGTATGATATCCTCAGAAGAGTGAAGGTGGACAGTGGATAGCAGATACAGCAATTTTGTTTTGAATAAAAAAACAACGGAGGAAATAGGAAGCTAAACAGTTGAGGGTATATGAAAGGACAAATAGAAGAAAGGCAGAAGGAGAAGATAACAGCGCTAACGCAAAAATAAATAAAAAAACTATCTAATCTACTGCTTAAATGTCACGTGTATGACATATCGGCAGAGACTCTTACATTTTAACCTCAGTTTTAGTCTCTCATTGGATGGATGATTCAGTACCGAACCTGTGCTGGATTATGTAGAGTAGTGCTTGTATGTATGGAGTTCTTGTACACACTAAGTCTAGAAGTAAAGTCACTGAAAATGGGAAACTTCAGAAGAGTACACAATCTCAAAATTCACTCAGTAATTTACAAAGTTCGGATAAGCGGCGTAAGTTATTTTAGAGATCAAATAACGCCGATGTTTTAAAAATAAATAAAAAATAAAAGTACATTTAAAATAAAAAGGTATGTGTTTTATATTTTTTTATTAAATTTGTGTAACCGTAGCTCATCATTGATGCATTGGGTTAATGTGAGTAGTGAGAAGAGAGAGGCAGTGATTGCATGCCCAAAGGACATTGTTGGCGGGACAGGTCAGGTCACAGCAATTACGTCAAGGACTTTTTAAAAAATATTGCGAATATGTGTCTCTCAAAATGACAGGAACTATTCTGCAACATTAGTGCAGACATTGTCTTCGAATCTCAATGTCGGCTTTTAATGAAACTGCCTTTTTGAGGTAGTGCAGCTGGCTTATGTGGAGTGCTAATTTCATCATTTTTGCAAGGCAGCATCTCTGCACACTACCACATATCCAGCTTTCATACTGATCTGCCACGTGGAAATAGAGATCAGCTCGCGTAAAGTAGCCTTTGCGGGACATGTCTCCTTGGAAGCATGATGCGCACCCAATTTGATAGGTGATTACTACCCTGTCCTCCACCAAAGTAAACTTGAAAGCAATATTTGTAATCCACACCTCATAGTAGAGAACGTAAGCAAAAACCAGCCCTCGAACAAAGATGGTACGATAGTAAATTCTTGGGGAAATGAAAGAAAACCGGGAGTTGAGAATGCGTGGAACGAAAAAAATTGAGCCAATCTAGGCAAATTTGATATCTGATAGATCGCCATGATGAGGCAGGACTTAAAATTGCTATGAAATACATTTTTGGCAGCGTTTAAAATTTTTAAACTTCTACTGGGCAGTTCCATTACTGCCAGGGGGCATAATTAAGCGAGACTCAGGAGCGAATATGGGTCAGGTCGAGACAATTGCGGCCTCGCTTAATTAGGTCATCTCGAACTAAAAATTTCTAAAATCATGCAAGGATTTTTATGTCATAGGGTAGATCATGTTATTCTGAATTCAACCATGTGCATTTCACTGAATATAATTGAACTTGAAGGGAGTTATGGCAAAGCGGCGGAAACGGCGGATTAATCCGCCGCCGGCCGCGTTTTGGCGAATGTTTACCGACGGTACTGTACTGAGGAAGAAAAAGCAAATCATAGAGCACCCTGAAATCTGTGCATCACCTCGTGTTGTAGGTACGCAATTATGTGTTTTTGCTTGGAGTTGTCGTCGACAGAATTTCGAAGTGACCATCATCATCGTCATCATCATCATTCTCATTAGCGTCTGTCCCCCTTGGCGGCGGAGTCCGCTCTTCTGGTATGGTGACACCAATTCTCCCGATCAAATGCTTGATCAGGGTGCACACCAGCCATCTTTAAGTCCAAATGCAACGTATCTAGCCAACGTTGCTTGGGCGTCCCCGGGCCGCTTTCAAAGGACCTCAGGCCTATCTTCCGGACGGTGTCGTTAGCGCGAAGGACGTGGCCGTACCATCAAAGACGAGCTTCGCGCAGCTTCTCGGCTATCGGGGCGACACCGAATCTCTGTCGTATGGTGTCGTTGCGAACGCGGTCCAAACGCGTAGCACCAGCCGTCCACCGTAGCATTTTCGTGTCCATTACACTGAGGCGGCTCTCAATTTCCTTAGTCACGGACCACCACTGGGCACCTAACGTCGCTACTGGGCGGACGACTGTTCTATAAACCTTCGATTTGTGGCGCTCAGGTACTGTCCTGTCGCAAAGCTCCCCAGTCAGTGAGCGCCATTTGGACCAGGCTGCACTCACGCGCGCGTTCACTTCCAACTTTAGGCTGCCATCGGACGTAACTGTTGATCCAAGATACTTGAAAGGTGCAACTCGCAAGAGCTCAGTACCACTGATCTTAATAGATCCGCCTTAATCACATCCGTCGTCAAGTACTCCGTCTTTTTGACGTTTAGCTTGAGACCGAAAAATGTCAAGCGATTGCACCACGCCTGTGCCTATTGCTCGAGTTCCGTTTTATCTTCACATGCAAGCATGACGTCTGGAGTTCTCAAGATGGCGGGCACCTTGGACGTGTCGATCCATGCCAGGACACAATTAGGCGAGAGACAGGGGCGAATGTGGGTAAGGTCAAGAGATTTATCGAAGTGACCATCGCCGTCCATAAATTCGCTATGCGATTGCATGCATCAACCCCTTAACCGCGTCGCTCTGTGTTGGATGCATAAACGAGGTCTTACAGGACTCCTTGCTCCTTCAATGTCCCGCGCACGACAAATGGTGCCGGGTAACGAAACTTGTTTCCGAATGGAGTAACACCTTAGCAAAGTGAACTGCGTGCGCGGTGTCATATTTGGCATATTTGTCTGCGAAATGCGACTTTTACCTTTGATGAGTGTCACATTCCACGCTATGACTCCGTTATCGGAACCACTATCTTTGCCACGGCAGTCCTATTTTTCATTAGCGTTTTCCCCACAATGATTAAAACCCTTTACCAGAAGGTTGAAAATACAAACCTTAGAGGCTAACCTCTACCTGAATGGTGAAGAATACGCCCGGCTTACCCGAATGTGAAGCCAAAAAGGGTAAACATCGCCAAGCATCCGTATCTCATTGGACGAAAAAACCTTGCAGTTTCCGCGAAGAAGACGTAGAAAATAAGTGACGCAATGTTGACGGTATTACAACATAGCATCAATTTTCGACGTCCACACCTGAAGGTTGATGAAAAACCCATCGCCAAATACTATTTTTGTTTTGTTGCCTGTGCGATGTTCAAGAAAGGGAGGTTACCTCTCAATCAGAATGGCTCCAGCAATTGTTCCAGCTAGGTACGCCCCAGCCATAACAGAGCTCGACCACTGCGCCAAGGAATGTTCGACACCTGCATGTTCGAGGAAGAAGGTTGACGAGAACAGAATTGTCCAAAGCGCCACAGTGTTCTGAAAAGTCGTTTATCGTAGCATGAAGCAGGTCAAGAAGCTTTTCTCTTGCCTGAAGGGATGCGAGGAAGAGTTTCAGTGCAGCTCTAAGGTAAGGTATTGCGAAGAGATCTACGAGTCTAACCTCACTTGTCGCAGCCTCGCCGACATCCTTGAAAATGAAAACGTTTACAAACATGAAGCACTGGTAAAAACAACAAAAAATATAATTTCTGAAAAAAACTTGTGCTCACTCTTTCAATTGATTTCAAGGAATCACCCAAATGAGCAGATTTCCCGAAATAAAATCGAACTGACAGTGAAGCCTTTTCGTAGTCGCCCTTTGCTACCAGATATTTGGGAGTCTCCGGTAGGATAGCAACTATGACTACGCCAAATACACCTGAAAAAAGCAACATTAAGTGCTTGAGAGAAGGCCAACGCGTTTCCTGACTGCTAGTAAAATCGTGCCGGTTAAAACAATATTTCGGTTGCAGCAAACACTTAACGTTGCATGCCTTTCTTTCTGAATAGTCAGAGAGTTGGGCACTTGAAGTGCATCAGTTTTAAAGGCGTGATCAAAAGCTGCTAATTTCAGGCGACTTAGAAGAAATAGTTATTTTTACCTTTCTGTAATGTTTTCCACGTTCAATAGCTTTCTCAGTGTCTCATAGTATCCCCAAAGTATTTTCTATTTAAGAATAGTCTTGTTAGTTTTGTAGGAAATGAAAGCATGCAGGTTACCTTTATTATGCTTTCGATCATGAAACTCAAAATGCTAGAGAAAAATGATCGAACAACAGAAAAACGTAGGGGATTAAAAGAAAATCGAGAGGAATGACTACGGTGGAGTCAGTACCATGATGCATTCGTTGAACTAAGACGGATTTACCAGGTAGTCTCGAAATGGGTGTTCAGTGTACTGAACAGTACTGTGCAAGAGTTAGCTATTAGGTTGTAACGAAATAAATGGCACTGAACCACTGTAAATTTAAACAGTTAATATCTCGGCTTGTAGGCAAGTTTATTAATCGAAATAAAAACGTTCTGATTCTACACATCTTTGCTAACGTGACACAAGCTTTTTTATCCCAGTAGCATAAAAATCAGAAGTTCTGGAATTGACGAAATCTTCGAAGGTACTTTCGGCATCCTGTTCGTATTTGAATATTTTCCCTACCAAGAAGTCGCCAAGATGCTTGAAGAAATGGTAGCCTGTTTCTTCAATTTCAATGCAGTACTTCTCTGCCGTGATGGATTCACCGGGAGGGAGGAAGCTGTGGTGAATAATTACCAGCGAACACCACCATACTGTCACCATTACTTTCTTTTGGTGCAATTTCGGCTTCGCAAAAACCTTGGGGCTCTCATCGCTGTCCACCCACTGTGCCGATCGTCGCCTGTTGTCGTACATTATCCATTTCTCGTCACAGGTTACGATAGAATGGGTCCGTTTCGTTCCGTAGAAGCAGTGCGGATGAGATCTCATATCGTCGGTTTCTTTGCTCCTCAGACAGCTCGTGAGGCACCCATCTTTCCAGCTTTTTGGTCTTTGCAATTTCCTTCAGATGCCAGGCAGCTGTGTTGTGACTGACGCCAAGAACCTTCGCTATCTCCCTGGTACCTTTGTGTGGATCCTCCTCTACCACATCTCTCAGCTTGTCCTCATCAACATCACTATGCCTCCCACGACCTTCATGTTCTTCCAAGCTCTCATCTCCATTCCGGAACTTCTGATACCAACGATACGCCGTCCGAATTGTGGAACATCCTTGACCGAATGCGGCGTAGATCTTCTCGTCCGCCTCCTTAGCTGTAGTGCCCAGCTTGAATTCATACAAGTAAATGCCTCGGATTACCCTTTTGTCCATCTGCAAAAAAGTCAATGAAACTCTAAAGTTTTCCCAATTTTACATAGAAAATTTGGTACTCTCCGGTAGAGCAAAGTTTGTGCTTCTAAATGATATGCCACACGGTTTGTTCTTGATCAAACGCGTAAAGACGCGCCAAAAATGGCGCGAGCCAGTGCCATTTAATTCGGTGCAACCTAATAATTTTGACGAGTAGCTTATCGCCGCCCTGGGAGCGAGCGTTTTCCCCTTCGTCTGACAAGCAAGCCAATTTCCTGCGCGGAAATCTATTAGTACCTTATCCTGGAGGCAACTCTCCGGCCCGACTCTTCACTCCGTGGGGCGAATAACGCTGGTAAGCCGCCTCCCTTCTCAATTTAGAGGCGAATCCATAGTCAAGCTTATCACAGTTGTTCTCAGGATGATCTTGTCGGCTTGCTAAGTCATTCCTTCTATTTAAGGAGATAGACTCCACGATAGGCAGTGATTCTTCGGGTACTTGTTTTTTTGGCGTCGTCTCATTTGGGCTCCAAGGAAGCGCGTGCAGGAACAAAACCCTCTCAGGAGACCTGTATCGAGATTGCAACATTTCTCTCTTATGTATTACCATTCACCACTAATGGAGTGTATCCGTTTTTAAAGGTGAACTTACAAGGTGGCACAGCCGAAACGAAGTAATAGAGCAGGTTGTCTCCGAGAAGTGAATCGTTTCCTAGGGTTATTCCCATCAATGCGACCAACGAATAGACGAGGCCATTCAAACACGATGTCATGCCTCGTATGGAGCTTGGTGAAACTTCCTGAATGCCGTAGTGTTTTTTCGCAAACCTTTTGAAGGGCTAGTATACGTATCGCATTGTAGCACAATGATACAGAATGAGGGCCAATATCAAACAATTCCTTCCTTAGGTGCGTCACGCACCCTGTTGCGCCACGTACCGGAGATCGTACATCATTACTTATATGATAAGCGATGAATCCGTCATAATTTGCATCGTTAACAGAGTAAGTTTGGATTACGTAAAACCTGTCAAAGACACAGTAATCCCGTACATGATATAACCATTTATTGAGAATGCAAGACGATTCTTAAACAATTATAGGACCAATGGAATCTTGAGCTGAGGTCTTGGCGTTTGTTCTCGTTTTGGTCCCACAATTATTTGGGGACTGCTCTTGTTGTACGTTCTGCCAAGTCAGGGTACCTTAGCCTAATACCTTAGCCAATTTTGTCATGACTTTCGTTTTATACAGCTTCTGATTACGCTGTTCTTCACCTGGATTTTCATTCGAATAGTATATAGCGTAGAACTGCCCAGTATATGATGCAGTTCAAACGTAAGAAAAGGAAACAAACAATTGTAAGTTTCCAAAGTTTTTGTTTTATCTTATTGCCAATTTATATTGCATATCATTGTATTATTTCGATATTAATTATTACTAGGTCGTTGCCGATTTGACGAAGTGACCGATTTTGACAGAAAGTTTTGACAGACCATATCTTTGCTTGGAAGCAATTTTATTAATCAAAATAAGCACCTTTACAATTAATACGCTCTTACAAACGTGGCGATTGCTTAGGCGTTCCATCCTTTTAAAGATGTGAACTACGAGAATTAGTAAAACATAAGAAGCCATTTTCGACATCACCCAGGCTGCTGATTTTCTATCCTTCTCATGATGATCTAAATGCTTGACAAAATGATAATCGATAGAGGATAGACCTGTTGAATATGGTGGATGTGACAGAGTTTCGTATCCCAATTCATCCAGTTTTTGGACAACAATTTTTGAAACGTGCGGAAGCGCGTTGTCATGCAATAGGATTGGGCCTCTTCGACTGACCAAAGCCGACTGTTTTTTAATCAACTTCTGGTGCATCACTCCCACTTCGGCACAGTACTTCTCTGCTGTGACAATCTCTCCAGTGTTCAAGAACTTGTAATGCCACTGTTCACCATACGGTCACCATGGTCTTCTTTCGATGGAGACTTGGTTTTGGCATCTCCTTGGTACACTCATTCATATCCAGCCACTGTGCAGAGCGACGACAACTGTCACAAGGGATCCACTTTTCGTCGCATGTCAAGATCCGTCCAAAAAAGGCTTCCCAAGATTGCGCAGCCTCAACGAAACACAGGTGTCGTGTTCGGCATCTGCCCGGCGGTCGGTTCGTGCGGGATCCACTTATTCAACTTCTTTACTTTCCCGATCGCATTCAAGTGACGACTGGTAGTGCTGCAGTCGACGTCGAAATGCTGTGCTGACTCTCTAACACTTTGACGCGGATCCGCTTCCACCACGGCTTCGAGTTGGACGTCGTTAAGGAGTGATGACGGCCTATCTCGGTCTTCATCTTTGAGGACTTTCGTCTCCAGATCGAAATCTTTCCAAACAGTGGTGAATTGTGCGTTCCTTAGCAAAATCCTCCCCAAATGCGCCTCTCATGCTACGAGCTGTAGCTGCGGTGTTGTGTCCACTTTTCCATGCATATAAGTATGTATAGTACCCGAACATCACGTTGATTCATGCTGTAAAAACGACGTAAAATATTCGGCAAGAGGCAGTTTTGTCACAAATGCTGTAAATGGTGAGAAAGAGAAGAATCTGCGATTTTATAAACTGCATACAGTGCCTGAAACGGAAACATTCGTAGCCTCGAAAAATTGACCGGAAATTGAGGTTGTAAAATCGGCCATTTCATATGCAACGACCCAATATGTCTTTATATTAGTTCGATTTATCTGCTACGGGGTAAGGTCCTACCTGAAGATACAGAACAAGTGAGCAGTAAGCTATTGCGGTGGCGAAGCCGCATAATGCTCTTGCCCCCATGAGAATACCAGGCTCTTCAAGGAGGATGGATGCGCATCGAAGTACAGATCCAATAGCGTTCAATATGTTCCCGACAAGAAATGCCGCTGCAACGAAATTGACGTGGGGCGAACATGCAGAGCGAGAGGCATACCTTTTCTGCCGAACTTCTCTATCAGAAAGCTGCTCGACCAGACTCCAGGTAAGAAACCGATAAACCATAGGTTTATGACCACGTTCCATAGCCAAGAGTATCTGCTACCTAAATTTTCTGTGGATCGTTGAAACAACGGTCACCTCCACTTAAAGCTTCAAACACAGCACCTCCCTCAACATCAACGTCAGTCACAGTGTTGTTAGATTCGCTTAGAAATCGTTGAAGGGAGTGAACGGCAGAGTTTGTATAGGTGCAGGAAAAGGCGTACTGGTAGTTGACTGAGACGGATAGTGCGAGGCAGATGACGATTAGACGAATTCGGTCCGTAGTTTTCGTCATTTCAATGCTGAACACCGACGGCACGCTTCTGCTTTTCCTGCTGCTTAAAGCGGATACATATATGCCAGTCTCGAAATTAAGGACAAATTTCTTGTAGAGACGTGAGGTAGAATCTTAATCGCGAGCGCCATATGTGCTGATAAATCGGAGCAATGCTGGTTGAGGGTGCACAGTTGTGAACGCCTTTTCTTGCTTCTTTCCGTTACTACAGCTTTATATTTCAACGGAATTCTAGAGATCAGAAATGGAAAGCGCCGCATGCAGCCCTACCGTTAGCTGTGCATTCAATAAATCTTCGTTCAGGATGTGTAACCTTCATAGCGCCGTAAGTCATTCGTTAATAATGGGAAAACAGTGTTTTATGGAGGGTCAAGCGTGGGAGCCTAAATATTTCAGGCATCTGCAAAGAGAGAGTGTAGATAATACGTGCATTTGGGTTCTAGCATGAAGAAACAACGGCAGAATGAGAGAGAAATCATAAATAGATCTGCAAATCTACAAATGTCAACGTTTATCCGTGTCCGCATTCTCGGCAGCCGACAAGAGAACGACGAATTGAGAGCTGAAGCGGTGAAGAGATGTCTAGCAGACAACAAGACCTCAGTCTAAACAACACAGTCGTAATTTCCAAGTTCTTCAACTCAAGTGCAGGAACGAAAAATCACAACTAAAAACGATGATAAAGGTGTTCGTACTGCGACCGGTTACGCCTAAGAGTGAGGCATTCGGGACCCAAATTGCGAATTCGCTGTTGAATTCGAACGCTGAACGGAGTCAGATATTATAGGTGTGCAAATATAGGGCATTAACCTCGCTAATCGGTTTTATTAGCATTTGTTGTCCACCATCGGGAAGTGTGTGGTTTATGCGCGCCGCAAAGCTGTCGAATTCGAACTCTGTTCGAGATACTAAATTCAGTTCACAGAGGCGTTAAAAATGACTGCCTTGCTTAATTTCACCATATATTAAGAGTGGGTTGGACACTTAAGGAACTTGACTTAGTGCTGTTATTACTCGTGTTTATTGAACACGTTTACTATCCCGTATTACGTTTTCATCGCTAACTTCAAGATGACCGATTCGACGCTCTAACCGTACCGTCATATTTTCCAGACGGGCAACGAAGAAAGTCATCCAAGGCATCTACTTCGATTTCTTCGGTAGCCACGTCCACATGCTCCCATGTCACATTCCTTGGATGCGTCGTCCTCTGTTCTCCCTTCCGAGATCTGACACGTCATTTCCTCAGTAAAGAATCATACAGTCCATGATCCCGAAAGGATAAGAGCTGAACACCTGAAGAGCTTCCCGCAGTTCTCACCAACACCCTGAGGCGAATCTTTGCACGCTACTTCGGAGGACAAGATTCCATCTCAGTGGAAGGCCGGTAAGACCGTCTTCCTTTACAAGAAGGTAGACGTGCACGGTATTGCAATAGTAGGAGCCTGCTGTCCGAGTCCTCAAGTCTTTCAGTTGAGTCATTCTGTATAATGTCAGCTGAACGTTGGTCGAAGGACAGCCATGCGAACAGGCGGATTTCGGAGAGGATTCAGCACGATCGACCACATACACACAGTGATGAAGCTCATCGAAGTATCGTGAGAGCACACGCTGCCGCTGTGCCTCACGTTTATAGACCTGAAGTGGAAGAGAGTTTCGACTCTGTCGAAACTGAAGCGGTCATCGAACCATGTCCATGTAAGCTGTTTCTGCTCAGCATATTAGAGTACCTCGACAGCTGTAAGATCTCAACATTCTACATTCTACAACATACTCATCAACGTATCCCCGACGCTCCTCAGCGCTATCCTCGAAACCCTCGAAAACCTGAGGTGACATGGTAATGCAGATTAACTAACTATGCAGAGCGAATGCTGGCCGGTTTCGATCGTGTATGTGGGAACGTTGCACTGCAACTGAATCTTATGATGACGGTGTCGAAGAGGAGCTGGGCAGGAGAAAACGAGAGGCTTGGGGATCTTCCAAGAGCGGGGAAAAGTCGAAAACATCCAACCGTGTGTCCATATACTCAGTTCCACCGTTCTTTCTGCTACAACGTGGGTCTCAAAATCGAATAGAAAGGCAGGATGAACATGCGATCACCGTCTCGCAACGGGAAATCGAGAAGACGATGCTAGTGGTGACAAGATTCTTGCAAGTGAGCGAAAGCCTCCGAAGAGCTGAGCTCCGTCGACATTAGAAGACCAGAGACGCTGTTGCATGGCCCAGTTGCCGGAAATTAGATGGGGTGGAATGCCGTGATGTCCACCAACGCATCTTCTTGCCAAAGCCTTAAACGAACGATATGACGCTCTTCGTGTACGAGAAGAACCCACTGGAGCCCTCTAGCTCACGACAGGGTCGAATGTAGGCGCTGCTGGCGCCCTATTGAGCAACTCGAGGAGCAACGGGGCGATAGGTGAAGGGTTAAGGTCGGCGTTAATCAATCACTTTTTGTTGACGAGTCAAACAGTATTCTTCTTCGAGATCTCGGGCGCATAAGTAATCTGAATACGTGTTTCACCGATACAACGAACTGCGGTGTCCATCGTCGGAGGGAATTTGTTATCACATTCTCAAACAGATCTAGTCTCAAATTAGAGGGAGGGAAGGATTAGTTTGCTTACGCAGTGCTCGAACCTTGAATCGTTCCGAGGTTCTCGCGAGAGTCAGCTCTTCCTTCTGCGCTAACAGTACCGCTCACTGCAATTTGCATACAAAATAATGGTCATTTCAATGTGCTAGCTGCTACCCCATAGCCCGTAAAGCGACACGGTTAATGGGACAAAATTAAAAGCAATCTTCAAACGACACGTTTTCGCCATCTAACAAAGAGGCACCTTCAAAGAATGTTGGTGAAACGGAGAAAGATTTCAACATGCCATGCAACAACCTCATTTATTTAACGAATGCATAGACTAATTTGACATGCAATTATTGCAGCAAAGACCTTAGCCGCACAGAATCCGTCAGTACGGTGCAAATTAACGCGCGAAGCCCAGACGGAGGAAGTGCTGGCTGTCGCGCGCACCCAATATAGGTTTGGATTTCCCGTCCAAGCCAACCAAGCCTCTATGCTTTCGGATCGGTGAATTAGTAACAGGCTTCTGTGGGAAGGCTGAATCAATGACTTCCTCATCGGCTGACTACCGCAATCATTGTATGGCCCAAATACGCAACCAATTGGCCTCCACGACATCGCGCAGAAGTAGAATGCGTGGCGCTTTCTACATACGGATCGACTAGCGTCGACCTTTATATTTTATCCTTCCACGAATAAGCTTTAGATCTCGCCCTTGTTCAACAACGCATTCAAATTGCCAAATTGTCATGTTATTCCGTGGGGGTAGAATTCGTGGTGCACCTCAAGCACGATATCAGACTATCTCTCCTTTGTGATGTGTAGCACAGCTTTCTTTCTCTAACCATAAGAAGGCAGGCAAAAAAGTTTCAAGGATGGAGAATTATAATAATTTAATTTCATGGCTACTTCTTTGCAACTAAGAAATGAGGCATATGGGCAGGAGACTGCTATTAGGGTTTTTCTTTTCGCCTCTACCGCTACTATACGAGAATAAGCATCTTCCTCCGAAAGAACGAGGTTGAGTTCAGAAAAGGTGTTTACTTGCTTTGTCCTTCGGCTGACTGTTTCAACTTTCTACATGAAAACCTTGTGTCTGTGTGAAGCGGAGGAGAGAAGTTCGTTCAAAAAATCGTCGAGACAATTATGCATATACTGTGCACAACGTATCATTGTAGCCCTTATGTTGCTCAGATAACGAAAGCTTTGGTGAGTATTTCACAGTAACACGACAAGGGATGTTATGCAGTCACTCTTCTGAAATTTGCCCACTTTGGAATGGATGAGATCCTACGAGGATCAGAAGAAGAAGAATGTTGTCCGCTTTGAGTAACACAACACTTTAACAGAAGCAGCTAAACGCACGACCACTGAAATAAGTATACCACTAAAAATTCGCTACACGATAGTTTTTCTAAATGGTCAGTTTTTTATAGTTTACAGTTTTAAAGTCACGACAGCTTGATGCATCTCAATACTTTGCTGTAATTGTGGACCACCATGAGGGTATCGAAATAAAGTTCAGATGTCAACTCGAGAACCTGAATTTGGAAACGAGCAGTTTCAATTACAAATCAAACTCTACCGCAGTGTCATGCTTCTACATATAATATATTTGACAACAGAAAGGAAGCAAACTTTTCGCACGAAAATGCAAGTCATGGAGTTAGAGGAGGCAGACGTGGATGACCGGCCAGATGGCAGCTGCTGCTCGTGCCGATGCGCTTGGCCGAGAGATCGGCCACAAGGTGTCGGTGAGAATCGTTCTGGAGAAGGTTCTGACAACTAGAGAAGGGAGGAAGTGAAACATGTTGTGGACGATTGGCAGAGGTGCAGAGTTATGTATGAGGACTGCTTATGTTCGAAAACGTCAAACGTCTCGTCAGGAAATTATTACATCGAAATAAAAATTTTATGAGCAATAATCTCCACAAACATTTTGACTTTGAATGTGCCGACTAGAATGCACTAGGACTTTAAACTGTTCACTACGGCAGGTTTGTTCATGCTTCGTTGTCGGCTCTTAAATATACTTTGATTTCAATTTTTGTGTCCTTTTAAAATAGTGACACAACCGAACTAAAAAGGGCATGATAATCAACATAGACAAGCTACAAGGTATGCTATCTTCGTACTCGCAGCAGGATAAACTGATCTGCTTATATTCTGGTAGATATTATACATGGTAGGATGACAGCAAGCAAATCAATTCAGTGCGCCACTTGCTCTAAACTCTAACGATAAGGAAGCACGGAGAAGCAGAAGGTTTGAAAACGACGCTTGTTCGTTGCAAGTGGTCTGAAACATATGATTCGCGCAATCAACTGCTCTTATATTTTTTCTTGTAATATATACAAAAGAAAAGCAGACAATAGACCCTGGACAATAGACTCTAGACAAAAAATAGGCTATAGAGACAAATAAAGCAGTATTCCATCTAATAAAAAGATTATGACAATATGATCTAAGCATCCAGATCCGAACACGGCTCTTCGCCTCTTCTGTAAGAAGTAACTACTAATAGAAATTAGTAGTTGCTAAAAGTTGGTGTCAAACGAGCACATTACTAGGAGAATAGTGCGCTTTTTTAGGGTATGCAGTGTTCGACTGGTTCCGTTATCAGCGGCGTCTCAGCTAGGAACTCCTTAAAGTTGAAAGGAAGAGCGATCAGCTTACAAATTGAGCAGCACTTATGCTTCAAGCGAGAATGTAAATAACTGAGGGGAAGAAACGGGCAACTCGCAGAACTCGAAGATTACTCACACCTTGTCATCTTGCAATAGTGCTTATTTTTTGCCAATTTAGCAAATATTCGGCTGAAAGGAAGCTAGAAGGTTAAAGATTGGCGTCTGCCAACACTTTTGTGTGATGCACCACGCTCTTCACTTCTTGGGGTATTGTAGAGGCAATTTGAGTGCATTTTTCATTCTTCTAACACAACTATTTGCAGTGGTCTGCCGGTGATGAAATCAGTTTCTTAAAATTGTTGGTTCCTTGAGCTCCATGGCTATGACTTCGATTTTGCAATGATGAATCCAGACTTGGTCAATCCTTCATTGAAATTTCTGGCTTTAAGCCTTTTTCAAGGCTTAAAAGAGCTATATCGCTCATCTTTAACGCGAACAACTCACATATACACTGTGAACACTTTACAGACAGACCCGAGATCAAAAGGGAAGGAGTGGGGGGCGTAGAAGTTCAGCGACGCGTTTGGCCTGAAATGAAGAGCCTAGTGGGACTTACCGCTCTCACATATCTCTATCTTCATTGGCATTGTTCACGCCGCATATCCCTAGCCCGAGACTTTGGTGGTGCAGACGTAGAAACTCCAAGGATGCCCCAATAGCTCTTCGGGCATAATCGAATGTGTGCAGTGCGATCATATAAAAGCTCTGGTAATCCAGTCCTTGTTCTTCACTAAAGCTACACTGTCTCCGTTATTAGATGAAATGTTGCAAATTTTGTGGGCGCACGAGCGTAACCACGATGCTGCAGGAATCAGCTAATTCGATCAGTTGGTTTACCACAGGGTGACACAATGGGCCTTGTTTTGATAACACCCTTACCAAAATTTGTTAACACAATTGTTTGAAAGCGCTATTATCAAAACAAGGCCCATTGTGTTATCCTGTGGTGAACTAAGTGGTCGAATTAGACGGTTGCTGCAACAGTCGTTATTGTCATTGCTCTCGTGCACCTACGACATTTGCAGCAATTTCTCGAACAACTGAAACAGTGCAATATAGGTGAAGATAACGACTGGATCACCAGCTCCTCGATGTGATTGCACCGTAGACGGTCGTTGGTACCTGAAGAGCCGTTGACGCCTGCTTGAAGCCTTCACGCCATCATCAAAAGCTCTTCGGGTTAAGCAGAGAAGGACACACGGGCTCGAAGTGCACACATTCCGCTTCCGAAATGTGTTCTATGGATCGGTCTTGCAATGGGGCAGGATGGCACCACTGCTCGCGATCGTGCCTATGGCCTTGAGCGACCGGCATTGTCTTTGAGCGTGTTATACTTCGGTGCCGTATCGATGACCTTAGCGTAGAAGAAAAATCATCGATAACTCTACGACAAACCTTGGATGCCTGAATTCAGCATTCCCACGATCATGCTAACTTCAGAAATTTCTGATGGATGCTGATATGTTTCTCATCCTTGAATAGAAAAGTAACAATATCAGAGGTCAAGAAGGTGACAGCATGTACCGTCATCTCATAACAGTCTTGTGTATGCAAGAAGTTTCTATCCTCATAACATTCTTGTGTATGAAACCAGTTTTTATTCGACGTATACGATTAAAGGATAAAGGACGTAGGGAGCCGTTAGTCAATCTCTTTTGGGATGCGCCACGCAATCTATCTTTTCAGGATGTCGCGGAGCCTGTTTGAATGTGTATTCGGCCTATGCAGTGGCTTGCAATGGCCTGCCGATGAACAGGACAGAGGTTTTACCCTTCTCAGACATAGTGTGGCACCAATACCGCGGCCCGAGGGATGCAAGGCAGGTGACCGGAGGGAAAACCCGAATCAACATCCTGTAATCGAGTACACGCGATTGCCGGCTCTCCAGCGTTAATACGCGCCATCCTGCGCTTATGAAGCAGAATATTGCTCTTCATACAATAGCTACTAGATCTCAGGCGAGAGCTAGATTTATTCGTTGAACTCTAGAGAAGCTGAAAGGAGAAAAATTCTTGGGCAAAACCGATATGGCTTGAAGGAACGTCGTTGCTGTCGTTGTTGTAAACATAGCGATTATCTAGAGGTTCTACTAGGATCATAATTTTCATCACGGATTCCATCGCTTTGGGCGTGAATATCGTCGTTAAAGGATCGGGGCTCCTTATAAGCCTCACTTCTCCATGTTTACGACGCCTGGTTACAGCAGCACGCCCCTATGAGAATCAGTGTGAAAGCAAAGATTGTTTGATCTGTGATGGGGATAACGAAATGTGCAGAATGAAGGGTACGGTTGACAAAGTGATCTGTGCATCCTGCGAAGAACTCTGCAATGGTGACACATTAAAACTATTTGGAAAAAAGAATTAAGGAGCATCTGAGAGTTCTGCACAACCCTCAAAGCTACCCAGACACCATGTTCTCAAAACACCTCACACTGAAGTCGTCCGCTACCGCAAATGTGAGTTCTGATTCTTTCTCATACGCTTGGGAGTGAATATTTGCGTGGTACATAGATTGCAGCAACGTGATATCCAGTTTTTTATCGGTGGGAGATATTCGCCGCCCATTAGCATTACAACAACGTTACCGTTCGACAGCACATCGCTGTTGTGGAGTGAGCGCTGACGCTGTAAACGCCTTAGAAACGTTCTTTCTCAGAGCTGCCTTCGCCCACCTTTCCTCATCGAAGGTCGTGTACTTTGCTTCCATTTCAGCTGCTTCCAAATGTCATCAAATTGATGTTCGCTGTTCCTTTATCGTTATGTGGCAGCTCTACTCTAGCCAGCAGAGCGTTTGTGGCTAGAGTCTGGTCTGGTCACAAATGAGGCTCTCTGAAGTGTCTGTTTTCACATAGCTGATTAACTGGGACGAGAATCTGCATCAGAGCTCATATTGTCCTCTTTCACCTCGAAGACGACTTTCTTTCCTTCGACGATGTAACGAAAGAGTTATGTGACCTGTTAAAAATTTGTTTATGAACACTTCTTGCTTCAGGACGCTCCTACTGCTGAACGTTCTGCTCAAAGATGTCTCGTTTCGCTAACAAAGTTGCGATAGTGACAGGTAATTGCGCACACTTAACTGAATATGTATTCAACACTGTACCCACTGCTTCGAAGGTTGAAGGGGAAAAGCTGCAGTCTATACTGCAATCTACTAGCTGTAGCTATCTATTAGATCGCATTAATTAAAGAAAGGAGCCGAGATTTGACAAGGATGCCAAAAGCTGTCAAAAGGAAAAATGACCCGTGTAAATTACTTTCAATAAATGAAGAGCTAGTTTTAAATTCATGTAACGGTGACGAGATGTCTCCGAAAATCCAAGGATTTTAGGTAATTCTTTGTTGAAACTCCGAATCGACTTGTCGGAATTTCCGCGAGATTTGAAACTGCATGAAGATGGATACGCCTCAATCCTCAGATACAGAGCTCTGTAGGCAAGGAAAGCCTCCTCTGTATGGACTCCTTCAGAGAAAAATGTGCAGGCAAAGTCAGCTAGGTTTTCTGTAATTTAATTGGAGGTCTTACGTATCTAGCAGTACCCTCATGAAGCACTCACGTGCGCTAGATAAAAGCGAGAGTTGGCGTAGCTCTGTACATAGTCAGATAGGAGATCTCTCTGGCAAAGACATCCGAGGTTTGTTCTTCTTTAGCAAAAAAACAGCTGATCTTTCTCAAATAAGATACACAAGAGGGATTTCTAACTATTCGGCAGCGAGCTACATATGTGAACCATCCTAAACTTTTAAACCACTCTCGATAGATCCCCTTTGCTATCTGACGTTGTATTTCAAGAGCTGTTTGAGGTAAATTTTAAGAATTAGGATAGTTAACTAAAGTAAAAAGTATAAGGAGGAATTAGAGTGAAGTAAATAAAGCATTCCTAGTCATTCGGGCGGAAACTCCAAATGCGCTGTCAAGCTTGTCGATAAGCGTACAACGTACGGAAATCTAGTCTAGATTTGCCTTGTTCTGGCCAAAAAATGTGTACGGACACAAAAGCACAGAAACTTCAAATGCAACAATGTGAAGTTGGTCGGCTCAAAAATAACAGGATCTAGAGCGTGCTGTTCTCCTTAGATTACCTACCCTGCACTATCCCTCTATTTTTTGAGAAAATAAAAAATTAATTTTTTCTAAAGCGCAGCAAAGCAGCAATCATGTAGTGCATTGAGAAACTAGATTGCACCCGAAAAGCAAGTCTCAATGTTTATTTGATTAATAGTGTAAATAAAGCTTACATACAGCAAAAAGTTAGGATATGTGTGTTTTACAATTCTTCATGTTGAGCCGTTTGCTGATGTGAAACTGCATGCAAACAGAAATTTTGCTATCAATCGAATAACGTCGCTGTTTATAATGGGGCGCGGCGCAATCTCTGTCTTCGCAGTAGAAAATAGCCGCCTTTGTGCCGTTTTTCTTCTCAAAAACTAAAATTTTTATCAAATTTCATACGATGTGCTCTCTTATTGGGAAGTAGTTTAAAAACTTTGCAGAATATTATACTAAAATTTTCCTTAAACAAAGAATTATTCTAATTATTTTAGTAAGCCTGAATGTTGTTTAACCTGAGTGAAGGTAGTCTCTATTTGGAAGAGCTAGCATTGATTTCAAAAGTCGTAGACTAGCTTTGAAGAGTATACAAGTTGATTTGAAAAGTGTCCAAGCTGACTTGAAGAGTGTTCAATTCGACGTGAAAATGGTGTATACTTCGGAAGCGAATGTTATTAATACATTAGAATACGATACAGGAAACGAAATGAGACGGTTTTGTAAGAACCAACCCATATACAGTGTGGTTCCTTAATTTCGTAACACGCTCGAGCAACACTCCTTGCGGGTCATAGGCATTATGGCCTCAACAAGTTGGTGAAAACTGCTCTGCGCATTTTTCTATCTTTTTGTGACGAATAGTCAGTATTTGTTAGCGTAAATGGGTTGACAGTGCGATGTGTGCAGGTCAATTTGCAGCACCTGTCCAATCACTATAGAGCAATCCTTCTTACAATGGGATAACAAAACCACTTTCAGGGCTTGAGACCAGAGATTCTCACCGACATAAAATTGAGCAAAAGCTCACATCTAACATCTTTCCTTGTGGTTAACTGGTGTTCTTCGCCGATAGCTCTCATGATGTTGTTGTCGAGATATTGTTCGCCTGGCAACCACGTCTAGTGGGTCGAAAAGAAGATCCATCTGGTTCAGGGTCACTAGCAGGAGACTAGTGTAAACTCGGTGATGGGCGCTCACCCGGGAAACCCGTTAGGGGGTCATTGCTAGGGGAGATTTTTGATAGGGGAACGGGATGTTTGGCAGTTGCCCAAAGTCATTCAAATGAGTGCATCTCCACAGAAGAAAAGCCGCGACGGCACCAACCACTTCTCTTCCAGGGTCAAGCAATGGCATCGGAAGAGCGACGGCAATTCTTTTCGCTTCCGAAGGAGCCAAAGTAACTGTTACAGGAAGAAACGAGGACGATCTGCAGGTCAGTTCTCAAAGTATGCGCTTCAGTCCTTAGTAATAAAGGCCTCAGATTAAATGAAAGGCCTCCTTGCCAAAGTGGTGTGGGCGCTAGGAAAAGAGACATCTACAAGGTCACTACTTCTTTTTAAACACCACATTAAAACTGCTCTAAAACCCAGAAGATTATTCCGTAGAATACAATATTATTCTTGGACTAAATGCGCAAAGGTCTGAGAAAAAATTAAAATGTAATGCTCCTTAACATATTTCACATTGGACTCTCCTTGAGGCTCATCACGCCTTCGAACAGTAGAGAGGATTGTCGTAGAGCTGTCGTGCCGAGATTGTTAGTCCTCAAATTCTCCTTGTCTTTTCCATTTTCTGAAAGAAGCTAGAGAAGAAGCTTTAAAACAACAAGCTCAGTGAAAGCTTTGGTTCTTTGAAACACGATATATCTTACGGCAAGACCTATAGCTTTAGTTTTCTTCGGCTTTCACTTCGTGAAATATCGCTATTAAAGGTTAGACAGTGTGCGTGAATCCTGTGAACGTATCTCGGAATATGATAAAGGCCTTGGAAAGAAGTGAATAGTAGCCTTGGGATCACAAATCCTTCACATCTAACCGCAAGAACGGCCTTTTGCACAACTGAAGGTAACCCTGTAAAATATATAGAATAGAAACCCGGTATCAAAGGCTACGTACTCGGCTCTCGCTTTCATCCAAAATGCAGTTAGTACCTTGCTATACTAGCGATGAACTCCATTACGAGCACTCTAATGGTAAGAAGGGTCCGGTGCGATGAAAGGTTGTCGGATCAACGCCAATGAGGTTACGTGATGAGCGATGTTAGACCAACAATAGACGAAATCCCACGAGAACAGCAAGAATCCAGCTTTGCTGACCAAGTAGACCTTCCAGACGTTGCTCGCTCGGTAATCAGTGACGGGAAGCATGCCTATGCACCTTTAGCTGTAGGCTTTTTATTGTAGAATGAACTCCTTTTCGAGATTCGGCTTTTTATTTGCTAGGAGAATTCGTTAGGCAAAAAAAAGCAGCAACAATAAACAAGGGATATTTTCAGCAATCCATCACCAGAGGCAACACTTGGGAAAACATTAGGTCTCCAAGATTTTATTGTAGCATGAATTCCTCTCTCAAAGATTATTACGAGTCGGAATACTGAGTAGTTCCTGCTAAATTGTTTTCATACTCGCAGCTTCCAAGAAACCATTTCAAGAAGTGATGCGCTTTCCTTTCAGGAAACGAAAAATTTGATGTTGAAAAGTGGAGCGAAAGAAGGCGACATTTTAATGATCTTTGGAGACTTGAGGAAGGAAGAGGTGCAGAACAAGCTCATCACGTCTACAGTCGATAAATTCGGTGGTATCGACATTCTTGTAAGTTTTGAGCTCACGTAGTTCCCCTTTTGCAGAATCTCCAGCTATGGTGCGCTTCACACTGCGTCTGTAATTGGAACGGTCCAAGGTTTTAGGTGAACAACGCTGGCGGCAGTGGAACAGACAACTGCAAGGAACAGGGATTCGAAAAGGGGATGGATGAGTACGACTACACCCTTGACCTCAATACTCGCACGTATGTTCGCATCCGTATTGAGCCTGTAGGGGTATCCCAAAAAATCACATCATTGTTCGGACGACTGAAAATCACGTCTTTTTAGCAACCATAAAGAGCTCATTTTCAAAAACTGAAAAACGAAAATTTTGTGGTTTGTTTGATGATGGAGGTCCCATCATGTGCTTGTCCATTGTGTTGTTGGTGATTACTTTATTGGTTGTGTAACCCCCACTTATAACATACATATAAGGTTTTGCAACTGAAAAATGTACGATTTCCACCACACAATCTTGCCAAATTTCCATTTTGAGAAACCCTTTTGATGTCCAATATTGCTCTTAGAAACAAAGAGCCAGAGCTAACTCTCCGAGGTAAAGCTTAAATTCTGAAAATCTCTTCACCTCTCTAGTAATCCAGAGGTTTCTCGACTGAAAAACCTTACAATTTAAGGTAGAGTAAAGGCGGCGGAGTGATTGACGCTTTGATCACAACGTAATCAGAGAGTGTGCGAAAGGAAATCTGGGATGAAAATGGCTAAGATTCTAGGCTAATCTATTAATTGCTAGACAGACCATACAGTGAGATCCTTTACAAAATATTAGATTGTTCACAAAGCTTCACGCCACATCTACAATTTTTTAAAGTCTATTTCTCCCTTTCAACACAACTAATGAACATATGCAGAATTACTGTCTACAACATATTGCCATTTATGGTAATTTTTGGGTGCCGCTTTTTTAGAATTCCCGCAATTTGATGAAAAAATTCACCGAGGCAACTTTCAAGTTGCTCCCGACCGTAGAATTACTTCTCCTGCAAATGGTTCGATAACCAAAGAAACAGATAGTCCGTTGGCGCAACATTCGCTGAATACGGTGCATGGGCCAGAACATGCCATCCAAAACATTTGAACATTTCCTGATTCTCCTTCCCAACGTGGATTCTCGCGAAGGATGAAGGTCTTTTCTTATTTTTCATGAAAAGCTTCGTCGACGCACTTTGAATGCAAAGGTCATCGAATAATTGTCGTCGCTAGTGGCAGTAGTGTTTGCAGTTAGCAGCTCCTAATTACCCAACGATCCTTTGTAATTCTACCAGACACTAAACATAACCTTTTTTGGGTGAAGTTCCGGTCTTGGCCTGGGAATGCCGTGGCTGAGCCACTGACGCTTTCGCGTGTGGTTAACGTCCCCACTTTTCGTCGCCTGCGACCAGGTTCTCGGGCCAAGAAAAATTCAGTAGTGAAGTCAAGAAGTTCTCATCCTGAAGCACTTGTAGCTAGTGGCCGCTAAGTTCACGCGGTATCTATGCATCATATCTATATGCCTTCCCATGGCCACACAAGTGACCAGCTATGGTGGTATGTCGGACTCTGCCAGCTCGCAGGCGTTAAGCCAGCAATCCTCCAAAACCAGCTCTGGAAGGCGCTCCGCATCCACTGCAACTGGCATTCCGGACCGCCGTCGGTCCTGTGTTCTCGTGCTTCCTGGAATCGTAGAGCTGGAGCAGTCGAGTTGCTTGACATCGAGGACGAATTCTTTAGCTACATTCGTAACGCAATATCCCGATAATAGTGGTATTCATAAACCATAGGCCAATCTGTGTATATGTTATCGGTAGAAGGTTCCATAATACTTTTCAAACGTGTGAAGAAATGCCAAAATGAGAGCCGGGAAACTTTTTCAGCAACATAGTAATTGGAGATGTCCTGGAATTGTTTAATGAATCGACTTGCATTCTCAGTCTTCTTCTTCCTCATCATTTGTCCCGCTTAGTTTTGCGGGTTCTGCTTTCCTGGAATAGTGGTACCACTTTTCGCGACTAAATGCATGATCAGGGTGCAACCTTTTCATCTTCAAGTTCTCATGCAGCGTATCACGCCACCGCTGCTTTGATCGCCCTCGTTGTCGCTTTCCAGACATTTCAAGGCTAAGACCAATCTTCCGGACGGTGTCAACTTCTTGCGCGAAGGACGTGGCCGTACCATCGCAGACGAGCTTCGCGCATTTTCGCAAATATCTGGGGGACACCGAACCTCTACCGTATAGAGTCGTTGCGTGCTCTATCCAAACGCGTAACTCCAACCTTCTACTTGCGTTCTAGTTAAATATGCTAGCCGTGTATGGTATTACACTGCTCACCGTCTTTGTTAAGCTTCATACAATCCGAACCTGCTCAGTTAACAAAGGAGTTATGACGGGCTAATGATGTTTTTCTATGTAAAAACCAGTTTAACCTTCTTTTAAACCCGGCATGGTCGAGTTTTTCTATAGTCCTGCTAAGCACGTGAAGAGGATGTTAAATGACTTCAATGGCTAACCTTTCGGCTGAACGCATTCTTCAGAGTTTCACCGTGATTCACATAAGGACCCCAGCGAGAGCCGAACTGGTAGATTAGTGGTGTATAACGGCACCCATACCATGTTAGAATACGAGACTCTGCACTGGGATGGACTAAAAAAGCGTATGTCCTGCATCCTGGGTTCTGCATGGATGAGCTCACCATTAAGATACCTCGTTTACCAAGTCCACAGAAACCGAGATTTTGTGAGCAAATGACGTACTCGTATATTCTCCACCTGTTTGACAGTGCCTGCGGTCCAAGTTGTTTGTTTAAACTTCGCTATTGAGTACGGTGTTGTAGCCGGACCCTTTAGCAGTTCCCTGATTAATGATTTTATATCGGAGCTGTTTTGGACTTTTTAGGACTTTTTCTAGCTGTGGGCCAATCTGGGTCTTATGAGCTATTTCGATGGCAGTGGAGGTTTTAGTGGGATGGTGGGAAGACATTTGAAGGGATTCTGTACTGCAGTCGTCCCAATTCAAATCTGCATCGTGTAGAAACCCGTAATCTGTCGCTGTATCAACACTAGTAATCCCATTTTCACCTGGGTTCTATGTGCAGATGGGATTTATCTTTTCAAATTCAGCACCTAGTTTTTCTTTTGACAAAGGGAACAAAATCTGCAGCGTCTAGTCACCAACAACATCGATAGTTTGTTGTACAAAGGACGCTATAATTCTGGCGAGATGAGCTATGATTATCATTTAGGCCCTAGTTATGCTTACCTCAGTGCATTAGTTCTAACTAAAATTATATCGAGTAGTTTTTGGTAAGATAGCTGCTTCGTATGAATTCTTACGAAGGCCTGTCGCAGTGATTTCTACACTACAGAACTCTACGTAAATAGCATTTGCAAAAACAGTCAAGTGAAAATTCTGTCACACGACTGCATTGCGAGAACTCAACCCTGAATCTAATGTGGCTATGCTACACTGTTCTTCAAAATAAAGTATGATGATTTACACTGGCTACAGGTGTGAAAATTTTATGATCACCTACAATATAAGTCAGGCAATTATGACAATTTTGGGAGACTGAAAGTGAATGTGGTGTTTCCCGTACTACGTCTCCTTCAAGCTACAGCTAACCTCTGCAGGCAACACAATTTTTGCAGCATACTAGTGCTGTGTAGGCTTGCACTTCCGCATCTGATCGAAAGAAAGGGAGAGATCGTGATGGTGAGCAGCATCTGTGGTCTTAATCAAGGAGTGAGTTATATTCTTGCTACCTCTGAACAACCTGTTAACCACCAACTCCTTTGTAAGTGTCCTGCACTTCCGTATTACTCGATGTCGAAGGCAGCACTTGATCAGATGATGAGGGCTCTTGCTGTCGAATATATCCGCAAAGGAGTCCGCGTGAATTCCGTCAAGTGAGCCCTTTATGATTAGGGTTATTTAGGCATATGTGCTTTGCTTGTGTTTCGTCGTAATGACCTTTTTCGGGTTTGTAGAAGAAAAGGAAACCTGGAGCAATTACCCGTCCAAAGAACATTTCGGCTTAGCAGCAATTTCAAAAACTGAAGGGACAAGAAGATAAGCCGTGAGAAACACAACTAGACTGACCTTATGTAGCCGAAGGACTGTTGAGTCACCCTACGGATGGAGACAGAACTTGGTGAATGAGGTCCTCCCTTCGGTTCACTGTTCTACAGCGACCCTGGTTGGCGTTCACTGGGGCCAAGACCACGGAACCCCTGCTTACAGCAGCCCGTCTATCCTTTCCATTGATTTCGGAATTTAGAACGCAATTCACAGCGCCTCCAGATTTCTGCGCTTTGCGAGGGCGACCTCGTGAGCTAGGATCGCCAGCACCACCCCAACCAGTGCGCCACTATTGCTGAAACTTAAAGTGATTCCTGGACGGGTAATTTCTCCAACTTCCCATGTCGTTTCCAAGCTCGAACGAAGGCGGTTACGGCAATAAATAAATTGCATAAAGCTTCTATATCAAATGTTTTAGTTAAAGTTACATTTGGAATGCCGAACAGACCACGCCAGCTGTCCCTCCCCTTGTGTAGCATCCCGCAGAGCGATCGGCCAATGCCAACTCCCATAGTTTTTGTCGTTTACTCAGCTTGAACGGCTCAACTGCAACGTTGCCCTTCTTGTGAAGTCTTACTTCTTTAAACGGTTCTTCTTGTCTCACTTAAAAAATCATGCTCTTTCTTCTAGCCCTGGACTTATAACTACAACGTTCATGCAAAAACAGGGTATCACTCTGCAACAACAGCTTGAGGTAAGCTCATTTTTGCTCTTCAGCACATTTCATCTAATTTTACTGCCACAAGATAATACGTCGTTGATGTTTGCAGATCTGAACGATAATGTACAACGTTTTCATTTTGAACGTAACATTTTCCCATTCAAACTTGACACTTTTTGTTCTAAACCGGACATTTTTATTTACTTTATTTATTTTGCTTTTAAGCACAACCCTTTTCCAATTAAAAAAACATTTTGCAAACCAAATTATGCTTACATAATGTTTAAATAGGTATGGTTTAAAGATATCAAAATGATCCTTCTTCAAGATAATTTATAGTAAAGTTCGACATTGCAGAGTGTCTACGAAACATGACTACACTGCTTGAATAGACACAAATTTCCTATGCTTTCGGCTAAAACAACGTTTATGGTTTATTCCGAAAGGGCTAGGAGCAAAGCATTTGCTAGTTTGTTAAATTTAGGGATTGCTGGTGGTGCAATGGTGTAAATACCAACATCTAGAAGAGTAAAAATAATCGCAAGAAAAAACAAATTCCACAAATTTGTAGTGCATAAATTCCAGTAGCGTGCGCTGGATACGTCTTATCATGGTGTATCACCTTTTAGCCAAAACCGAAGTAATATCTGACACGAAATATTCTGCAAGAATAAGACACGCCAAGCTGCAGAAACACCTGGTGGGTCAGCTCCCTCCTTGAGCAACAGGAGGGACCCAGCATAGCTATCCTGTTATACGAAAAGTTGCTGCAATAACTTCACCCTTTTGCGTTTGTCCACTGCAAGCTGTCACTGCCCAATTTGGTAGCACTGGAACGCAAATAGTTAAAGGCGGAGAAATTTCAGGGACCTAGGCTACCATCGGAAACGGACAAAGGCAAGTCCCTTGCAGCGTGAGCAAGGCTTTTCAGTTTTCGACATTAAGTGACAAAGCAACTCGGAGTCGGTGTGCTAACTGTTGCTCTGACAAAGGACATCGATGTCCCAGTTGTGTGCGCAGTGACGTGGGGCATGAGAATTTCCTTGGAAAACTTGGAAATCTAGTTCGGTCACAGAAAAAGTGATTCCTCGGATCCGTTGACTTCAATGTACGATTGGATCTCGAAAACATAGAAAATTTCATTGTGCCCCTGTGTAATTTCCAGCCCAAGCTGGTTGATAGGAACACAGGTACTCAAATACCTACTGGTGAAGAAGAACCGCCGTTATTTGAAGTGGAGTGCGATAGACCACGGAGACAAAGCAAAGCTAATTTTGCAGGGGAAAGCTTCATGAGCCGGTGGAATCACAGCCGAAGCTGCTGCTTTTGGCAGCTTTTGCATGCTTTTGGCCGTAAGCTCTGCAATGCTATGGCACTACTTTACTATATAGATAGGAACGCAGTGCGAAGCGTCGACCGCATGGGCGAGATCCTAGACAGTTCTGTTGTGCGAAAAAAACGAGACAAAGGAGGCCTAGCCTGACTATGCGTTAGATATATGTTATACCTAGACGATACGCCGCCGACGCTGTCGGCGACAGTGCTGAGCGGGTGCTACGCAGTGCGCAGCAGCCTTCCACCAATGCGTAGCAGCTCGCGTAATACTGCGGCCGATCGCGTCGCCGACAATGTCGCCGAGGTATAACATGCCTAATTAAGCATAGTTGCGTTTATTTGCCGCAGCTATGAGTTCAGTTTTGATGGACTTACCAGATGTCGAAGATATTTCTTATCCGGTCTGCTTTCCAGAAGAAAACGGAATGACATAAATAGTTATGGTTCTCAAAATACCTATCGGCTGAGGCTTTGTTTGCTCAAACAGCCTCTTCTCGGTTATTAATTCCAGGACTAGGAATTTAGTATCAAAATTAGGGAATCGTCTTCTATGGAACAGGTTAGGGTTAAATGTCTTTCTATAGGAGTGGTCCAGTTGCTCAATAAAATAATTATGGATGACTTCCAGCTTGTTTCACTCAACTCTTTCAAGAATAGGGTCAGCACACCTGCTTTTGCAGAGGTGTCCTAAGTTTTCAAACTTGTTTTGTAATCTTATTTTATGATTTTATTCCTCACCTTGTGTGTTTCAGCTCCTTGGTTGTTGTTATATTGTCTGAATTCTGCTGTTCTCGTTGTCTTTATTTTACAAAGTGAACCAACGCCTACGCCCATGGAGTTGATCCACGCTACGTAAAAGGCTTTGGCATATGCTATTTAGGATGCATCACTGTGTTGTGACCGTTCCATGGCGACCAGGAGGTAGCTGTGGTGCTGGAGTGCGACAAGGAGATCCAATCTCTCATAATCTGTTTCCATGTCTGGTAGCTACTAGTCTTCGTCGCACTTGGAACATTTGTTCGCCGAGGACATTGTGCTCATCACGAGACTCGGAAGTTGCTTAATGAATGCTGCTCGATTCGCATACAGAAAGGGGTGAAAACTGCTGTAACAATACCATTTCAAAGCCGGAATTTCTAAAAAAAAACAGACATTTGCTTATGGATGTTCCCCACATCATGAATGAGTCGCTCTTGAGAACCTGAGAAAGTCGGGGAATATGTTTATATCGGTTGACTAATTAACGTGAGGAACGACCTGATTCCTCACCTATGTATTATATCCTCACAACGATGAAGGAGCTGTATGAGCTAACTACATGCACTGTTGTGGCAAAGAGGAATTTAGCAATTTTATACACATTTCAAAGAGTAGTTATTTTTCTTAGAGCGGCCTATTGAATGTGAGCTTTTAATACCATTCCTTTTCAAACAAAGTACCACTAATCCTTTTTAAGGTCGTGTTTAATTCGACTTTAGATAAGTCTGTTTTGCATCTAAACGTGTTCTGTTTAAAATGAAATGTGTCACGCATAAGCGAAAAATGGTGCATGTAAGGTGGGTACGTAATGGAGCTATATTTCCGTGAAAGATAATAACAGATTGTTGTTCTATAGCTCATTAAGGTGTATAGAACAAACCGGCTTTCGCAGCGGAAACCGTAGATTTGTTTCAGCGAGAGGCGTCCTTGGTCAGCGACTGGAAGCGAGTTCCGGCCCAACGAGCCGGCACTTCACAAGACGTAGCCAATGCCATCGCCTTTTTGGCCGACCGTAAGGTCTCGTCTTACGTTGTCGGCCACACTCTGGTGGTCGATGGTGGCACCGCCGTCCTCAATCCACTGCTTGCTCACTACTCGCTGGATTAAGATGCGCTGCAAAATCAGCATGTCAAAGGGCTCTCGTGCAGTCCCAAACCTTTTGCTTGATAAATATTTCGCATCTCTGTGCCACTCTTGTACACGGTGAGAACTTCTCTCTTAAAGCAAATCAAGATTCACAAGAAAAGAATGCACGGAAACTACATACGTATAAAAAATGGAGATCACATAAAATCGAAAAGCAGTTTTCAACTCCAGATCCTACAATTTTTGTGCAGATAAATTCAACCATATATGGAGCAGCGGCTCAGAACTTTTAAGTTGTCAGAGAAGGGTATATTTGCAACAGATTTTCGTGCCTTGTTCTCTGAGATTTATCATATTCTCTACTCTTAACTTGTAAAGGTGGTCACGTGACTCCCACATCAATGAATCAAAACTGGGGGAAAACCGATAACTCCGGTCGAAAAATCAATACCATCGATCGATATTGCTCTCCCAATCATCGATATTGGTCGTCCGATTGAATTCTTCCAACCACTTGTTGAATTTGGCCATTGCTAATGGTGAGGTCACTTCAAGCAGCAGCTGTTCTTATGCCATTTTTTCTTTCACTACTATTTATAAACATCCGTTTTTGATTCTTAAAACCCTTCAACTTTACGTTTCCTTCCCCAACGTAGATTAGCTACGCACTTTGCAACACGAAATTATCCGTTCCTCCCAAGTTCAAAATGGCGTCTTCTTCAGTCCGTTGAGTGACGTCGTTGGTTTGAGCGGCTCAGCATCTATGTCCCTCAGATAGTTCAGGAGCCCTCCTCCTGCCCCACAGCATCCTTCCACTCTAGCGGCTAGAATGACCACATACCACATTCACTCTCTATCCTCAAACGGTCAACGCCATGCGAAAATCGATGGCATCGATAGGAACTGCGCAGCTACTCGGTTTTGCTCTCTTGCTGAAAGGTCTTTCTATGTCAACGGATGACACCAACTTTTTCCACAGACACAAGGTCCCAGGAAAATGTTTGAGCCCTGGACACAAGAAGCGGCAGGCATACTCTGTATGTCACCGACAGGCAAACAAACAAAGGAGCGGTCGTGTAAAATCGTCTTTGTTCATCTTTCGACAAATCTAATTATGGTGAATGCAGTGCAAAGTAGTTGTAGATGCTGTAAGCCCAGAGTGGAGGTAACTATATTTTGGCTGAGTGCATATTTAGCGTCTTCACGTTCTTTGGAGCCTAAAAAGGCGAAAACTACTATGGAACAACTGCCCCAGGCTGAATTTCATCAAAAAAGGAGCGCAGCTCTCAACAGAAAAATTGCCTGACTGACTGCTTCTAAGAACATATTTACGAGGAAGGAAAAACAAGACAGGTTGGGATCCAGTTTTTCAATGGGACATGTTCGCCGTCCTTTGGCATTCCAACAACGCTGTGATTCGACTGCTCCACCCCTTTGTCGGAAGACCGATGGTCGCGTTAACGCCTTAAAAGTCTTTTTAACCCGAGCTGCCTCCACTCATTTCTTCCTCGTCTAAAACCGTAAGCTCTGCAGCCGTTTCAGTTGCCTCCAAGTGCTGTTCCGATATCTTCATTGTTTTATGGCGGCTACACTCTAACTGGAAGAGTTCGTGGCAGCCGTCGTGCATATCTGGGTCGTAAATGAGGCTCACCTATCTTTCACCTTTCTTCGCGTAGGAGATGAGTTGAGGCAGAGATATGTGTCAGAGCTCACTTCGCAGTCTTTGATGAAGCCGTTGTTCTTTACAACTACGATGCAAAGAACGAGTTACATCTCCTGCCGAAAATGTCTTCATGAACGTTGAACGTTTGCTGCTTCAGAACGCTATTACCGCAGTAAAGCTCCGCTCAAAGATGTCTCGTTTTGCTGACAAAGTTGCGATAGTGACAGGTAATTGTGTAAATATGAAGTGAAAATTCTCTCCACACACTGACGATCTATGAAGACCCATTATTCGAGGAGAGAAGCCCAGCTTTTAAATGGTTCGCAAAAGCTGTCAAAAGAAAAAATGACTTTTGCACATTACTTTGACCAAATGAGGAGCAATGATAAGTCGTTTCCGCCGGTCGTAGATCACACCCGAGTCAACTTTACTAACACATACAGCAATTTTCTTCGCTTTTAAGCCCACATTTTTAAATACATATGGAAGTGACAAATGTCTCCAATAATCTAAGGATTTGAAGCCAATCTTCAAGATTGCAAAGCCCATTTCCTCTGTCATAGCGCTTGGTTGAAACTCGGAATCGGCTTACCTGAATCTGAGAGAAATTTGAGATTGCATTAACGGGAAAGCGACTCAAGCCGAAGGTACAGAGCTCTAAAGGCAAGAAGATCTTCTTCTGTATAGAACTGCTCAAAGAAAAATGCGAAGGCAAAGCCCAACTGGTCCTTCTATAAATTAATATGAGGTTTTACGTGTCTAGCGGTACCCTTATCAAGCACCTTCGTGGCTTAGCAAAATCAAGAAATAGCATAGCGGATACTATGTAATCTGCACATATCCTATGCAATAGGAGATGTATCTGGCAGATGCATCATTTGTCTGTCCTTTTTCAACAAAAAACAGCCGATCTCTTTTTGATAGGTCACACCAAAAGGCTTTCTAACCGTTTGGAAGCGAGCTACTGCACTCTCTATGTAGCTTTCGTAAACCAACTTCTAAGCCACTCTCGAGGTATCACTTTTGATATTTGATTGTGTAATTCCAGATTCGTTTAGGAAAACTCTGTGAATCAAGAAAAGTGATTAGAGTACAGGGTAGGAAAATCTATTCTAGGCTTTCATTGCTGTGGTAAATATAGTACTTCTACCTATTCGGGCAGAAACTCTAAACGCAACATTGTCAAGACGACAAGCTCAGAAATGAGGATCTGGAGCTTGCTGCTCTCATTTGTTCCTACTTTTTGCACTATCTTCAGTCACAACGTTTCCACTGTGCTAATTTTTCGTATTCTCCAACAGGCTTCCAGAGGCGAAATCTAATCGCGTAAAAGAGTGGGTTACGGTAGGTGTAGTTGAGTAAGGTACTGGGGTCGGGGTCATCAATTTCGCCAAAATCTCATTCAGAGACGTTATGTTGCTGTTCATGTCGTGTGATATTGACCAGGTTCGACTGTCCGTGAGTCTTGACAGGTGACGGAATTCTTTGCGATGGCTTGATTGTAGCCAATTTCAAGACGGCAATTCTTTATTCAGCTAACGCGTCGGCTTTTCGCCTTCATCGGGGCATTCAGAATTAAAGATTAAAGTGGTCCCAATCAGTTCCTGCAGCACGTTACGCGAGGAGTTGGCCTACCATGAGGTCCTATCTCATTAGGTGAGCATTTCTTGCGATAAGCTGAAGCCTTAGCCGATCTCGATTTGGATACAATCAACTCATCACAACGCGTCGCTGATCACCTGAGGCTCTTTCTGGTGTCGACCCTGACCCCAAAACTTTTGCTTACCCATGCTTACCGCAACCACCGTTGTCAAATGAAATTTTAAAACCAATATCATGTTCATAACGCGCACCCAAAATTACCACCCTGGTCAGAGTGTGCACGGATTTTTTTATACCGTTTCATTTTTGGAGTACAACTGTGGTAATGAATCTGGTCTTCTTTTGGTGAACTTCTTAATTTCGATTTAACATGGAGAATTTCGAATGATCGTGGCGGACCTTTCACCACGGAGTCGAGGCACAAACCCCATTTGTGGTTCGGCAACAAAACAAAAACAATTAACAATTGGTCTACAATTACTTTTCCAGAAATTCGTTGTAGGTGCGGAACCATATTTGGAAATACTGTTTGGAGCTGTATCCGACAATATATATCGTGTCATCGCAAAGTACCACTGCGACCTGCTATCATTCCTTTGCAAAAACGGATCGACTATGTACTGTCGGTTTGAGTAGTTATAAGCATCCCATGAGTTAATATTATTTTAATTTTTATAAAGCACGCACAATTGTAATACATATTATGAGCACATTGCTATCTGTCTCACTGGTCAGTTCACTACAAATTAGCTTTCTCGAAACATCCGCTGATACCAGCATGGAACCGGTTAAACGCTCGCCGCCCGGAAAGCAGAAGGTGCGGGTTCGAGCCTCGCACTTCGCAAGAGTTTTTATCGCAAAAAAAAACCTGTGTTGGAGCCCCACCCCAGCCTCAAACAAATGTGTTAGAACATGTTCTTACAGGATGTTTTGTTGCGATCAAAACTCTTGCGCCAGGCGGGACTCGAACAACGTATAGTCTCTCTACCATCCGCTCCAGGCTTAAGCAAATGTGTTAAAACTGTGTTAGAACACATGTTGGGATGAATCGAAAGCTGAGAGTGCTCGGGTCTGTTGGCAAAGCGTGTTTAATCAATTCGGAGCGGTGCTTCCTACAAAGGAATCACAAGAAGATGTGTACCTCAGCTATTGTGTGCCATACCCAGTAATTCTGGATAGTGTTGCCAAAAAAGTTACACCGACGCACTCCAGATGAATGGCCAATAAGGCTTGCTGCTGACATCAAACTTCTGGCCGACCTGAAGTTGGCCGAAAACCGCACCCATCATCGCTCGTTATGATGGGCTGGTGTTGTTTTCGGCTAGCCCTATAAAGATGCGTTTTCCGCTAGTCCTATAAAGATTGTGCTTCGCCTGAAAAGTACGCCTAGTGGGTCGAAAGGAAGATCCATCTGGTTCAGGGTCAGTGCTAAGCGACCAATGTAAACTCAATGATCACCCTGGGAGCTGGTTCTCCCATCGGGAGCTTTCTGATGGTGTCACCCGGCTCGTACACGTACTAGCTTAGAAGAAGTCTCTTCACACTTCGAAAAGTTTTTTACCGTTCTCCTTGTAAACACACTGGCCAGTATTAATTCCTGATTTCATAATCCTACCACACTTGTCTACCGTTCGCACGCGGACACAGGTCCAGACCCTTCTTGTACTTCGTTATCTATCCAATCTTCCGGCTTGGGATCTACTACCCATCGCGCCTGTTATGAGTGGTTCGGAAAGTTTTTACAGGGAGATTATTCACTTGAGGACAAAGCATGGTCAGGAAGGCCAACTGAATTGGACGACACTGAACTACTCCATCTTCTTCGTACCGATAGTAGGCTAACGACACGTCAACTGGCAGAGAAGCTCGAAGCGTCTCATAGGATAGTGAGAATCCATCTAAAGGGTTTTGGCTTTGCATGGAAATTTGGAGCTTGGACTCCACATGCCCTCTCAGACACTCAGTGTAAAACCACATATTGCAATACTCACAAGAGAAACAACAGAGGAACTGGGCTGGGAGGTAATGCCACATTCACCGTATATCCCTGACCTCGCCCCTACCGACCACCATCTCTTCCGTGCTCTCAAGCAAGAAATTGGAGAGTAATATTTTGAAACGGATGAAGACCTCTAAAATTGGATTCAGCAATGGTAGGACTCTTGAACTGCAGTCCTTTAAGCGAGAGGAATTAGAAAAGTGCCCAGTCTTTGGAGAAGTGTATTCGAACAAAATGGAGTTTATCTCAATTGATTTGACATTGTAGTTGTAAAGTAATAAATCTTTGAAAAAAGTGAAAAGGCTTTTTTCCAACCTAATATTTGTTACCGTTGACGCCAGTAAATTCCATGCATGAGCGGCACTTACCGAGGCATCTCCTTTTTGTGATTTGCAGAAAGCCATTGAAATTCTCCACGGAAGAAAAGCCTCGATGGCACCAACCATTTTCCTTCTAGGGTCGAGCAATGGAATTGGAAGAGCGACGGCCATTCTTTTCGCTTCCGAGGGAGCCAAAGTGACTATTACGGGAAGAAACGGAAGCGATCTACTGGTACGTTTTCAATCTTGAGCTACAGTCTTTAAGAATGTAACGCTTCGGATGGAATCAAGACCAAGGAGCAGTGGGTGCTAAGAAGACAAACATCTTTACTGCTTCTTTTGAGCGCCTCCTGAAAACTACTGTAAAAGCTATAAATTAGTGTGATATTCTTGGACCTGAGATTAAGAATACAAAAGGGTTGAAAATTTGCAAAAGAATGCTCTTCTATGTTGTTCGGCGACTTCTACGCAGCCCCAACTAAAAATCAAGAAGCTTTAAAAAACTGAACACAGGAAAAGCCTTGATTCTTCGACAACCGCCTGGTCATAGGCCAAGACGTAGAGCTTCAAATGTAGTCATTCTACAGGTCTTATTTGAAAAATATTGCTGCCAACAGGTAAACGATGCACAAATAAAATGAAATGAAATAAAATAAAATACAGTACAACATAGACCGCAATATATTAAACAAGGCTTGGAATCACAGATCCTTTACATCCAGAAAGGTCCTCTTAACAATAGATAGCTAACCCTGTACGATTAAGCAGTAAACAATATGTATTCGACTCTCACCTCCAAAGTGGAGTACATCGCTCGTCATCAGGGATGTAGGGCATTTCCGTTTATAGGTTCCGAATTCCGGTTTCCGGCCCTTCATTCCGTTCCTCATGTTTTGGAAAAAAAGGCGGAAATGAAGATCGTCACTATTTAACACTACTCGCTTTTGTACTGAACGCGAATCACCTTAGAAATGAAAAGATCCGTCGTCTACATGATTTTGAGGAGAAATCTGCCTGGCTGTTCTAGTGTTGGTATTCTTGAAATTGTTTACATTATTGCTGAAGATGGTTACAGCTGAACGTGGAAGCACAATTAATTAATTGACACAATGAAGTGAAGGGTATCCAGTTATGTAGTTCACTGGTAAAAGAAGTGCGCTCAACGTTTGAGTGAATTACTATTTTACTAGCAACAAATAGCTACAAACGCATTAAAAGAACATATTTCAGCAAAATAAAACAAAGGTTCCAGTGAAGATTGTGCTATGCCCGACTCCTCCAAGATCACGTCGATGTTAATGATTGATGGCGTAAATTTCAACCACATGAAATTGTGGAATTGATTTTTTAATGAGTCGAATGTCTCTCTCGAACTGCTACGTCGATTAGACAAGGTTACTAATTGGGCTATGGATCAGAGCTATTGCTTCAATGAACATCTAATAGCTGCCTAACTATGCCATCTCCATACAAGAAAGTCTTTTGGCTCATACTGACGGAATATATTTGCGGAAGTGTACAGCCACCATAATTCGTCATCCACATATCCGCTCTAACCCCAAAATGAAGTTTAACCACAGTCCAGGTAATTGTTATGTAAATGCTAATGTTTAGTATGTAGGTGGGCGTTAATTCACCAATGATGCCTCAGGTCCGTGTAGGTTTTTGGACCATTCAGGCCAGGAAATCTTTTTCTGGACGGAGAAATGCTGTAGATATTGGGTTGTTGCAAAGATAATCTCGCTTTTCTTATTTTCTGTTGTCATCCTATTATTATTTATTTATCACTGTTATTGATTTAAGATTTATTGTTTTATCAATAAATGTATTCACCCTGCATGTCGTATTAAAGCGAATTTTTTGCTATGTTCAACTGCGTTACTCACTTTCATTTTTAACAGTTTTGTTATTATTTTCAGGACCACAAACAAAACAAAAAACCGGTATAGTTGGAGCGCGAGGAAACTTCCATAAACCGAAGCTTTACCAGTGCAGGTTATGTTGATTGTTTGGCGGTAAGCAGCCGGCCTCATTCACCACACCAGAGCGAAGCGATTACGGCGGAGAAGGACTGCGATCATGTCGACGAAATGCTCCATAAACTTCTTCGGATGTGCCCGAAGTTAGTGGCTGTAAAGCAGCCAATCCTGCTCCACGACAACGCTCGGCCGCACGTCTCAGTGATGAAGCGACAAAAGCTGCATGAGTTGAGCTTTGTACCATCTCTGTGCTGTCGGCCGCACTCCACAGACCTCTCGCCCACTGACTACCACTACTCCACGTACATGGACAACATCCTGCCCGACAAATGCTTCAAAAGCCAAGAGCATGCAAAATCACCTTCGCTGACCACCAAGAGTCCGGATTTCTATGCTACTGGAATAAATAAACTTTTCAGTTTCTTGTTAGCAAAGATTTGTTGACTCCAATAGATTTTACATGACTAATAATGCTTATTATTAAAATGTTATGGTCTTTTAAAGTTAAAGGGTAAAACACGAAATTATTTTTTGCATCAACCTATTGGCTACCCCAATTTTAGCCTTTACCTGAATCACGTCGTCTAGGCTTCGTAATACCGAGTGGGGACCCTGCATATTGAGGTATAGCATTGGTTCTCCTTCTTCCAAATTTCAGTCGTGAACTGTCTGTAGCCGGACGCGAAAAATCACGGCTGCTTCGTTTTCTTTCAATTACCACCACTTAACACTTGTCGCATCACTGGACCTACTTTGGCCCTTGAGGGAGGGAACAATCTCTAACATATAGATCAACGTTGAATGTCGCAGGGCGATTGTGGCGCACGGTACGATCTTCGCGCCCGTGACAAGACTTCGGTCGCGATTTTTCACAATAACGAAGTCTGTCTTGGTAGTTCCACTATATAGCAAGTTGAGGTAGAAGTAGCGTTTACGAAACACGGTGTTCACTATGACGAGCTTATGCGGGACAGAATTCTCATGGAGGAGCTCACCCATGACGATGTGACATGGCTTGTTCGTAGACTGGTTTGTCACGAGGGCCTGCCACCCGCATTCGAATGTTCGAGTCAATTCGCAGAGGGGAAAAGTTTCCGGTGGATCCTCCTAGAAGAACGGTCTTCTCCAGCATGCTAGGGAATTAAGGATAAGGGATAAAGGACGGCGTTATTCAATCCTCTTTGGGATGCGCCACGCATTCTACTTCTACGGGATGTCGTGGCGGCGAGTTGAATGTTGAACGACTTGCGGTGGCCAGCCGATGAACAAGTCAGCGCTTTATCTATCACTGACAGACAAGTCTGGTACCAATTCATCCCGGAGGGATGGAAGGCTTGGTTGGCCTGGGCGGGAAATCCGAACCAGGAATATGGTATCGGGTGCAGGCGATAGCTGGCGCTCCACGCTCCCCATGTTAGGGAATTAGGAGCCAAAAAACAGTAAGCTCTACAGATGTGACATTTTCCGAACTCAATCGACAGAAACACTTTTTAGAAAAAATTTACTCCTCCAAACGTGATGCTTGTTGTGTCACCGAGCAATTCCTGTTAATTCATTTTTGAAAGGCTTATAAGAAAGTCCTGGTTAGCAGAAAATCGCATGTTCCAAAGAAGCAGCTTATGAGTTGACGCACTTTGCTTTCAGGAAACGAAAAATTTGATGATGAAAAGTGGAGCGAAAGGAGGCGACATTTTAATGATCGTTGGAGATTTAAGAAAAGAAGAGGTGCAGAACAAGCTCATCACGTCTACAGTCGACAACTTCGGTGGTATCGACATTCTTGTGAGTTTTGTGGAACTACCAGCTACGTCATGCTACACACTGGGTCTGCAAATGGAGCCGTGAATTATTTTAGGTGAACAACGCCGGTGGCACCGGAACGGACAACTGCAAGGAACAAGGATTCAAAAAGGGAATGGATGAATACGACTACACCCTTGACCTCAACACTCGCACGTATGTTCTCTTCCTCATCCGTAGCGCGCTTGTACAGGATATCCCAAAAATTTCCATTGCTTGGATGGCCGTGCAATTCATACCTCTTTTGCAGCCACAACGAGGCATGGCTTATTTCAAAGCGCTCGAAAACGAAAACTTTGTGCTTGATTTGATGTTGGAGGTCTAAGCATGTGCTTGCTCAGTGCAACGTGATGATTGCTTTATTCGTTGCGTAAGCCTCGTTTATATAAGATTTTGCAATTGAAAACGGACGCTTTTCATCCCACACGCTAGCATAACCTTCATTTTGAGAACCACCTTTACTTTCCTAGGATTGGTTGCAAAATACTGCACAAGAGTTAATGCAAACAATTGAAACTAAAAATAAGTGGTCACGTTACTTCTCCAATAAGGCAAAAAATCCTTGGCTGAAGAGCATTAAAATTTAGGGCAGCCTAGAGGTGGAGAAATAAATGAACCAATGATCAGTAGATCATCTGTCACACCTCTGCATCTCCACTTCATGGTGGATACTCAAGAATTCAGTTCTTTGTGTAACATTCAGATTGAAATGAACTGTAGCCTCTTCAAAACAATGTTATTCCTCACTCTATTATGGTATACACTGTAGTATACTCTAGTGTAGTCACTCTAGTACTCTAGTAATCTACATTCGCTCCATCATTGAGCACGGCACTACGGTGTTCAATCCGTCAAAACAAAAGGACATCATTTTATTAGAAAGCGTACAGAACAATTTCACCCGCAAAATGTTTATGAGATGCTTTGGACTTGACTACGCCGCAATTCCTAAAGGTGCATCGAGGGTTAAGCAGCTAGGTTTCGCCTCCCTCAAGTATAGAAGAGTCAAAGATGACCTGGTCATGATGTTCAAGATACTTAAAGGCATTGTCAACGTTCCGTTGCGCCAGTTCTTCGTTTTCACTTCTAGTCGGACTAGAAATGGCGGCATTAGCCTTGCGGGGCCGGTTGCAAAACGCAAGACTAGGACCAGCTTCTTTTCTAACAGAACTATTCCATTCTTCCTTATCCTTCTAAAAAAGAACGCTCTTCAAATGTCACTCCAGTATCTGCCTAACATAAGTTTTATAAGCTTTGACGACGAGAGAGGAGTTTTTAATCGAGAGACTTCTGAAGAGATTGCGCACTGCTATCACTTTATATGCCATTTGCTCGCAGTGTGCGTCCAATTCAAATACGCGAGAAGAGACCCGATATCTGTTGCCTGATCAACGCTAGTAAATGCCTTTGCCACATCAGTTATATTTGTAGGATTTATTCTCGTTAAGTACAGTATTTATTTTCTTTTGACGAAAAGGAAAGGAGCAATCACTACATGTAGTCGTTAGTGATTACTTCAAAGCAAAAGCTCTGAACGAAGCATAGCGAATAGTTTTTTGTAAGGTATATGAAATGAATTCTAAGGAATGCTGGTCGCAGCAATTGGATCATGCTTCGCGCGACTTTGCAGCGTTACAGGCCTACGGAAAGTAGTTTTTGTAAAACTTAAAATTCGCTGACATCTAGTACCTGTCGCGTAATTTATCGACATCAAGCCGTTCACCACTTCGGTACCTTTATTATAGACGTTCTCTTCGAATTGTCTAGTAATGTCATTGGTTTGTGCTGCGCAGTTGTTCTGTCCCTCAGGTTGCTTCTCCGCAACCGTTCTCATGCTCAACAGGTAGCGTTTCTGGATATCGTTGACACGCCTCCCAAATCCGGACGCCAGGTTCCCCTCACTCGTTTCTTCTTGCCGGATCTAATCGCCTTTACTGAACTTCCTCCCCCCCCCCCCCACCTTCCTGGTCCCAACTCCTGGCCCATTTCTTTGTTTCCACTACCCCTACTGGTCTCTTCTTGCTTGTTTCCTCGTCCTGGCCTCTCATCCAGGTTGTTCCTTCCCTTCCTGGTGGTTCTCCCTGTCCACCTTAGAGGTTCCGCTTACTGCCCTTCTCCACTACCCCTTGGTCGTCCTCCCATTCTCAGGGTAGGGTTTGGTGACACGTATTAGGAATAAGGACGCTTATTGCGCGACCTAGGGGACCCGTCTTCTGGATGCAGACGCTCAATACCAGTCTTCCGAATCCAGAAGCTCACTTATCAGAAGCAGTTGCCGCTGTGTCGCTCATGAAGAGGCTGCGCAAATGGCAGATTCCTTGTTTCCCTATGATTTCAATTACGGTCCCCTTATTGCTGTTTCCCCGTCCTGGTCCCGCCTCCATGTTCCTTCTTCTTGGTCGCTCTCCCGATCCCCCCTCATATTCCTCCTTACTTCCCTACCCAAATCAAGTTGCCATCCCACGTCCATGGCACGACGACGGCGAGCGAACATCCATTGCGCGACATCGGTGTCACATCTTCTAAATCCGGTCTCCCCTAGTAATGGATCCCCTTGCTGGTCCTCCTTACTGCCCCCCCCCCTCTTATTGGTAACTCCCTACCGGTTCCACTCTCCCCCCCCCTTCCCTCACCACCATTGCTTCCGCCTTTGTTAGCGCCACCTCCTGACTTGCTTCATTATCCCCCCTATTGACTCCCATCCCAATCCCTCCTCTAGGTTGCTCCTTCCTCGTCACTGTCGAGCTTTCACCCTCGAAGTCGGCGGCAGGGCTTCTAAATCTGGACGCTCAGAAGCGAACGCAGGAGCTGTTGTGTTAAGCAGAAAGACTGCGCTTCCTTTGCCGCACCATTATCCCACGTTAAATTGCAATTTTGCCAGCGCTGAAGATGATGAGGCGTACCTCACGTAGGTTAGATCACTCAAACGTCATCCACCGCTAACTCAATTATATAGTGGTAGATATAGTGGTAGAAGGTAGAAGATAGAAGATAACTACATTGCCAGAGCTTATTCCTGAATCCACTGTACGGCTCTGCTATAATGTTCTTCAAAATCAACTCTGGGGGTTTACAATGGCTACAAATGCGAATATTTTATTATCGCTCAGGCAACGACAACCTTTTTGGAATATTCTGAATTTCACCGACTCAAAGAAGTGAATATGGTGTTTTTTGTTCCACCTCTTCTTCAAACTGCAGCTCACCTCTGTAGGAAACACAATTTTTGCAGCATACTAGTGCTGTGTAGGCTTGCACTTCGGCATCTGATTGAACGAAAGGGAGAGATCGTGATGGTAAGCAGTATCGCTGGTCTTAATCAAGGAGTGAGTTATATTCTTGCTGGACAACACCTCTAAACAACCTGCTAACTACCAACTATTTTTAAGTGTCCTGCGCTTCCGTATTACTCAATGTCGAAGGCAGCACTTGATCAGATGATGAGAGCTCTGGCTGTCGAATACATCCGTAAAGGAGTTCGCGTGAACTCGGTCAAGTGAGTTCAACGTGCGCCTTCTGATTGGACTTATTTAGGCATATTCATAAGAGAAAGCTGAGACGAACCATGGTTTTCAAATGGACCTTCTTTAACGAACTGCTAATGGTCAGCCCTTAACTATTGTGCGGGACTCAACTCCAGATCCTAGATTGTCACCAACTTTATTTGTCGACACTGGAGAATTCTGATTCTTCAGAGTATTAGAATTCCAGGCATTAGCAAATTTACCATGACAAACATTGTTGCGAACCTTAAGGAAGGAAAAGTTTAAAGAGTTCATGGGCAGCAAACATTCCAAGTGATAACAGAGTGTGGTTGTGGGTTGCTCGCCTAATAGTCGTTCCTTGACTGGCCACGCGGTGGAGCACCCAAAACTATAATATGTTTATTCCCAAATCTGCCGCGGATTAATATGTCGATGTTGCTGACTTCTTCTTGGTCCGGAGAGGTCGTGTAGCAGGTCGAATTTGCCTCGTCCGAGTTGGCTGGAGTCAGAGGTTTCGGTACGCCAGGAGATCTAGCCGGTGGTATTGAGTCCCGCGTCCTCTTGAAAGTCCTCTTGATCGGTCGAAGGCTGATCGCAGGTATTGAAGCTGGAGGCGACGAGTCCAGGCGACTGGAGTCGAGTCGAATCGAAGTCGGAAGGAAGGGTGTCATCTCGGCTTCTTGCTGTGCTTTTATACGGTCCTGGATCGTGCTCGAGAGAAGGAATGTCAGCATAATCTTTAAACAAAACGCCTGATCAGCAAGCAGATAACTTAAGCAAAACTAAATCGTATAGAATGAAATCTTTTCTGACCATTATGTACATTTGTTGCGCTTTGCGACACTCCCGGCGCGGCAGTGTCAATGTGATCTTTTGGCCGCTTCAAGCTCCCGTGAAACTTCGTTTATGCGCTCCTGTATCCGTTCTTTGGAATCCGGAATGCTGCATAGCGCGCGGTGATGTCCTTCGTCCATAGGAATGAGGAATCTTAGGATCGTGACCTCCACGATCTCGCAGTACCAGCATTTCTTGTAGCGATATTTGCAGTTAACACCATCGCATCGGAGAAGACAAAACCGACAAAGGTTATTTCTCTCAACGAATGCGAGTCTCTCCTCACCGCTCCTTATCTCTGGACATGAATCAGAGAAATGAAGTGCTGATTCCCTACAGAATGCGCAGATAAGACGTTGGTGAACAAGTGCTGGACAATCGTTGTATTTCCTTTTCGGGAGCATTTGCAGTCCGCGCTGAAGATCCCAGAGGTCCCTCTGAATTTCGGCCACATGTGAATCATCTCTTCTTGAATTATTGGTTTTGAAGAGTTTTGGAACTTGCAGTGCGTAGCCAGTTCTCGATTCGCTGCTGCTCTCTTGGCGGTTGGAGTGTGTTTTGTCGCTCTCTTTGCGGCTGCTTTGAGGTCTCTCATTGTCCACGCGGCTGGAGTGAGGTCTTTCGTACTCTTGACGGCTGCTTCGAGGTCTTTCCTGATGGCTGTCTTGGCGGTTGGAATCAGGTTTTTCCTCTTTTTGATCCCTGTCTTGAGGAGTCTTCCTCTCCTGGTGGCAAGCTTGAGTTTCCTCGCTTGACACGTCTTGCTCGGCACCCGAGTTTTCATGAATGAGTTGTGACAGATATTCGTCGTCCGACAAGACTTGAACCTTGTAACAGCGGCCATCTTCCGACAGGCTGAGCGTTCGCTTTGACAATTGTGGCTCCTTGTTCGTAGCTTCGACTTTGACGGCAAGTTGCTCTAGTTTTTCCTCCATTTTCTGAACCTTTTCTTCGAAGGGGTTGATTGGTGTAACTATTCCCCTGCGTTTTTCGTCGCCAATTATCTTTTCTGCAGTTCTCAGCTCGTACTCCATTTCAGAGATGTTGTTGTCCAGCTTCGTCAATTGTTTGACAACTGCAGGAATAAGATCAATGGCGTTCACGTCATGCTTTCCACGTCCTTGACGCCACCGCTCTCTTGTCGTCCTTTTGATCCTTCCCAGGTTCACCAAATTCAGGTAGACAGAGTCGAAGAGCATGAAGCGTTGCATGAGACTTTGGAGCTTTTCCTTGGTGACGCTGGCCGTCCGAAGTAGTCGATTGGTGAGCAAGGCGAGTTCTCCTCCCGTGAGCCATGCGCAAGTGGTGCTTAGTAGATGATGGGTCCAGTCGAGGTCGAGCGTTTTCGAAACATCCATATATCGATGAATTTCGTCAAGGGTGGACGTCATGTCTCGTTCCAACTCGAGTTCTGATATTGAGTCAGCGTGAAGCGTGGCGAGGAATTGAAAGTCTTGTTGATATTGATTTGCCTGCGCCATCGATGATTGAGCCGGGCGTCTGAAAATGAAGCGAATTGAAACTGGTCAGAACAATGGCTATTGATATTACTTCTACTATATACATGGCATATATTGGTGCTTCTTGGGCACTAGTATTGTTTGCTGTGCCTTGAGTGCCTAATTTTTGTAGACATCGTTCGGACGCACGCAAACATGAATTTTACCGCTGAGCGTACTATTTTTAATGGAAGCATCATGATCAATATTGCGATCTGTAATCCACAAGCTGACAAGATGAGGTATGTGATTAGAAAAAGAATAATTGCGCCTATTACGGTTGCCAGTAGGGTCTTATACCATTGCCAGAACACAGAACCAATGTGGAAGAAGTCCGGCCATTGTATTTCTGACTTTGTTATTGAGTCGCTCATGAGCCATTGTTCTACCACACTTTGGACGGACGCAGTGAATTTCAGTATACCGGTTAATTCGAAAGAGGATCTCTTCTTCCCGCAAGCTACGGTACACCTTACCGATGCTTTGGCTTGAGAAAAACTGAAGCGTAGTATCGAAGTAACACCGGTAGTATTTCACGGTATTGTAAATCCTATTTGACCACACGCGATTTCTGCTTGGCTATTATCTTGCGAAGAAGTGCATTGCGCTCGTGTTATGGCACCCTTTTCGCAATTGTAGCATCCAGTCAGATCGGAAGCCTTGACCGTGCAAACTGCGTCATCCACCAGAACTTCTGGTGTAAGGTTGTTCTGGAATTTGACTATAATTTCGGAAGTTACCATGCTTGACACCTTAGCCTGCACCCTTGATTTCACATGTCGTTGAAACGACAGCGAAGGATAAACCACAGGCAGTTGGTTTCGCATGTTATTGATCCATGGCTCCATTGGCACGTCTTTACATCGACAGTTAGCCTTCGTCTCTGCAGGAAAGCATTGGCACTTGTCCAGCACTGTGCAGTTCAATAACCGCGCATTTTCCACGCTAGAGCAATGGAGTGGAGGGCTAATGCTTGAGTGCCATATTGATGTTCTTATTGAATCCGTTAGAAATTGAGTATTGAGCAGAGGAAGGGGAGGAACCGTAAGCGAAGTGAGGGTAAAGGCAAACGTTTTCCAACTTGTAGGTATATTGGGGGATAAATGGGTTACCAGAGTAGATGATTTCCTATTGATGGCGTCGTAGTGGGTGATTTCTATTTTGGCTTCCTCTGTCCATCTGGTGCAATGAAATATTTCGTAGATCTTCGTGGTGAGAGGCTCAAGATAGATCCGGTAAAATAAGCATCCAGAGCTTAAGTAAAAACAGTCGCACCCTGGCCCTCCGCATGATTCCACACACGCAGTATTGCCAGGGTACCTATTTCCCTTTTCGAGTTCTGGTATCAAGGTAGACGAATTGATCGCAGCACACTTTTCGCCTGTGCAAGATCCGCTGTGGGGGCAGCGTTTGCTGTCTACTACTCTGTGAACGACATCCCTCGTGAAGAAGGTCGTTACAGGCTCGCAATGTAGCGAAAGTGACTTCCAGCGCAGACGAAGCTCGTGCATCGTCGTTTCATTTACCGATAATCTGAGACATGCATCGGTCTTGAAGGTATTGATCTTGAATACCTCCGAGTGTTGTACGTTACATGACTTCTTGCCTCCTGTTGAGCACACTGTCATGGAATGATCAAAGATGTTAACCATTTGACAGCATAGTGAAGTGCTTGAGAATGCGCAGATTATGGCAAGAATCTCAGCCAGATTCCTACGCCGGGCTATAGAATTCCTATTGAGTCTTGAAATTCGCCTCTTCAGATGACAAAGGAGCCACCGAATTGATCTCCAAAGGATGTTGATGACCACTCTTATAGGCCGTCCAACAACCAGAGGAACGTACAGAAAGACATAGCACCCGGTTATAAGGAAGTAGATAATGATTGCCACAGCACTGATGGCCCTTACTGGCCAACATTCCGGGTTCAGAATATTGGCGCTACACAACGTGCAGTGTACTGACTGGCAAAATGGTGCGGCTGGACAGTATGTCTCGAAAGTTTCAACCGAATTCGAGTGTACAAACTTCCATTGTATGAGGTGGTCGTGCAGAACGACCTCTGGCGGAAAGCTGACGTTCTCGTATTCCCTAGGGTTATTGAATTCTACGCAGTATTGTTCTGCGCAAATCTCGAACGGAGTTCTTTCAGGTAAGAACAACTGCACTCCTCCTTGTGAACATTGAATCCTTCTTCTTGAGGATGATAGATTGCCTTCGAAGGACGGCATTGCTTGACATTGTCCAAAAAGGAGTGCTACGGTGAGCAATTGTATCAGTGACATTGCGATGGTGGTACCTATTGCTCCGATCTCACTGCTTTCATCGTAATTGATTTTTCGTCGTTCACGAAGGTTGTACCTAGTAGAAGTAGGTACCTCGTGGTTCACGTCGCTTGTCTGGAGCTTGCAGTCTTCTTTCCTTGAGCCCAAACTAGAGCTGCTTGATTCATCTTCCAACTCCAGAGGAATAAGGAGATTTATTGGCCTCCTTATCTGGCGTCGAGACGGAAGACGGACGAGAGCTTCTCTTACGGTGCCGTTAGCGTTGGATATGAGCTCTTCGATTATTCCATTTTTCCAACAATGGCGTGGCATAGCTGCTTCCATGATCAGCACTACAGTCCCTACTTGAGGAGGCTGAGCACAACCTTTCCTGGTATTGACAAGAAGAGTGTGTTTTTCTCTGAGAGACGTAAGGTATTGCGACTGCCATACCTTCCAGAACGTTTCTGTGTACTTGCAGGATGCTTCTAGTGCCGCTACCGCTTGCCTTTTAGTCTACAAGGTAGCCAGTTCTGAAGCTGGTATGAAGCATGGATCTTGTCGGCCTTCTTCTGCTTGTACATTTGGGAATTTGATGTCCATATCCTTTTGTATGAAGTCTATTGGCCTCAAGATGTGTGATCCATCGAAATCCTGAGCAATATACGTCAGTGGTCTCGTATTGAGCATTCCTTCGATTTCGATTATTATTGTAAAAAGATCGTCGAGAGAGACCATTGATCCTCCAAGAGTCTTGTACATTGAGTGTTTGATGGATTTTATGAGCCTTTCATAGAACCCTCCTTGCCAGGGAGCGTAAGGCGTGATGTGTCTCCAATCAATCGCTCTATTACCTAACTCTTTGGCAATGGTAGGATCTTGACGAGCTGCTTGAATGCTATCGTTGAGGATTGCCTCTCCAAGAAGAAACGTCGGAGCATTGTCACTCGTTATTGACTTTGGAACTCCTCTTCGCGCAAAGAACCTCTTTAGCATATTAAGGAATGCTACCGTCGAAAGGTCAGAAACCACGTCTAAGTGTAGCAGACGTGTGACCATACACGTGATTATTGCTCCATAGCATTTTCCATTGCCTCCGTTCGGAAGAGCTATTGACAACGGGACAAAGTAATCTAGTCCCACATGCTCAAATGGGGAGGATCGCACTACGCGCTCTTTCGGTAAGTCCTCTTGAGCAGGGTATTGATATGGCAGATTATTGAACTTCTGGCACTTTACGCACTTGCGAATCAGTCGTGACACCTGTGCGCGTAGCTGCGCAATCCAGAACTCCTGTCGAACGAGAGCAACTGTGTGGTTTATACCGGGATGTCCTTTTTCGTGAGCCTCATTAATGATCATTTCAGCAAGAGGCGTTTTCTGCAGCACCAGCGCGGGATGTTTTGCTTGTAGTGGTAGTTGAGCACGTCCTAGTCGTCCGTAACATCGCAATATTCCTTCCGAATCTTCACGAATATTGAGATATTGAAGAGAATTAAGTATATGTTTATTGATACTTGTTTTTTGATGTTGCTTGACAAGGACCATCCCCGCCTCTTTGATCTCCTGCGCTGTCAGAAATCGAGTAGCTGTGGAACACGTCGTATCCTTCGATATGGAAAGGACTATTTGCTTGCCATTCTTGCGGTTGAGGCTCGTAGCTACTGCTTTCACAAAACGTAGTACGTAAGCTATAATACGTTTAGCCTGGGAGAATGACCGAGCTTGTTTTTTCTTGATTAACTCATTGGTCCCATTGATATCGTCACGCTGCGTCGTATTGCAAGCTCTAAAAAGCTCTTCTTCTTTCTCCTTAGCATCTTCTCCATCATTATCTAGTGGGGCGTCAAAGATACGTTCTTTTTTCGACCATTTTTCTTTTTCTTGATAGAGAAATTCTGGTCCTCTCTACCAGCAGTGATTCAGGAGTTCTTCTTTTGTCAGTCCTCTAGTTCCGCAGTCCGCTGGGTTGCTATTTGTTGAGATATATCCGAATCTTACATAGTATTGGCTCTTTAACAGATGGCTTGTGATTCTCCTTATCTCAGCAAGACGATTATTGACGAATGTTCCAAGCTCCTTTCCAGGCTTGCTTTTGATCCATCCTAACACAATTTCCGAATCGGTGAAAATGTATATTCCTTCAATATTGAGGGATGATTCCAGCTGAGATACTATGGAGTTACTCAATCTCATTGCCAAGGTTAAGGCATTGAGTTCTAATTTGGGTATTGTAGTTTGACCATGAAGAGACGGAAGTTTTGCTCTTGCCATCAATAGAGTTGTCGACTTCAGCAGACTATGATGCAAATAGGTGCAAGCGGTCATTCCACTTGAGCTTGCATCCGCAAAGGTGACCAAAATGACTTGGCTAGCCTTTGGTACCACTAAGCGTGGAAGAGCCTTGTGGAAACTGCTAACTTGACTTCGAATCTCTTGCCATTCCTCAACTTTCTTGACGGAGAGTTGGCTGTCCCATCCATATTGGTCTTTCCAAAGCGATTGTAGAAACGTTCTTGATCGGTGAAGCAAAGGGATAAGTCATCCCAATGGGTCGTAGACAGCAGCTATTGAACTCGTCACGGTCCTCTTGGTTACGACTTCCATCTTAGGAAGGGTGCATGAAGCTACCAGTTCGTCTGATTTAGTTCTCCAAGTGATTCCTAGCACCTTGGGGCATGCACTACTGGCTCTGTCGCGATCTAATATTGAATCCATCAATTTGGAGTGATTGGATGCAAATTCTCTCAAGTTCATATTGAGGTTATTGAAAATTTGCTTGGATCGCTGGTAGTACCGTATCGCCTCTTCTTCGGAGTCCATGGTTAGAATGAGATTGTCAACATAGAGGTTGGACTTGATTTCTTGAGCCACTGGATCGTCCTCGCACTTATTGAGATGGTGATGAGTGGTTCCCGCCAGTAGAAAAGGCGAGGATTTCAGCCCGAATGTAACTCTTGTGAAGCGAAATATTTGGACATTGCTAGGTGATGGAGGACTTTTATGATCCCGAAGCCATAGACATCGCGTTGCGTCCCTATCAGCCTCGTGGAGTCGAATTTGGAGAAATGCCTTCTCTACATCTGATATTAAGGCGATTGTTCCGGTACGGAAACGTAGCAGAAGGCCATATAAGGAAGGCAGTATAACCGGTCCTCTATGCAGCACATCGTTCAGGGAGGGATTTTCTTTATAATGTGCAGATGCATCAAAGACGATTCTAAGCTTTGTCGTTGCCTTCTGAGGGGTGAGTACCGGCTGGTGTGGGATGTAGTGAACTTGAGTTCCGAATACGGAGGGATTGCCATCTACGACTTCCACAATATTCTTATTGAGCTGGTCCATAAACACCTCGTTGTATTGATCGAGTAGCTCCTCGTTCTTCTTTAGGGATGACCATATATTGACAAGGCGTTTGTATGCTAGAGCTCGATTATCAGGTAATGGAGGGTGTTGATCCTTCCACGGCAGGCGGACATAATAGCCATCCTGCCTTAGCTCGATGGAGTCATTGAATTGCTTCCACACTTTTTGGTCGATGACTTCTTGCTCTTCCTTTTTTGGTCCAAGGAACTTTTCAGTACCAGCGGCGTCCATAGCCCAGTACTTTTCCCAGAGCTCCTTCTCTTCCTCGCTCACTTCAGAACTATCGAATACCAACGTATTGATGACGGCATCCATTCCCCAGTAGTTCTCCCATTGATCTACCTCACTAATTTCCTTTGAAACTTGAAGGACTTGTGATATTGAATTGGGTTTCCCTGCTACAACGTATCCGAGCTTTGTCGGAAGCAGGGTTAGCCCTGAGGGTAGCGATACTGGGGTCTTATCAGTGCATACTAGAGACCAGAGATGATCGCATCCTAACAGAATTCCTGGCTTAATGATCTTCTTGTCCGCATGAGTGCATATTGACAAATTAAGCGAGCGTATCGCTTCCATATCCCTTTCCGGGATGAGAGGAGGAGAAAACGATTTTGTCAGGACATCGTGGGTATAGAGCTCCATTAAATGAGGCTTTCCATCGTTGTCCCACGTTTCAATGCGAACCAGCTTACACGAAGTGTCGCGAGCTTCTTCGCTTCCAAAGGTATGCAATCGCATCCGTCTTTCGCATACGACTGGGAGTTTAAGTTGATTTGCTAAAGAGCTGTCTATGAAGGATACTTCGGCACCACTGTCGAAAAGTATCTCCACTTTTCGCAACTCCCTTGAATTAGGGTCCAGTATGGTGATTTCCCCAGTCGGTAAATCTATTGATTGTGTATTGAGAACCACCTGGGGTTGCTCAACTATGTTGCCGTCAGCTGTGCTATCGCAATTGACAGCTTGACTCGAGTGTACCATAGTTGACGGCTTATTGAATTTTTTTAGCGGCTTCTCTTGTAGCCTTCCTGGAGTTACGGTCTTTTCTTGTTTTGGAGGAGACGATGACGGATCGCTATTGATTTTTTGCTTGAAACAGCAGGAAGTATGATGAAGTCCTTTGCATTTGAAGCAGGGTCGCCTTGTGCACTCTGTCGTTTTATGCGACGGTGAAGCGCACAGAAGACAAAGTCGGTTTTGCCGTAGGTATTGAGATCTCGCTTCCCGGCCGATGCACCAAATTGTGGTTGTGGGTTGCTCGCCTAACAGTCGTTCCTTGACTGGCCACGCGGTGGAGTACCCAAAACTATAATATGTTTATTCCCAAATCTGCCGCGGATTAATATGTCGATGTTGCTGACTTCCTCTTGGTCCGGAGAGGTCGTGTCGCAGGTCGAATTTGCCTCGTCCGAGTTGGCTGGAGTCAGAGGTTTCGGTACGCCAGGAGATCTAGCCGGTGGTATTGAGTCCCGCGTCCTCTTGAAAGTCCTCTTGATCGGTCGAAGGCTGATCGCAGGTATTGAAGCTGGAGGCGACGAGTCCAGGCGACTGGAGTCGAGTCGAATCGAAGACGGAAGGAAGGGTGTCATCTCGGCTTCTTGCTGTGCTTTTATACGGTCTTGGATCGAGCTCGAGAGAAGGAATGTCAGCATAATCTGTAAACAAAACGTCTGATCAGCAAGCAGATAACTTAAGCAAAACTAAATCGTATAGAATGAAATCTTTTCTGAACATTATGTACATTTGTTGCGCTTCGCGACACAGAGTCAGAAAAAAGAGACCAACAGAAAAAGGAGAGATGAACAAATTGTCGGGTGAACAATTCGAAGACCTAAAAGATTACTCTAAATTCTATGGTTATCATGTGTTGTTTGAGTAGATAGAAAGGCTTTACCATCTAGCCTCAAACTCAGGTAGTCGCTTTTTCATGCGGAAAAGGTCTGTGCTAATCTTTATCATCCTATTTGAGGGATGTGACGTAGAGGTTAAGATGCACTGATTCACGCATGCAATATGAGCGTGCTGTCAATTTTAGGTTTAAATCGCGTCCGCGTTAGCCAAGCCTTCCCTCTCTTCGGTCTGTTAAATATTTAATATATTCTCCAAGTTCTCTTTGCGTAAAACCTCGGCATTATTGAGCTCGATTCCTTCTGTGCCGAACGAGGTTGTAAGGTCGACCAGTATCTATTGAGCGACCTAATGTTGCGACCCGTTCGTCGTCTTCGGAGGCCTAAAAGTGGCATGAGGACTCGGATGTTGTCATATATCCGACTGAACTCCTCATTTACTCTAGCCTTTCGGGTATTGTCTTGAGGCATAGAAAATCCCGAATACATGAACGTAAACTCACACTGCTTGTGCAGAGCGACGCCGCTGCCGCAGTTAGTCGACAGTTGGTCACTGAGACTTACTATACTGTTCATTCTACACTATATATACATACCAGTGCCATTTATAACCGCGTCCTTGTCATCACCAGTTGCTATATAACTTACAATGCGAAATAAACGAAAGTAACCAAATGACACTCATTTCGGTTGATTTCATGAAAAAATCCAGAACGCCTCCTGTGCTTTTCTAAACGAAATACCTCTCTGGATAGTCGAATCGTGCACATCACATCAAAGTCGTTTCTCCATGTTCCTCCACTTTATGCTTGCCAAGAGGATTCGTAAGGATACCTCGCCTTTTGCACGCTATATGTCCATTAACACAAATATCAAGTGCCCTTCCAGTTTTTCTGATGTATGTCTGGCTGCAGTGCGGCATTCAAGCTCATAGATAACCGCCAACTTTGGCACAATTCTCCGCTATCACGTAAGGACAAGACAGTTTTGCGTTACGCGCTCCTCATCATAAGGTCTATTTCAAAGCAGCTGGCATCTGATGTTGTCGTTTGGAATATTAACTAAGACAACGTCATGCTCTAGTCTGAATACACAACAAATTATAGGCCTTATTTTAAATCCATGCGGTGAAGTTTACAGCATATCCTCTGGCGCAAGTTTATGGGCCTTGATAGTACTGTAGAATACTGGGTAACTTGCATTGTCCAGCTCGAGCCGGCTGAGCAATTTCGGAACAATTCTAGCAGATCTACCTACGGTTATCCAAACGCGATTAAGGCGTCTGCATTGCATCGAAAACTCAGCAGCACTAGCGAGACGGTAAACTGACTAGGGAAGGGTTTCGACCTCCCATGGAACTTCAAGATGAGACCAGGATCATTAGAAAGAGCTCGGAATGCTGATTACGAATATGTGTGTTAAAATTGCAAAATGAAATTCCTGAGACAACGATGCACGAGTTGGTCGTTGTCGTCTGGCACCTCAAATTCAGCAAGAAGAATGGACACTACCTTTGCTGGTGAAAAGGACATAGTGAGTGAAAAAAAGCAGTAGATCAACGACATTTTGCGCTTCCCGATCAGTCAAAAGTGCAGTAGACCACCGACATTTTGGGCTTCCCGATCAGTCAAAGGTACAGTAGATCAACGACATATTGTTCTTCCTCATCCTACACATACCACTTCCCTTTTTGCTTCACCCATTTTTTTGCTTTGTTCCACGAATGCCAAGGTTGTTAGAAACACCTCTAGTTGTTCAATATGTGATTTGGACTCTACTTGCGCAAAATAGTAAATAAAAATTTGACCATACCAGTTTCTTGCCTTCAAGCATTTTTACAAGCGTGTATGGTAGATTTCCTCGCTATTTAATCAAATACGTGTCATAATTCAGAACAAAAGATCATTTCGAAGATAAATTATGGTGTGCAAAAAACCTCCAGCAATTGGGACCGAACCAACGACGTCGCACCTGACGAGGAGGAGCACTACCCCTACGCCACCGCTGCAGCTGGGGCTCCGATCTTACGGGCCCTGATGACTCACCATTCTCGCGCCAGGTCATCGCACAGTCAGCCTATGGTGAGGCCCCCGATTTCGGCAGGACATAGCTCGCTCAGGAATTTCATTTTGCAATTTTAACACCCAAATTCGTAATCAGCATTCCGAGCTCTTTCTAATGATCCTGGTCTCATCTTGAAGTTCCATGGGAGGTGGAAACCCTTCCCTAGTGAGGATCCAGATGGAGCTCTGTTATGCCTCTGTTTAGAATTGTAGCATAATCACAAACTCACCGTCTTTGTCACTTACAGAAATACGAAATGTACTATTTGATTTTAATTCAGCTTATTGATGGTTATCGCTTCAGCTTATTGATGGTGTAATGGTGATTGCAAAGGCACAGAAGCATTAACACGCAAATCCCTTTTTCTGTCTACTTTTCTTTTCGTACTGCTGCCGCCATATTCATTTCCTCTCTCTCCAATTACTGGCTATGAGTTTGCTACGATCCCAAGTCGTATAAACGACTCCTAAATATTTATGATCAAAGGTTCGAAAATCACTCAGACTGCAGCATGCACGTGCAGCACTGTTTTTGTTTCTGTCTACTTTTGTTTATCTATTTAAGGCGCACAACTTGTGCAATAAATGAAATGAAATGAAATTCGCGTAGTTCTCGGAACCATTTCCACTGATCTTATGTCAAGTTATTATTGAGCCGCTGTAGGTTTGTAAGAACGGCCAATATATCAGATGTAAAATCCTCAACTTGACATCAACTTTTGGAATAGGCGTTGGTTCTTTGTAGAACAGTTGCGGAAGTGGTACTAGGAAGGGTATTGTCTATTTAGTAGTAGTGGCCTCCGGAGTATGTTCATGTCTGTATCAAGCTCGCAATGCATCTCTAAGCCTGTGAGCACACAATGCATCTCTAAGACCGCTACAACTTTGCGAAATGTTAGTTCATTGATACTCCGCGCTAGCGAAAATGACGGACCGCGACCCAAGAAATTCATGGCGCTAAATGAAATGTTAAAGTCTCCGATGGCAGTAACCCTGGTCTGCCTCGTATGATCCCTTAGGTTAGATATGAAGCGATTAAATTCTAGGTGGTGCAGCTAGGTGCGCTGCACCACCTAGAATTTAATCGCTTCATATCTAACCTAAGGGCCTGGATGGCAGAGTGGAGGAGGATCTGATCTTCGCACGACTTTGATTTAGGTAAAGGTTCGGATCCCGAACAGGCCGGGCAAGCCTTCCTTCTTGTAATACTTAAAAACACCTCCCCCACCTGTTCTTTTCAAAAAATCTTCCGGCGCGCCAAGTATTATAGTAGGTGTCTCTTCCGTTGCCTAATCCTACGCATCAAAGCGCAGATTACAACACCACCTTCCTCTCGAGCGATGTGAGCAGTTTTTGCACGAGTAGTTTAGGTTGGGTGCACCTGCAGTTTCTTCCCTTGCCTATTTCTGCACTCGAAAGCGCAGAACCCAAATGTGCAATCATGCGCTGAGCGGCTCAACTCCGCTGTTAAACTGCACTAACCACTCTACTATTCTCGACTTCCATATCTCTGTTTCCCAGTATTCCATTCACCATATGTGGACATGGTGACGTCACGCCTTGGTGTGCTGATGGGAGCACAATACGTCACGCGCGGCAAGATTTTTGAATTTGCAAAAAATTGGAAATCATTTGAGACAAAAATGGACTAAATTGAATTTGGGTGTGTTTTTACTTGCCCCACTGGGAAGGGGTCAAATCCGTATTCAAACTACATGAATACATGAATATCAGAGAACGTAGAAAATCCCGCAAAGAGATTGATTAGTGTCGACCTCCATACTTTTTGGGGCCTGAGCGGTTCCATTCTGGCGGTGCCAGTTTTGTGAAGGCTGGCTGATTCTACAGAGTGTACTCTCGTACTTCATCACATAAAATCATAAAATCACAAAATAAAAAAAACTAGCGCTTTTTTCAGCCCTGGTCTTATAACTACTACGATCATGCAAAAACAAGGCGTCACCCTGGAACAGCAGCTTGAGGTAGGCACATTTGTATTCCTCTACAGTTTTTATTCCATTTCGCTTTCAAGAGATAATATCTCATTGAGCGTTCATTGGTCTGAACGGTCTATATACCACTTCCACTTTAAACTTAACACTTTCCATTTAAAACTGTGGACGTTTTCTCTTATAGCAGCCAAGTTTACCTGAATATTCTTTGTTCAAGGATAATTTGTAGCAAAACTCGCCTTTGCTGGGCGTTCCACAAAAACTATCGTTCGACAAAACAATATTTTTAGGCTCATTTAAAAGGCTGAGAGGCAACGCATTTATAGTAAGTCACATTTAAGGATTGCGTCGTGCACTCGTCCTATGCACCATTGTGTCTATTGGGTCGGTCGATAGTGGGAGTATTGTTTAAATGCGTAACACTCTAGAAAAGTATAAATAGTAAGTAGTATCGAAAAAGCATGCCACCGGTTTACAACGTATAACGTTAAGTAAGAGACACATCTATCTCATTCTACATTCTATCTTATCGCGGTGTACTTGTTTGTAACGGAAGCTGTAATATGTGCAATGATGAAAACCCTAATATCCCCAACAAGTTTCGAAAAGCTGCCCAAGCTTCTATTAGGTTAGCTACCTCCTTGAGCAATAGGAGTGCTTCACGAAGGTATACTGTCGTACGAAGCGCTGCTGCAATAATTTCAACTTTCTGCGTTAGCCCTCGTTGGCTGTCACTACATAGTACGGTAGCGCTGGAACCGCAAACAATCAGAGGCGAAGAAATTGCAGGGCCCTAGGCTACAGCCGAAAACAGACAGGAGCAAACTATCTGATTGCTTGCATGAAAAATTGTTTCAGCTTCAGCGCACCGGAGCTCAAGCCTCGGCTTTGATAGTCGAAGCAAAATTCATTTTTCATTTGCGAAACCAAAAGAAGGGAAGATGTGACGTATATATGGTACATCTGCCCTAATAGGATGCCAACAAGCAGGAGCAGCACCAGGAGGAGCAGGTTTCATTGTGGCATCCTGCAGAAAACTTGACAAGTGTCACTTCCCACGGTCATCGACGTGGCTTGCTATCCACTTTGGCAAAGGAAATTGATTCGATCATACAAGTCTATGCTCCTAGTGCTCGGCATAATGAAGAGGTGCGTAAGGATTTCCTCGAGCTTGGAGATCTAGTTCGTTCACAGAAAAGCAGCTATGTTCTGGTATCCGGTGACTTCAGCGAACAAATTGGGCTTCGACGACCTGCAGCCGGATTCATCAACGACTTACAGAGAATTGTAGGCGAAAAGCTGCTTATCGCTCACCATATCGCTTGATAAGCCGCGTTATCTGAGCTTTTCGCTTACAACTCTCCGTTAAAGTCACGTAAGTCGTTGATGAATCCGGCCTCTGATGAGCGGACCTACCAGTGAGGAGATTCATAGTAAAGCTGGGAAGATGGAGGACTTACGCGAATCACATCACCTGTTCCATGAGAGCAGCCAGCTTGTCAAACAGTGAGTAAAGAGATGGGATCATGCATCTCCGAACGAACAATACCATTACCAGTTGAATCATATATTATGCTGGAGAAGGGTTCTAACAGATGACGGGGAGTTCCATCGTATAAGAGCCAAGTTGCACGATGATGGACATCTCGCCTTTAGAGGACATATCAGGCAAAATTAATGAATACTGCACTCGTCTGTTGAACGTCATAGCATGTTGCGACCTGGCTCACAACCGCAGCTCCTCTCTAATCTCGGACGATACCTGGACCCAGATTCATTAAAACTTAATGAAAAAGCGTAAAAATAATAAGCAATTTGTTAATAAAGTGGTAACAAGGTTCGTTTCGCCACTTACTTCAAACGAACCCTTTTATAGCACCTTCCCGGTGGCTCAACAGTGAAGCGGGGAGGTGTTATAGACCTGAATTAGTAAATAAAATCGCTTAAAATTAAAAAACTAATGAAAATTAACAATCAAGAAGTGAATACAACCCAAAAAGGAAGGATATTCAGCCTCAAAAACACTGAATGTAAAATTAGAACAAGATTAATAACAAGGAGAGCAAGGAAGGGATGAGAAAAAGTGTGAGCAAATGTAAACAAGTTGAATAAGAAGCACAGTATAGAACTAACAAGGGAAGCCCATGAAATTCCCCCGAAGATTCTCAACGAGACCTAAATGGTTTTGTAGGGCACCGGACGAGGATCACAGAACTGTGTTTCTTTTTTGATACGGACTAGTGGATGGTCCAAAAATGGCAAAAAACGGTATCGCTTCAGTACGGGCTGAAAAGGCTGACAGGGATAACTGACACCTAGAATGGCCTTGTCGTGCTCAGAATTTGACCTACAAAAGGTTTGGAGCTCAACTTAAAATTAGATTATGGTAATATGACAATCTCCGACGTTTCCTAGACGAAGCTGCAGTGTATATTCAAGTGATTCATTTGTTATGGTGTCGGCAGCGACTGGATGGCCGAGTGGGTAGCGAGGCGGACTTGCGGAAGGGGGCCGACGGTTCGATTCCGGAGTTGTCCATGCGATATCCTCTGTAGACTGCTCCCATTCTTGCAACTGAAGGGTACATTTTGGCTACGGTAGGGTACCGTATTATTGGCAAATGGTGAATAATGGTGACGAAGTCATGACTACCGATTAGGCGTTTGATTTCGCCCAGACATCGCCTTTGGGAATTATTTAAGCCGCTGGCCACGAATCTGTCACTCTTTCTAAATTATCACTATGCTTGCACTACTTTCCATCGAAGGTTGAACTCGAAGGTTGGAAAATAAGTCTGACCACATTTGAGAAAAAAGCGATCCTACTTTACTCACCCACATCCACCGTAGCCTGCCGTAATCGACAGAAAATTTGAAAATGGGCATCATATCCGTGATCAGCACCCGAAACAACCCTCGTCGATAAAATTTGGGCGAAATTTTTTCACTCGTCCTTTTCTCGACCTCCGTAGTCGTGAAATGCAGCAGTGCCGATTATTCTGCGTACACTCCTTTACTTACACAAACCCATCGTTACCTTCTGTCGTCCATCGTTTCACCGAAAATGGGAGCCAACTCGCTGGTCTATATCCCAAATAACCCTTGAGATGAATTTTGGACGAAAAAATTTTCGCCATCTAGAATTGAGGGAGTGAATGTAAATGCTCCCATCTGCAATGCTCCGACCTGTCTTCCGCAAGTGTACATATACAAGAGTAATGAAGAAGAATTGCACAGCAAGGCGTTCAATCACGTGAGCTGTATAAAATATGCTGTTCTTGGTAGCAGTTAGCCGAAATAGTGAAAATTGCGAGAAGAGTAAAAAACAGTCTGTGAAGAAATCCGAAGAGCGATGAGCGTGTCCTGATGATGGGTCAAATCAATACTTGTCGGTTGTGTTCGTAAATGAGGTGACAGTGAGAAACACTTCCAAAACTGATACTATTTCGAATTGAATCATATATTGTGCTGGGCTCTTATCTAATCTCGGACGATACCCCGAGCAAAGCTTTGAGAAGTGTAGTGATTCTTTAGGATGTTCTATGTAAATGAGTTTTTAATACAATTCTTCTTTGAACAGAACCATTAAGCCTTTGTTGAGATGTGTTTATTTAGACCAAAGATAAGTCTTCTTGTCTTGAAACGTGTTCTGTTAAAGAGGAAAAGTGAACAGTTTAAGGTAAAAACGATACAAATGGAATACGCCTATAAAGGGTGCGAGCTTAAATCCGGACAAATTTAGATTCAAATTTTCCGACAAACGGTAATATCGCCAGGGGTCGCAATTTGCGTGCTTGAAAGCTAGAAGCCTCTGGTGAACAGACATGATCTCAGAATAATCTGTATTGTGTACACAAATGTGGAGTACAACCGAAGAGCCGCGATTATTGGAAGTAGCTGAAGTAATTCCATTCCTCGGGTGCCCGAGATTAACCGTGGGCAGGTACAATGCTTCTGAGCGTTGTACCTGCTCACTGTATCGCAAACCCGGCGAGGAAAACCCACTAGCAGAAAAACGTGTGGCAGTCGTGGAAGAGGCTCAGATGCTGAAAACGCTTCTTTGAGAAAGGACAAAGCGTCACCAGAGAAGTTTATTTACGAATTTCGCCGACTCTAGTGAAGCCGTCGATGGTGGCTGTAGCTTCACGGAGGCCATATTATATTAGGTTGTCCCATAAGTCTTCTCCGTTTTTTTCAACGATTCACTGCAGATTTCGCCGGCGGTCTCTTGCATAGCGCTGCACAGCCTTCGAAAGAGAATGATCTGCTCTATCAGAACGTGTATTGCATTTCTTTTTTCACTATGAATTTTGTCAATTTTTAGTTCGCTGAAGTGAAAAGTGAAAAAGTGAAAAAGTAGCCATTTGCGCACTTGTTCTCTCCTCCTAGGTTTGTGATTTTTTCGCAGTTTTTTTATAGCACTAAGAGGACAATGTTCTGTACTACAAGAATATGTGTTGGTCCTATTTTCTCACTTGCCCTTTATTGATTTTTAGTCCATCAAATTGGGAATCCCGACTTTTCCGTCCGAATTTTTACCAAAACTCCGGTTCTGTGGTTGGACTTTTTTGCTTGGTGTCATATGTCGTTTGGAAGAGGATGTCTTGCTCAGTAAGAATTTGTGTCGCGTTTATTGGCTCACGCTGATTTCTGTCGAATATTAACAACTAAAGAAGGAGAAGGAGTTGTTGGTGAAGATGATTTTTCTCTTTTTGGCATTTTGTTAATATTCAATAGAAATCAGTAAACGCGACACATGATCTTATAAAGCAAGACATTCTCTTTCGGCCGAGATATAACACTGAGCGAAAAAGTTCTACCACAGAGCAAGAGCTGTCGGCAAAAATAACGATCCTCCTTCGGACGTCCCAATTTGATGGCCTAAAAATCAATAAAGGACAAGTGAGAAAATAGGGCCAACATATATTCTTGTAGTACAGAACATTGTCCTCAAAGTGCTATAAAAAACTGCGCAAAAAATTACAAACCTAGGAGGAGAGAACAAGTGCGCAAATGGCTACTTTTTCATTTTTTCACTGTTTCACTTTTCACTTCAACTACCTGAAAATTGACAAAATTCAGCATGAAAAAAGAAACGCAATGCATCTTCTAATAGAGCAAATCATTTTCTTTCGAAAGCTATGCAGAGCTATGCAAGAGACCGCCGGCGAAATCTGCAGTGAATCGTTGAAGAAAACGGAGAAGACTTATGGGACAATCTAATATATACCAAAAAGGAGGCACACCAGCCCACATGAGAACCTTGGTCCAACACTGGCTGACCGATAACTTGGGCAATTTTTTGGTCTGAGGACTTCTGGCCCCCGAATAGCCCGGATTTGAATCCCTGGTCTATTATGTTTGGAGCTTTTTGAAGCAGCACTCACACTATGGACAGCGCTCATTTGAAGAGAGCGTGGGAGTGCATCACGCGAAGGACGGAGGCTGTCATTGCGGCTAGCAGAGGGTATATTGAGCAACTTTGCTCTCGAGTTATCCCCCTATTTGTGCATAAAAATATTCTATTTAATTTGTCTTGTTCCTTTTTATCTTGTTTTAATAATTTTGTTTAAAAAGTGAATGTCTGCCTTGTCCGGATTTAAACGTCGCACCATGTATTTTCCTGGAAGATAATAACTCGTCATATGGGATATAGAGCAAAACAGCTCTCGCAGTCAATTTCCTATATTTGTTTCAGCGAGAGGCGTTTTTGGTCAGCGACTGGAAAAGGGTTCCGGCTCAGCGTCAGAAGAAGTGGCCAATGCCATCGCCTTCTTGGCCGACCGCAAGGTCTCGTCTTACGTTGTCGGCCACACTCTCGTTGTCGATGGTGGCTCCTCCATTCTCTTTCCTCTGACGGCACACTATTCGCTGGATTAAGAAGCACTGGCAAATCGACACCCTTCAAAAGCTCTTGTATACTCTCTAAACCTTTTGAATAATAAAGATGTTGCATTTATGCATCACTCTTGTAACAGATGCATACGGACCTCTCCTGACTCTGGTACAAGTCTCAGTTATAAGAAAAGACTTATGCTTTTTAACTTAAAAGTCTATTCTACAGGCGCATATTCGATGATCTTTTCTTCTGTTTTAAGGTACTAAAAAGGGAATCAATTCTCAGAGCGAGCAAGTACTGGGTGTTCTTGCCAACACTGGGTCACCAAATTCCTTACTGCTTCCGCTATCTCAGAATTAAGAAGAAAAATCGTAAAAAGATCTTCAATTTCATTTTTACTTGAGGGCGCTTGTTGGCTGCAATCGTTACCTGCAAGTCTACTAGAAGCTCTGAACGTTAACATTTTTCGGAAGAACTTGAAGGTGCACATTGTTGACATATCCTAAGCACAATACTTATTCTTCCATTTCTTTTTTTCAAGTTTTTCAAATGTTCAGAGATTTCTATTTTCCCGCTTTTAACTAAGTTCGCGTTCCTACCGCAGTAGTGAAGATCGAATTATTGTGTTTGTTCCTATTTATAATAACTTTCGCTATGTAATTTCAGTGTCCTACATCTCTGTATTCGATTACCTTTTTGCATGCCTCTTTACTTCATCACACATTGTTATTCTTTCTGTTCTATCTAGTTTACTCTACCCTTCCCATACATCCGTCAAATGGGCACAGATGGAGGCGGCGGACCTGTTAAGTAGGTATCCCGAACCGTTCTGCTTCGCGTCTTGCTGTGCTGGCGGGTGCTCATCTTCATCAAGTTTCCCTACCTCAGATCCGTGTACTTGGAAGCTAATTTCACTTGATGTGCAGGACTACTTCTCCCTCTTGATTGAAGTTGTTCTCATCGAATTCCTAAGGTTGAAGGACTATGTTGATCTGTTGAGGGTCTATTTTATTTCATTCAGTGACTCTCGATTTTTGATGCATGTTCACAGTGTTTCAGCAATTGTTCTAACGTCAATTTTAGCGCGAATAAATAATTAAATAAAGTCGTGGAGTAAAAAAATAAACAAATGGCGAGAATAGTAAAGGCACTAAAACGGCGGAAGTTTTCGATGCGACCTCTCGATGTAGTAGAACTTCGTGAAAGCTCTCAGATTAGAAGAAATTTTATTGTACAAGAACCTTCGTTTTGGTCAGCTTCCTTACCGCCATTAACGCGAAAATTTACACATCAAAGCCAGTGTGACAAAGGTGAATAACTTGGGAGTTCTTCACTACTCTGTAAATGTAATGATCAGGAATTTGTCTGAAATCGCACGTAACTCCGGTGAAGTTAGGTGCACAATTTCAACGTCACCTTCAACAAGAAAAAAAATCGGAGCTGTACCGTACTGAAGGGCGTAGAGTTTGGAAAGAATGCGACTAACAATTCTTCGCACCTTGGCTTTCATGATTCTGTGTCCAGATTTACAACAAAAAAGCAGCACCGCTGTAGCGCGTCAGCATCCATCTCTATGTAAACAACTTTCATTTCAAGGTTATTTCTTCAGATCTATCCTTTTCCCAGCAGTAGGAAATGTACAAGCACAGTTATTGTGAGTGGAATACGATGTGGTATTAGGTTGTCTGGAAAGTTCTCAGCGTTTTGAGTACATCACTTTGAACTACCATAACTTTCTCAAATCTTATCGGATTTAGTCGAGTTAAGCACCGTTTGAATTGCCACAGCTTTGCCAACGGGGCACCAGTCGACCTATTCCATCAGCGAAAAAATTAGGTGGTCCACGAGATTCGACAACATCCGCGAAAGCTGTTTTGGCTTGATCCTGATTGGTGAAGGTTTTACAGGCGAGAAAATTCTGAAAAAGTTTGAAAACGTTGTAGTCGGTTGGTTAGAGATCTGGAGAATATGGCGGGTGAGCCAGAACTTACCCTCAATTCGTCCAATTTTCGAATTCTTTGCACGATAACGCCCATTGCATAATGCAAAGAATAAGGCCTCTTCTGTTGACCAGTGCTGGCTGAAGTTGACGCAAATTTCAGTGCATTTCGTCGATTTCCTTTAGGACTCTGCTGTGATCGTCTGGCCTGGTGCCAAAAAGTTTAATGGATCACACCACACGCTGACCACCACACAGTGACCATCACCTTTTTTTGGTGGAGGTTCGCCTTTGGAAAATGCCTAGGAGGTCCGTCGGCGAGAAGAAAAAAACGTGACAATTTTTGGCGCTCAACTCGCTCAACTCATGAGGCACCCACTTTTCTCGCTTTTTCACCTTCCCAAGGCGTTTCAAAGCATCTGCAACAGCAGTTTTACTGAGGTCCAGCTCTTCCGCGATCCCGCGAACTGTTTGGGATAGTTCAGCTTCCACCAATTCCTTCAACTCGTCCTCCAGGATTGCTCTAGGTCGACCGCTACGGGGGTCTTCTTCGAGGCTGAAATCTCCGGTCCGAATTTCACTGAACCTCTAGCGCACAGTACTTTCTCCAACACTATTCGGCCCCACACTTAATTTATTTGTTGAGCTGCCCCGGCTGCGAATTGTCCCAATTTGAAGTGAAAATAAAATATCGTTCGGAATTGCTTCTTCGACATACTTCAATAAATCCTTTAAGAACAGAAATATAAAACAGCGTTGAGACATAAATTATTTATTCAGATAGAGCATAAAATTCTGTGTAGAAAGTAGCATTAATGCGCAATGCAAGCTGAGTTTTTACTTGATAATATACGAATGAAAAATAGTTACACAAAACGCTGTGAACTTTCCGGACAACCTAGTATAATTTGTTATGGACAAGTAGTAGCGTAGTCGAAGGAGCAACGACTTTCGCGCGCATCATATTCGAGGTCCCTGGTTCGGATTTCCCGCCTAGACCATCACTCCTTCAGCCAACTTCTTTTCCATCTCTCCGAGGTCGGTGAATTGGATCCATAATTGCCTGGTTAGGGTGAAGCACCACTGATCACCGCAGTTCATTGTATAGCCTCTCCCTCTCCACGTCCCCCTCCCACCCTAGAAACAGGACGCGTGAAGCATTACAAAAAGCATTGATTGACATCATACTACATCCTTTTTACGATTTATTGACTACATACTTTTTAGTACCGTGTCAACTGCACGGCCTAAATTTCAAGAATTTTCTGGACATTGAGCCAACTGATCCTGGCATTCCTGGGCAGCTGATTAAAATATCGAAGTGCGTTACTTGAATTATGAAGGCTTGCGTTGTCCTCAAAAACATTAGCGACTGTTTTCCTTCACGTGTCAGATTTGGGCGGGCGAACAGTCGCGGTTTCTTTGGAGAGAAGACTAGCCGTTCGGTGACAAACAAACGCTTAGATTTCTTTTTTTTGTTTGACTTAAGAGGACAGCGATACCAAAATTTAGTAAACAATGAAGTTGTCTGCTTTGTAAAATGTGTAGGAGTGAGAAGGAGAAAACTGTGGTCGTACTTTTGGCACAACCTGCAAAAAGCCGTATGAGAATAAGTTCTTGAACTTGGTTACTATGTAAGCGCTTGGGAACATTTTTTCTTGAATACATGTAGTTCTGGAGATTCTCCTGGGGCCGGATTCATCAACGACTTACGGCAATTTACCGGAGAAAACACAACCGAAATCCTTGACACCGCGGCTTATCAAGCGATATGGTGAAACGCTTCGTGTTGATAAGCCGCGCCATCAGGAAATTCTGCTGTAGTTTCTCCGTTAAATTGCTGTAAGTCATTGATGATTCTTGCCCCTGATTGGCATACCATGTGAAGTACAATACCGCTCAAATTCTTTGCAAGAAAGACGCTTTGCGACGGATTAATCCGTCACAAAGTGTCGCATTGCCATAACTCTTTTCAAAGTTATTTGTTCAAAATCATCTAAAACGTTTGCAGAATGACCTAGTTACAAAGCTTTTGCTTCCTCGGCTCCGTTAATTGATTTGCGACCCCTCCGAGATCCCCAGTGGCATGTCCTTAAGGCTTTTCGTTGGCGAGATTCATCGAAACTCAGAAATCCTCTATGGTTTCAGCGGATCTGTATTTGTTACGCATCAAGTGTCATTGTGGTACTAAATAGTGTCAAGTTTGAATAACATAGGCCCGATTTCGGATAAGCGCAAACATAAGCGGAAACCTAAGATTCAGTTAAGAATTACCCAACTAGTAGCCTGATACAGAAAACAGTATTCTACTATTCCACTGTGAGAACGATGGTCTTTATAAAACATGTAAAATAGCTTTGAGAAATGAACAGAAATGACTAGATTTTCTATTTTCCAACAATGGATTGGTCCAATCTCAACTTGCGGCGTAGGATTTCTTCTATCTTTGAAGTTCGCTTGCTCCTCTACAAGATAAGTACGAAAGCCGTGTTTTTTGGTCTACAGTAGACCACAAGCACATTCGAATCTAGAAAGAACGAAAAGATTTTGGCCGTTCAAAGTAGATTTCTATGCGGCCAAAGTTTGACGAAAACAACAGAAAATTTTGTTTCTGTCGCTTACCTCTTTATGGATGAGCTTATTCGAAAAATTAACTGGACAGCATTTCTCAGCTCGTTGCGAGCTTTTCACTGAT